>CM038003.1:15057159-15467514 GCA_021234005.1 Nephelium lappaceum
AGGATTGAACAAAATTAATACTATTAGGCATTTGGTGCCTTTGGGATTAGATTGAAAATAGTATCGATTGTCATTTGAGTTTTTTTACTTTCTTTTTTAATAATCTTTTGCAATCTCTAATTGGAATCGAAGGATTGATTCGTGTTTGTTTGAGCTTGTTGAATTTGAGAGGCCGTTTGTCTTCTACTCAGGCGAGAAGAAAACTAACTGGATCCTGCACAACTACGGAGTCCATCCTGGTTTGATTCCAGCAAATGCACCAAATATCGTCAGTCATTGAATCCTAACACGTGCTTTGGGTATCAAATATCATTTCCACTGTAAATTTCACTTAAAATCAAGTCGTGCTTGCTGCAGATAGACAGTTTTGTGGTATGCAAGATTCAATGCCAGGAGCCTGAGAATTCGACCAGATAAGAAAGCACCTCCTCCTCCGAAGGCATTTACTTTTCTCCATTTTTGTGGTTTGATTTCTTTTTCCTTCAGCAATTTTCCTTCTCCTTTTCAAATGATTCAATGTTTGCCAGTGTGTAGTGTAGTATGAATCGAAGTTTGTCACTTTCTTGAGAAAATAGAAGAGAAAGTGACTAAGAATCCAGAGAGAATTCTGGAATTTATTTCACTCAATTTGAAGAAAATAACCATACATACGAGGTTTGAAGTGAGCTTCTATTCATAGCTGAACCTCCTTTGTAACCAATTAGAGTGACTAGGACTCATAGTTGAACAAAATCACTGAGCTGTCTTCATCTTATTGGTTGAAGAAGACGTTAATGTGGCATTCTGTTAGTCTGCCTCTAACCGCCTAACAACGTAACTAATTTTCCCGCCAGTTTCTTGAAGCTTCCTCAGCCTGTATTAATTAAGCTGCTCCTTTGCTCGATAATCATGATTATGTTTTGTTTGATGAAGATGATTACTCTTTAATCACAAGATTTTCATAACGGGCAGATTGGGCAGAATTCTGTTGGTTAATAGAATTCTGTTGGCCAATGAGGCTTGATCAATTTGATCAGCGTGATACACTCTTTGATCAAGCTGACTTGATGTAACTTGGTCAGCGTGATTTTCATTTTCTTGATCACTAACGGTACGTGCTTGTCATCGTGTGACATAATGAAGTGTCTTCCAAAGGTTTAGTTGTAACTTTTGTGATGCTGCCTCTCCATTTTCTATCAATTAAGAGGAAAAGGATTTTTTTTTTTAAATGTTTTCTTTTTTACAATAAAATTTCTATTTATAAAAAATCTGTTTCAAAATATTTATATTATATTGATCACAAATTCACAACTTATGCATCCCCTTCTGGTTAAGTGCTAATTGTATGCTTTCCATTACAAGTCTTACTGTACGACTCTACTAGTGATCAACCTTCCATTATAAGTCTATGTAGGGGTAAAATAATGTAATGTGTCGTCACAAATAAATTGAGTCCACGTTCAACATATTTTTGTGGAATAATGATTCTTTATTAAGTTTTTGTTTTTACTAAAACTTTTTATAAAATTAATTTAAGTTTGAGTTATGTATAAAAGAGAAAAAATATAATAATTTTGACAATCCATTATTTTTTATGTTGATGTATCATTAGATTATTAAAAATTTAATAAAAAAATGATAATAAAGAATCCTTACATGTGGGGAGTTTTTCATTTTGTTGTGGAAGTAATTCTTTTCCATTTAAGAAAATAGAAGTGTTTTTTATCTCTAAAGGTTTTGACAATTCTTTAACATGTTTAATATTAATTTTCAAAATAAATAGTGTCACAAATAAACAAATTTTTACAATAAATTAAAATAATAAAAATATCCAAGGATTAAAAAAACAAAAAATCAGTATTTGAAATCTAGAAATTCAAAATAAAAAAAAAAAAACCAAAAAAAAAAAAAAACAATTCATAAAAGAGCATAGATACGAAATCTAGAGATCAGGTGGGCCAAAAAGGAAAAAAAAATCAGTAATTGAAACGAAATTTAGAAATTTGGAGTGGGGTCCACCAGATAGTCCATGAGTCCTTACGTAAGTAGGATTCCTAACGATGCCCAATCCGAGTTGGTGACGGATTCGTCCTTCTCTATATAAACACACGTAACTTGCGTTCCCTCAGACACTATCAGAACATCGAATCAAAGAAGAAGAAACGATCCAATGGACGACCTCAAACCCGTACGCTTGGCAGTAGGTTACCGTTTCACTCCTACTGATTCGCAGATAATTATTCATTATATTATCAACAAGATCTTGAATCGACCGCTTCCTTGCAACGCAATCAAAGACATTGATTTCTACGCTGTCGATCCCGATCAATTCCCAATCAGTCAGTTTTTTTTTTTTTTTTTTTTTTTTTTTTTGTGTAATAATCTTTCTCTAATCTCTAACGAGTAAGGATTGATTCGTGTTTGTTCGAGATTTCCAGGTAATTTCGAAGACTATTGCCAACCGAATATGGCGTATTTTTTCACTCAAGTGAAGGGAGGACGGACCACGAAGAGCGGCCACTGGAAGGCGTCTGGTAAGGAGAAGCCGGTAATGTACATGGACGAAATCATCGTTGGATTCAAGAGGCGTTTTGTCTTCTACTCAGGCAACAAGAAAACTAACTGGATTGTTAAGGAATACAGAGTAAATCCTGGTTTACTTCCTGCAAATTCACCAAATACAGAACTTAAAAACAAGGTATCGTCAGTCTCTGAATCATAACACCTGGTTTGAATTTCGAAGATTATCTTTATTTTACATATTATTCGGTTGTTGCAGATAGACAGCTTGGTGGCATGCAAGCTTCATTACAAGGAGCCCGAGGATTCGACCAACTAAAAATGAACCAGCGCGACTCTCTATTTCTGCATTCTAAGTTTTCCTCTTCTGCTCTGATGTAAAAATTGAATATGTTTGTTAATGAAAATGCATTTATGCTTCTCCTTTTGTGGTTTGGTTTGATGAGTTACTTCTGCACTTGCAAACTCTTTTTTGTGGGCATTTTTCCTTCTTTTTCAAATGATTCAATGGTAGCCAGTGTAGATTATGTTATGAGTTGCAAAGTGTAAAAGCAAATTGTGAATTGCATTGTGCATTGCCATATAATGTTAGGCAGTGTAGTATGTGCTCGTCATTATGTGTGGCGTACATAATGAAGTTTCTTCTAAAGGCTTGGTTATAAATTGTAACTTGTTTGATGCTGCCCCTGTTTTTGTATTAATGAGAAGGAAAAGGAAAATATTTTTTTTGTTTTTTCTGAAGTGTTTTCTTCTTAATAATAAAATTTTTTATTTGTGCAAAATCGTTGTCAAATGATTTATACTGGCCAAATGAATAAATGTGTACCTACCATTACAAGTGTATCCGTATATGGCTCTACCAGCATGTGTATGAGATAAGTGATGCACATTCCACCACAGATATATGTTTGGGAGCTAAATGATGTATACCCGTCCATCGCAACAAGCCTCACAGTCGTTTTCCATCAGAAGTCTCTGTCACAACAAGTCTCACCTTACGGCTCCACTCCCGCCTGACCACACAAGTAATATATGAATTTATATCTAGTTACTTTAAAATAATTGTTTGAACTCTATAATATTATTGTCAATGGCTTTAAATTGTTCAATGTAAATTTATAATAAGATCTTAATGTTTAAAATTAAAAAAATTAAAATCTATTTTTACTTTTTGGGATCATCATTGAAATAAAATAGCTATCTATTATTACTTCTTCATATTTTACTCCATTAAAAATCTTTCTAATACAGTCTACCATTGAAAAATACAGACAATTTTCATCTTCTGGAAAAATGATATCATTCTTTCTAATTGGGATTTTTTAATTATTAAATCCCTTATAATATATTCTAATTAGGTATCCAATGTATTGCTGATGAAAGATTGATGAAAGATTATTTAAAGAATTTGATTGCATTTCAATCGTAATAGTATATTATTAGTAAATTAGTCAAAAAGGAAAAAAATGATATCAAACCATTTTTTTTTTAAATAAAAGGTTAAGAATATAATTATGGACCTCTATATATTTGTATCCTATTTTGGTAGAGATCTCAAATTTTAGGGGCTTTAATTATAGTTATTATTATTTTTTAAATTGTACCTAATTATTGATTTATGGCAATTAAAAATAAAACTGAAATTTTGAGAGCCTTAGACAACTAACTGTCTAAAAACATCTCCAATGTTCTCATGAATTGTATATTTTATTTTAAAAAAATGATATGTTATCAATGTCAAGAAGTTTGTTTCCTATTAGGAATGACAATGGATTGGATCAGATCGGGTTTGACCTTTACCAAACTTGATTTGAAATTTTTTATGCGTGCCCTAAACCTGATCCATGCCTCAAACGGGTTATTACTTTCCGCCTTAAATTCAAACCCGATTAAAATGAGTTGCCCCCAATCCGAGTCATTGACCCAATTTAGTAACTTAAACAAGTCTAAATAGTAGAGGAAAAACAACTCGCATAACGTCACTTATGAAATAAATTCGACTAAAGTTCATAAAGAGCTAAACAATCCTGAGAGGTCATTTTACCTTTTTGAAAGTTGGAAACAATAATATTGATTTTTAAAAAAATCAAGGCTTAAAAAAGAAAAACTTAAAATTTTAAATTTTAAAAGGATCATTTCTTCTCATAATTGTCCATTAACATTACATACTTAAATAAATTTAAACTAATCCTAATAATATGACATTCCTAATTTTCTTAAAAAGATAAAAATCATATTACAACTCGGATAGCACTTTCCTAAAATGACAAAAACCATAATATGATTTTCTTTAGAAGGTAAAAATCCCGATATGCCTTGTAAAATGATAAAAATAATTAAACAAATCTAAATAAAATAGGAAATAAATTTCATGGGATAAATTATTAACTAAATTCTACTAAAATAGAAACTCTCTTAAATATCTTACATCAGTATAATCGGCACCATCGCTTCTTCTGCTCCTTGATCAACTATTGTTACAGGACCTGGAAAAGAAAGAAAAAAAGAAAAAGAAAAAGAGGAAACCCGATCAATTGTACATCCTCTTTAATAGGAGTAGTTGAACACTTGTTTTAATCCTAAAAGGTTAAAAGTTCAAACCTCACAATTATCTTTAAATATATGTGCTTAATTTTTTTAAAAATTTAAATTCTCATTGAAAAAAAAGGGAAGAAAAGAAAGAAGACAGAACTCGACCACTTAGATGATGATGATGATGATGATGATGATAATAATAATAAGCATACATTCATATTCCTAGTAATCTGAATTATGTCATAAGTCAGATTTTAGACTCCATTCCAAAAACCAACCAAACACTCGGTTTCAATTTCTAATGGAGGCCCATATCAATCGTCAAGCGTTAGGGCCATGTTTTTAGAACCCAAGTCGTTTTGGTTTAATCTCTGTACCTATTAATATTACAGTTTCATAATTCTAAAAAAAAAAAAAAAAAAGCATTACAGTTTAAATACTCCAAATCATGCCGCTCATTTAAATTAATATAGAAAACTTTCACAACTTTTACTATCTCTGGACTAGTTAAAGTTTTAATTTCCAATAAGCCAATATAAATTATTAAATTATATGACGCTATGCTTATACTCTTAAAATCTCGTCATTTTTGTCTAGACTCTGCACCTTTTTGAATTGATTGAGCAAAGTGAAAATTTTCCAGTTCATTTCTTCGTTTTCCATCATTAACTCCAAAGCTAAACAAATAAAAATTTACTTATTAGGTCTACCTATCAGAATTTGATTATTTTAGCTATCAATTAACTTAAATAACTTAATCGTTTCCTTTATTTCTCTCATTTAAATTAGAATATCGATAATTTTCTATTCGTTGCTTTTTTTTTCATTTGCTTTCATTTATTTTGTTCACTTTTTACTAACAAAGTGGAGATATATCGGCTCGTAATAAGTCGATTGACTAACTAACTTCACAAAATTTAGATTTCAGTTAAGTCAATTGCAAACCGACTCCACCAACTCAATAGTTCCTACTTTCCTCTAGTTTGAATCATGAAACCAATTGCTTTACTTTGGTTTCTGTTGTTTTCATTCGTTTTCTCAACAATCATATAGAGATACAACATTATTAGATTTAATTAGTAGAGGTGACTAACTAAACTCACAGAATTCATGTCACAAATTACTTGAATGGTTTCAATTAGTTCATCTACTATAACTACTTACAAAATCATAGATTCCTTTCGTTTTTTTTTTTTAAAAGAAAACATTCTATAAAATACAAAGTAGCTAAAACATTGATCAGACTACTATTGTCCTCTCTGACTAAGGAGTCCAACCCAAAGACATACACCAGTTCGGGCGCCTAAGGCTTCAACAAGAGCAACAGAAATGTGATACTTTAAACGCAATGAGCAAGAAGCCACAACTAACCTTTATCATTATGAATGACGACCCCGAGGCCCACCAAACCATCCTCAAAACTAACTCTCAACAATTTGACGTAAGGAATTATTATTTAAAATGTATGAATTATTAAATTTTTATAAAATTTAATAAATTTTGATTTTTATAAAATATTAACTTGATGATTTTTTTTTTTTATTATTTAACATATATAAATTTTGATACAAAGTTTACATTTAAGCCTAACATATCTACGCTAATGGTATGTCAATGACAATTTAAAACGAATTTTTAAATAATAATAGATATTGATTATAATTAAACAACCCTCAAAAGACACTTTATATTTAGGTATGATAAAATTTTTCATTTTTTACATATCACCTTTAGCATTGAACTTATAACACCGTAGAGCTAAATGAATTTGTTATATTATTGAACCACATTGAAAAGTAGATAAGAGGAAAAAAAAATCCCCATTTTTATTCTCTAAAGTAGGATAATTATAATAATTATTATTTTTTAAAGTCAAAGTAGGAAAATTATTTAATTGTTTTTTTTTAGGTATATGGTTGATACAATATAAAATTGTAAGCATAAATAGAAAGCTTTAAGCGAATTTCCAAAATAAAAAACAAATAACATAATGTAGGGACCTTAATGTAATTTCATAAAATTCGACTAACCCGGGCCGGTTTACCTTTATATATGAATATAGGGATCCTGCTCACGAGAGAATCCCGTGTACAAATCCAACCCGGGTTTGAATTCGGACCGCTGACTTTTACAAAAAGCACGAACCGTATCCTTACCCTCATCGTCTCCTTCTTTTCATCCAATTTTTCCCGAAATCGATTTCCGATTTCGTCTCCTTCCTTTGTTTAATCTTCAAATCGACACTTTTTTTCTTTCGATTCTTGCTTTTCCCGGTCGATCGATACCGCTTTGAGTCCCAGCCGTTGATTTTACACAATTCTAGGGTTAGGGTTTCGATCTCCCGATTCAAGCCCTCTAATCTCTCGATCTCGTATCGGTTTGTATCGATTTTCGATCTGTGTAAATAATACCCTCGAATTCGGTTCGAATTTTGTTGATAAGTCTTTGTCCGTGCTGGTTCTAGGGTTTTGAATTTTTTCGACTCGTAAAAATATTTCTCAAATCTGTAAATTCCTTGAGGGGTTTCGTTCTTTTCATCGATTCGCTTCATTTCCGTGTGATTTCTGGCTGTAATTTTGTGGTTGTGATTGTAAATTGGGAATTTAGGGTTAGGGTTTCTCTGAAAAATTGGGGTTTTCTCGTATGGTCCAATTCGATTAGGGAAACGTATCTTAACGTCAATTTATCATCTTTCAGCGTGTTTCCATCTCCCCCAGTCCTTCTAGGGTTTCAAATAGCCAGACATATAAATTCGTCATATTTTTTAAAGGTATTTTTTTTTTTTTTAAATTTGCAATAATCAATTTAATATTAAATTATTGCTATAATTAAGTGTTTTTTATTTTTTATTTTTTATTTTTTTATTTTTATGTATGTTGCAGTTCGCATAATTTGTTTGTGTTACCTTATATGATTAGCTACTTGTAACCTTACTTCATAGCTCATTTGTATGTTTATTAATTTATATAATTTTGTCTTTGACTGTCGGAACAAAGCAATGTTGCTGTGGATAATGCATTTTGCGGATATGTGTTTCAAAATGTTTTTATTTTTCACATGCCAACTATTGTCTGTTATAATTTTAGGATGTGCCAATGTGATGATAATTACATTTTGTTTCAGTTTGCATGTCAGTTTTCGTACTAATATGTTGTGTAGTGATTTGCTGTTGAATGACTTACTTAACGTGTGTTCCGTTTAGCGAATGAAAACCTATGCCGTTATTGAATTTTGTTTAACTCTGTATTGGTTTTCTTGCAGGGTTAAGTTTAAAAGATGGGATGTAAACGGCCGTTTGACGATGAGGAGTTTGCAGAGCTGCCATATAAGCATTCAAGACAGTTTGATTTTAGTAATAAAGTGACTCAATTTTCGGAATTTGGTTCCTGTAACAGTGCCCCTCTAAAACCGAATGCTGCAAGTAAGATGGTGGTCTATATATATATATGATAGTTCTGCTTGTGTTGTTGTGTAGCACATGCAATATGTTGTGCAATTAACAGTTAAATTTGGAGTATTCTATGTACTGATCTTGTTTTTGTATGGACTAGCTGAGGATGGGGGCAGCTTTCATAAAAAGCTATTGAGTGAGGCTTCTGAAAATGATGCTTCAGTTGACAATGATGCTTCAGTTGACAAGGATTTTGAAACCAGTGCTCCCCTCTCATGGATCACTAGCAGTTCTAGTGAGGAAGATTCCGGGTCAAGGCCAACAGCTTATGCATCTCTATCCCTGGACCAGTTTGAATATGACTTCCCACGAAGAACGTTTGTTCCTCATGGGGGTTCCTATTCTTCTCTCCTGAATTGTTCTCCAAGAAAACAAGTTCCTCTTGGACCAAATCATCAAGCAAGTATTCCACTGTGGGGTGGGTGCATGAACAATAACTTAGTAGATTGCAAAGCCACAATGAGTGCCAACTATTCCTCAAATTGTCTGCGATCACATTACAGTGGTGACGTTGAAACTGAAGAGAAGCTGATGGGGACTTGTATCATTCCAATGCCAGACTCGAATTTGCATGTGCAAAATAGTATTAATGCTGGACATGGCATGACAGAATGTGACTGTCCTGATGAGGGTTCTGTCAGATGTGTGCGTCAGCATGTCAAGGAAGCACGGGTAAAGCTGTTGAAATCCCTTGGGCATGAAAAATTTGTGAAGTTGGGGTTCTGTGACATGGGAGAGGAAGTGTCAGGTAAATGGAGTGAAGAAGAGGAACAGGTCTTTCATAAAGTTGTTTTCTCCAATCCTGTATCATTGGATGGGAAATTCTGGAAACACTTGTCAGCAGTGTTCCCTTATAGAACCAAAAAAGAAATTGTCAGCTACTATTTCAATGTCTTCATGCTTCGAAGGAGGGCAGCTCAAAATAGATCTTACATGCTGGATATTGACAGTGATGATGATGAGTGGCATGGAAGTCAAGGGAGGCCCAGTGAAGTTCGAGTAATACAAGAAGATGAGGACTCTGCCATTGAGTCTTTTGTTGATCAAGAAGATCAAGTAGATGGTGAAAAGGATACTTCTGATGACGATGACGATGACGATGACAGTGATGACAGTGATGGTGATGTTGGATACTGCAGTGGAGATGCAAACGCTGAAGCCTGTGAAACAGACCAAATGTACAACGCATGCAACACAAAGTTAGTTGATGATGGCGGATTGGCTTCTGTAGATTCATACTTAGACAAGAGTTCAGGAAGCGCTGATGAAGGCTTTGATGTTCAAGATAGCTCATGCACATCTTTTGAGTTTCAGGCTGAGATGGTTGATTCTTGTAGTCCAGAGGATGCTGGACATAATACTCTGCAAGAAAGTGGACTGAAGACTGATGTTGGCAAATATTCCCATGGTAAAATTGATGGTTGTAATGATCTGGTGGGTCACGTGTATTTAATGGATTCGTGTGATGCGAAAGTCTGGGATGCCCGGTACCTGAGTCCAGTAAAGGGTGTTGATCTTCTGCCTACGTGCAACATTATTGAAGAAATTTTTGGGCAAGGCACTTGGGATACCAAGACAAGAAGTGACTAAAGAAGCAACTGCTAGTGTCTCACTGAGACATCCTTTCCAATTCCTCTGTAGGGCCAACGATTTAAGACTTTTTTAGCTATAAGGGCTTTTTTATGCACAAAAACTTGTTCCATTTTTAAGTGTAGGAGATTTTGGCTTTTGCCTTTGTATATACATTTCTGGAATGAAATATGCGTGAGCAAGTTGGAGCACCCTTAATAGAATCTTCTTGTTTGCACAAATCAAAAGTGAATAATATTATCATGGAGTAATTGATTGAACTGCACTAGTGAATAAGTTAGAGACCATTGTCTTTTTGTACGGTTTGAGATTGAGAAAAAGAAGATGATTCCCTTTTGTGTCCATTGAAGTGTATCTAGCCAAGGCTTCAACATATTCCCCCTCCCCTTTTTATTCCTTTTGTTGTTGATATACTTTTGTTATAAACGTATGGTCCTTCGTCTACACCTCTCCAAGAAGTAGAAGTCAAAGTTTTGTCGCCACCCTGGTAGTGATAGAATTAAAGAAACTGACCGAGTTGATTTCGCAAGAAATTAATCGTATTTGGGTTTATCCGATTAATTGTTAATTAGAATTTTGAGATGCTGTATCAACCTCCTCAGTAATATCGATTTATGAGGAATAAATGCATATTCAATGCAAGAATATGTTGTGAGTTGTGAGTGGCACTGGGGGAGAGTGAGAGGATAGTGATCTCTACTTTTGTTGGTAACCGTAGGGTGCGAATTGGGAATCCTGTCTCCTTTAACTTAATTTCGATAACACTTTTACAATAACTTAAATCTGTAATTTTAAAATTGGAAACAAAGCGTTAAATTTGAAAGAAATTATGAGAATAATTAAAATATGAGAAATTAAATTTTATTTGAAGGGTTTGATATGTAACTTCATAAAATCTTAGGAGAGGGGTATCTGTTGGGAAAATTCGTTTCTCAAAACCTATTCTAAAAACCTTACGGTTCTCAGAAAAAAAATTCAATTACTTGCAAAATTATTACAATTATACAAACTATTTTTACATCTCACGACCTCAATACAACCACACTCTTTAAAGTATACATCAACTCACATTTTTCTATACTTTCAAATAAGAAGAACAAGAAAGAAATTTTAACTAGAGTAAAAAATAATGTTTAAAGTATCTTTGACTAGGGTAATTTGAAACAAAGGCTTTGGATTCTGTTTATAATTATAGTTTTTAAAATCCATCGTCTCTTATTTTGTTTTCGATGTGAGATTGACATTCTCTTTTATTTTGCTAATTTCCTAACAATATCTTAGTTCTGCATCAAGCTGTTCAATTATTTTGAAGAAAAAGAAAAAAGACTAAAAGTTAATAGATTTCAACTTATAGTAATAATCGTTACTTTTGAATTGAAAATAAATAGATTATTGGACATTAAACATACAAATCTAAATTACCAAGTCTCACCATCTAAAAACTGGAACGTTCCAAATTTGGTTTGAACAGAATGATGTACAGGTAATGTGGTCTGGCAGCAGAAGCTTAAACGCGTAGTAGATTAATGGGGTATAATTATCTTCTTATCTTCAAAGTCAATGCTCACAAATGGTGATATGTTTTACACATTTTTTGGTCAACACCGGAGATAATTACTCAGAAGAATAAAAGCGACCTAAATTGCGAAGCCCACAAAAGTTGTGATGCTGTTGAAACCTCGGGCTGCCTTTTTAACGTCAATTAAACAAATACAAGAACATAGAACTGCCCCACAAGCACAACTCCTCTCTCTCTCTCTCTCTCTTTTCAGCTCTTTGGGGCGCATCTGTTGCATTATATTATTATTATCATTATTTTTTCCAAAACGACTCTTTGTATTTCCTTTGATCATTTAATTTGGTACAACTATTCAATGAAATGGGTCCTCATTTTCTACCAAAAATGGGGTCAAAAGAGGGAGAGTCCAAACAAGGAAGATGCACCGCTACGCGGTACACAAGAGAAAAAAGAAGACATGACAAGACTCAATAAACAATTTAAAGTTGATTGCCGCATTAACCCACAAGAGGATCATTACAGACTTGGCCCGACTTGAACCTGCAAGGAAATTGCACCACCACCACGACGGGCAATTTCTTCTTTCGTTTATTTTCTACAATCACACATTATTATTTGATTGAAACTTTTACATATTATAAGATAACCAACCAAACAGTAGAGGTTAGAGATTGTATTCAATCACGACGTACATAAATAAAAGGGTATGTGAAATATTAATTTATAGTTGCATTGAACTTGGAAATATGCTCTTGGGAAATTGCGTTGAATTTTGAATGGTGTAATAAGTTTTGTTAATGGAGGATGGGACCACAAATTATGTGAAAATGCTGCAGACATAGATAATAGAAGAAGGAAATTAATAGTCTCACTCTTATTTTTTAAAATATAAAATGTGGATTACGAGTCTTATGAGTCGAATCTTGATGGTAGTTATTCTCTTCTCGATTGTAAGCATAAACATTTGGATAACGTTATCAGTGATCTATCTCAATAGATTATGTTCTATAGAATCAGATGTTCTATAGAATCAGATAATTGTCGTAATCTATCAACATATATATAAATTTATAAGAAGGTTATTGAATGGTTGCAAATGGGGGGGCAAAAACGGTTGGAGTTCTGACCATTCACTTGAATTCTAGTGCTTATGAGATTACAAGTTACAAGAGGACAGGGTTTAAAAAAAAAGTTACAAGAGAGACAGAGTAAAAGCATAGTTTGGCTGTTGCGAGTATCAGTTTGTTAATCGTATCTAGTACTCCTCACTCCTTCGGATCCTCAAAGCACCCGCAAATCCTGACCGTCCAAATCAGCAGCGAAGGGTGCTCACTTGAGAACACGTGCTGCTTATCTTTTCTGCCCTTTTTAATCTTTTGCTTCCATGCATGGAATTCTCCTCCAACTACAGCACAAAACAAATAAGAGAGAGAAAAAGAGAAAGAGTCATGGTTTTGGCTTTGATTGTTCTCTTCATAGGCCTCTTCATCGCCATCATTGGCGGCCTCTTCCTTTGAAAATTTTCAATTCTTTCTTTTGAACCCCATTGAATTTTAAACAATCAAGAGAAGGACATGTCATATATCCGTACTTTGATGGATTTAATAGGGTCTTTTCATTTTTTCTTTTGGGTTGGATCTCGTACTTGACAACAATGTCACATCTTGAGTCTCTAGGTAGCTGATCCTCTTCTGATCAATCACCACTGAAACGAAAGCTTCAAACTTTATGACCTGTTTTGCGTGCTTGTCGATCTGGATTTGATCCTCTCTGTTTCTTCACCATTTTGGGTCCTTGACTTGTTAAAGCTCATGAAATGCCAGCATTCATGAAGATTTCAGCTAAGGTATGAGTTGTTGATTTAGTTTCCTTTACTGGGTATATTTTCTTCTTTGGTTTTTAGTGATCGGATAAAAACATGGAACCAAATCAGAAGAAGAAGTTTGCGTGCAAGTTTTGTCACAAAAGATATCCATGTGGCAAGTCCTTGGGTGGTCACATAAGGACTCATATGAATAATGGGAATTCAGCTGAAGCAGAAGGTGAATCAGCAGCTAAGCTCAACGTAGACAAGATTTTCAATGGAAGAAACTCCAAGAAAGAATCTTCAGGGCTTGAAGCTGCTGGTGGGCAATCAAGTTATGGTCTCAGAGAGAACCCCAAAAGAACCAAGAGGTTTGTGGATTCGAACTCTCCCACCTTGCAGCAACAAGACATGGTCTGCAAAGAATGTGGTAAAGGGTTTTCATCACTCAAAGCTCTTTGTGGTCACATGGCTTGTCACTCTGATAAAGAGAAGATCAAAACCGGTTTTGAAGATGATTGCATAGAGAATATTAATATTACTGATCATGATGTGAGGCAGAAGTTAATAATGGATAGTGAATCAGACACTGAGACATCTACTCCAAATACGCCAAGGAGATCCAAAAGAATGGACTACAAGACTATTGGTGTTTACTCTTCTTCTTTTGATCTTCCAAATGGTTCTTCTTCTGTTTCAGGGATTGAGCAAGAACAAGAAGAGGTGGCTATTTGTTTAATGATGTTGTCAAGGGATTCTTCTGGTCATAAAAAGGGCTTGAACTCGTTCGCTGATTCTTCTGATAACAATTCAGTGGTCTTAGAGGCCAAGTCATCGTCTATTGACATGAGAATCACTGTCAAGAATGGTGTCGATTTTGTCTCTAACAGGAATGAGTTTGTGCAAATGAAGAAACCATCTATTGAAGTTGATGTTTCTGATAATTCTGATTCTGGGTATTTCAGAAATGGACCTAAGAAGGTTGAATCTGATGCTTCTGTTGATGGGTTCATCAGGAGTGGTGAATATAACAAGTCTAGAGTCGAATATCAATCTGGATTTGAAGAGTTTGGTAGAAAACTGGGGAGAAGTTTGAACAAGAGTAATGAATTCGGGACCAAGGTTGAAGATTATGGTCAAGTAGACAGACCTTCAAGGAAGTTTGATCCAAGAAAGAGAGCCAAGAATGAGTCTTCAAGTCCTGAAATGTTCAACAACGGTGCTCAAAGGAGGAACAAATTTGAGTGTTTGACTTGTAACAAGGTATTCCACTCACATAGATCTCTCTGGGGACACACAGCCAGCCATAGTAGGATAAATATCTACTGTGAATCAACTAATGAGAGTGGCGAAAACAGCATAGAGACCGATTCATCTCCACTTCCGGTGCTTAATAGTAAGATTGCCAAGTCCAGCAGTAATGGCAAGAACCCAATTCAGCAGAATTTGTCTGGCAATGTTGAGAAAAGATCACTGGACCCGAAGAAGAGCAAGGGACATGAATGTCCATTCTGCTTCAGGGTTTTCAAGTCCGGACAAGCATTAGGTGGCCACAAGAGGTCCCATTTTGTTGGGGGAGCTGATAATAGGCCTGTAATAATCAAGCAAAATTTAGATGAGATGACTGCTGTAATAGATCTTAACCTTCCTGCTCCTATCGACGAAGAGGCAATTGGAAATGCAGGGTTCTTGCAGTGGTAGATCAGGAACTACATAAGCAGCAGGTTGCTGGTGGGGTTCAGTCTCTAACTGAGAAATTTTTTAGCATAGTTTCATGAAGATGCAAGAGATGCTAGCGTGTACAGATAGGTTGGTGAATGTTTTTTTTTTTTTTTTTGTCTTTTATGTTTCCTTTTTCTTCAGATTCAACGATAACTAGTGGAGGTCAAATTTTTCATTTGTTGCTTATGGACTATAAGGAGTCCTTAGAAGTATCTTCATTGTAGCATGTTTTAGTTCATCTTGTCTTAGTGATATGTTGTTTCTTCTTTGCATTTAACATTCTCCATGAAAATTATATAGCTCAGGTAACTTGGAATTCTGGTTTTACATACTGTTTTGCATAGAAAGTCAATGAACTAATATGTCTCTACCAACACCATTTATGGTGCACTTTAGTAAGAAAAATCAACATAGCCATGAACTTGTGTGATAATTTTAGCTTCAGTCCTTTTTACAAGACATCATATTTTGTCCTAATATATGATATAACTTCAAGTTTTGCTCTGTTCAGAGTGTTTTACCGAAAAGAATCTGGGACCACCTTGCTTTATGGGGAAGCACTAAAAGGTACCATTTTATGGATTAGGAGAGAAGCTTCCTTTCACAATTTAATATCCCTAACTCTGTTTTGTTGTTCACTTAAAGCATGTATAGCATCTTTTTGGCAAGCCAAGACATACACTTAAAACTCCTAATAATAGTATTTCTTCAAGTCACTAACATACTTTGAGTAGATGCACCTGGTAATGTTTAATGCCTCTCTCTCTTTCCTTTACAACAGAAAGGTTCTCCTTTTACACAACATACTTCACATGGCCCAATTATTATCACATTCCTTTCTACTATATAAAATTATTCAATATTTAAGGTCAATCCAAGGTCTTATTTTGTTTTGTTTTTGTTTTTTTTTTTTTAAATCACACAAAGGCTTTAGAGCTTCTTGTTAAGTATATGCTAAAAAGCTGTGTTGTTAGAATTCATATACGGAGTGGTTGGGCAACTCTTAAGTTGCAAGAAAAGATGGGAATTGATTTGTTTGTGAAATTATGAGGAGGCAATGTGACTCAAGGTGGTTGTATGCTCACCTAACATTAAACAAATCAAGTTTATCTCACTGCTTGCATAGTTATGCCATTGTTTTTCTACTCATTTATTTGAGAAGTTGACAGAATTTTATTCATCTTTATTCTGTTCATTATGTCTTATGTGTTTGTTGCCTTTTCAATTCCATTACACTTTGAGTGTTGGAGATATAAGAGAGAGAGAGAGAGAGAGAGAGAGGAAGTGATTTATGGGTTCTAGTCAACTGGCATTTATATTGAATTTTTAGTTTCAAAGAAAGCTAAAAGTAGAATAATTTAATAAAGAGAAAGCAACTAAACAAAGACTTGCGACTCCCAAGTTCGAATGGGTCAGCAATGACCTGGTCATCCTCTTCAGTCACAGTCCACTATAATGCATGTTTACATGTACTAGTGCTCGGAGGAAAATCGGCATTTGAAATTCAACCAGTCCAACCTTTTGGTAAGAAAATTTGAGGAATAACCATGTCGATAGAACGGAAATATCATGCTTCTTGCAAGGTTAAATAATCCATTTCTTAGGGGTAAAATTTTGGATAAATATTTGTGAGTAAATATTTTTGAAACTTAGAGTTTTATTATTATTATTTTTTCCAACTGACACTTTATGGGTTAGAGAATTATCACAGTTTACTGAGATGGATCACTATTAACACTGCTCAAATGACTATTCTCATAATGAGAGATGACTATTCCTATTAAGAGGAAATTCAAACACTCATAGTTTTTTTGAAAGAACAAATATAGGACTTGAACTCTTAATCTCTAAAGGTCAAATATGATATTCAACCACTCCTACTAAATGATAGTATAAAACTTATAGATTATTGTCAATCATGGTTTTCTAAGTACATCACATTAATTTAAAACATGCTTATTTAAAAGTTTAATAACTTGTATCATAATTATGATAAAAAGAGATTGGTTTGATGGTAACCACATTAATTATTATCCTTGCACTCTAAAAGTTGTAAGTTTGAGTCTTGTAATATTTCTTAAAAAAATAACTGAGATCATAATTAAAATTGAATAATAATTTGAAACACTCACGTAAGATAACGAAGTCATCCAAGTGACAGGATAGGAGAGAGACAACAACAACAGCAACAGCAACAACAACAACAATAATAGAATAACTTCGCTTTAAATTAAGACTATTTTGGTCTATAACATAATGGTTTTGTGGCCGTTGTTTAGTTGGACGGCTGCTGGCATGCTTTTTTCCAGATTATTATTATTATTTTTCCACTTCTCATTGAATATTTTCTTGATAATAGAAGGGTTATACATTGTTGCTGGTATGGCAGACGGCTGGTGGTTTTATTTCGAATTAATTGATAACAATATTCTTCTCGTTTTTTTTTTCCTGATGTAAATTTCATAGCTTATATCTATATATATATATTTTTAATACCACATGCAGTGGAGTGTTTCAAATTCAAACTATTGTCAGCCTATATGAGAATTTTGACAACCAAATCATATTCCACAGTTGTTTGCGCCTACATTATGAAACAATTCTGAAAATAGCTTATTATGTAAATATGCAAATTTAATGAAACATCAGCTGGGCCTTAATGGGCTTTCCTCCCACAGATCTCTAATTTGTCAATTGATCTTTACATTGATAATGTCCCATAATTTTGAGCGAAACAAACTTTTCACTAAATTTTAAATTTTAAGTTCAAACCATCTTTTTCGAATTAAAAGAAACTTTTACATTGTTTTTATTGGTATGTATAAATTAAGCGTTCTATAGTTTTTTTATAATATTACTCTATTTCTGTGTAGATGAAAATCTTGATAGCTACAATTTAAAAAAAAAAAGAAATAGAAACGCTGCTTTTCTAGAATATAATCTCAGATCTATAATGCAACTTCAATAATGAGCATTAAGGGAAGCATCTTGATTCTTAAAAATGCAAAGCTTTGAGGTTTTTCTTTTTTTTTTTTTTTAAGTTTTCTTAAACGTGATTAAACTTTTTAATATTAGTATTATTTATTACTACAAAAGAAAGAATTAAAATGCAATTATGATTAAGATATGATAGATAAATCAAAGCAGGTCCATTGTAGTGGGTCAGACTAAAGCTTATAATTCGGCCTTAACTCTAATAATGTTAGTGGGCCAGGTAGCATCTTGAATGAGCCAAGAACTAATGTCACAATCTTACTGATTAGATTAATTGACATGGTTAATTAACAAATAATCTCAGCTACACAACTCTAGAACATGTAATTATACTTGTCAAGCACATAGAATTTTTAGGGGAAATCACATTTTCGGATTTTAATATGTAATAATGGATAATTACAATGAGATGGGGAGTTTAGCATGTTAAGTCATGTTTTCGGAGACCCAACACATTTCTAATAAAAACATGACACCAAATTGGTCTGATCTGGGGTTTTTAATGTGCCATGTTTGAGACGTTGAAGTGGGTCCAAATAATTAGTCGGTTGAACTGATGATTCAGAATCACAAGAGAGTGGATGTTGTCTACTTGTCTTAATCAACTGATTTGAAGATAAGCTAAATGGGCTTCTACTAGAAGATTTTCACGTGTGATGTAGGCCCATTTTGTCATCCAAATTTAATCCATATAGCATTTGCACTTGCTAGATTGGCTCGTACCATCAACTCCTCCAAATTCCAATCTGCCTTGATTTCTTTTTTTAAGTACAATTTGAGATTTGGAGAGTAAACATGATTTGAACTCAAGATTCCAATCTATGGGTTTGGGAAAGTTACTATAGAGTTACTTCAATTTTTGTCGGTCCACCCATATCTTAAATAGGCTATTTAACCCAAATAGAAAATACAATTTTTTTTTTTTTCTGAAATCAGAAAATGCAAATTTTGTTTTTGTTGGGGGGGGGGGGGGGGGGGGGGGGGGGTGGTGTGGGGGTGTGGGGGGGTGGGGGTGGTGGGTTGGGAAATGAGCTCTCCAAAATCAAATTGAATCCAAATAATTGAAGCACAACAATTAGAAATCAACCCAAAGGATAAGGTCCAAGAAGCAAGCCCGAAGGATGGGTCCAAAGGGAAGCCAAGGTCCAAGCCTGGTCATCTAGAAAAGGGGACATGGAAGAGACAAGAATACTCTTGGCAAGGGTAAGAAAACAGCTAAAGGGAGGCTATACCTTGAAGTTCAAAAATAGGACCCTACAACATTTGTTAGTTTCTCGTCTCATCAAGGTGGTAGGAAGATTATGCCTAGTGGCAAACCTAGGATTCACAAACACTTAGGAATGGCAACCGCTTGGTGGCAGGGAAAAAGGAAGGGCTGGTAATTAACCATGTAGTCCCATGATATAAGGGACGAACAAGAAGATGCCACATGTTGATTTGGGTAAACAAGGAGTGCGAAAACGAGAGCAGAGTGAAAGTGATAGGACGAACGAGGTCTAAGGGACAAGAAGCAAGCGAGAAAGTGGAGGGACGTAAAGGGAGAGGTTGACCATCGGCTAAAGGAGCAGGAAGAAACCCTAAAACATGAGAAGGAGTATATACAGGCAAACACTCTTCAATAAAAGGTAGGTCATTCTCTTCAACTTGGGAACACTCAATACACAAAGGAACTCCTCTTAGAGAAGCTTTCACAAATATTGGGTACTATTCTAGGGTGAAGGAGTAATCGGGAATCTTCTTCTTTTCTACTCTCTTGCCTCACTTTAAAGGCTCCCTCTAAAATACCTACTTAAACATTGGAGAGTTTTTACCGGTAAACCACCAAAGACCACTGACCTCTCTTTCTTTGTTGATAAGTAGTAAAGGGGAACACACTATCCAGAAGTCAACATCCCCTTTTCTAAGGGAATCCTTATGTTGAAGGGGATCATTATTTAGTTTCCTAACCCTCTTTGTTGTAGCCTTTCTTCCTATTTTATGTACTAAATTGACATTGGGACAAATTTTTGTATAAACAAATTTTAAGTTGCAATAATTTAACAACTCTACTATAGAGAAATGGGTAAATTCTCTAAAATTGAGTAGCGTATAAAAACTAATTATCATATTTTGTTAGCCAACTGTTAAAACCAATCCTAGTTTAATAGGTAATAATTCAAACACTAGTATTTAAATAGTCGAACAAACATTTTAAAAATAATATTGTTTTGCGTTTTTATGACAATAATATTGTTTTGTTGTGCTTGTCTTTTCTTAAATCAATTGGTGGTTATACCATATATTAGTAGCATGTGTGAAAGATGTATTCGACGCTTGTGAGATTAGATAATCTTGGAGGGTCTACCCATTTAGTGTTGTATTTCAAAATTAAAATTATTTTGGTGTAATTGGTTAAGTTAACGAAATTTTGTACAAAAATTCAATTCAAATAAAACGAATTAAGAAAGGTGCTTGAGGAACAATAGATAGTTGTTTCTAAACGAAGCATTATTATTAAGTGATTTTGTGGAATATACATCAAATATGTACACTCTCGACGAAGTAAATACTAGTTACCTAATGCAAAAACAATCAGACCTGATGCTAAGCTCTATCAAGTGAAGTACTACCCCACAGACTTGATTGGAGGCTATCAATATGGACTTAACTGATGCAATTTATTCAAATAAACTCCAAAAACAACTAACAGTTTTGGCATACCAAATCCATTCATTCACTATTAAGGTTTCCTTAGAACATCTTTAATACAATTATTTATTTATATAAAACTTCTTACCATATAGAATAGACACATAACAAAGTAAATAACGGTATTCCTCACTTCCCCTCCCAATTGAGAAGATGGAGATATGTCTCACTCTATATTTCCTTAATTGTAAAATATAAGAGAGATAAGAGGAGAAAAAGTGAGACAAATATTTTATAACGATTGATCATATAGTGGATACAATTTTTATTTTAAATAATTCAAGTGGAGATAAAAATATCCATTTTTATAATTTTTTTAGCCAAAATTGAATCATATTAAAAAAGAAAAAAATGTTGATATGTCACTAATAAAAACTAAAAAATACATTAGAATGGGAGATACTCTTACATTTCACTCAAACATCTACCAGCTTTTGATTTCTCAATTGATAATAGAGGAACTCTCATGAAATAGCACCAAAAATTGAGTGAGTTTTTGCAATAGTATCAGAGAATTAAAATGAGTTTTACTAAAACCTATGCAAGTGACCTTTGAAATTTGCCCTTCATTAATTGAGTTTAAAGTTTAATTTGACTTGTTCTCTTCTACACTCTTTTACATTTTGTACACTGTTTTGCAGACAGCAAATCTTCACCTTTCTTAAACACACTCTTTTTCACTTTATTGAAACTTCAAATTTCCATACATCTTTTATAAATCAGTCAAAACTCATTTGATTTCGCTTATTGATTGTCTAAAAGATTTTAAAACTGAAAGTGAATGTTATCCAAGTTTGTCACTTCAAAGTTTGACGTAAAAGTCTATCATAATTTTCTTCAGAAAAAAAAAAAAAAAAAAGTCTAGCATAATCTACCTGTGGTAGTGGTATGAAATTCAAATTTCGTTTGCACATTAAAACTATATTTGGTTTATTAACTGAGTTTTTTCATTGAAAGCAATCTTGAGAACTATTACGCTACATAAATTCGGGAAAACAAATGGATTCGCGAAGTCATGTAGTACATAACGAGCCGATGCTTATGTTGTAAAGTCAAGCAACGAACGCAAACTGAGGCCAATTTCGCGAACTAAGTTAGTTCTTGCAACCAAGTGATAGGTTTGCGAACTACGCAGTATTTTTGCAAACAAAGAATAGCTTTTGCAAACTATATATATGCAGTATTCACGAATTAAGTATGCGAAGAATTGGGACTGAGGGGTACTAATTAAATTTTGTTATGTTCGTTGTTGTTGAAAAATGAATCTATGTTATAACAGCCGATGGGAGGAAACTGCAGAGGGTGGGCATTGTTATGTTGGATTTGAAACAACAGCGGTATGCTGAGGAATCTCTTATATGAGCAATTATTGATGATCGTGCATTCGAAAGTGGCATAAGATTTGAATAGATATGTCTTGAATATAAAAACAGTCGTCATTAATTAAGGTATAACATGTAAGCAAGACCTAGATGATGATAATGATCTACTGTTCATTATGTCAAATGACAAAAACATGAGAGAGTTTGTGTTTCTTTCACTGAAATAAGGGTTGAAGCACCAAATGTGAATCATTATCAAGTGAATCGTTCTATTCAAGTGAATTCTTGTTAAACTATGATGAAATTGGTGATCAGAATTTATTCAGTGGTAACACTCGATTGTTGACAGTTCACCTATCATTAGTATAAGTTATACCATTAAATGCACAAAATAAATTTCAAATGGTAGTACTAGTTAAGGGTGATAACATGAGTTATTGTATCGAACTTATATCAACCCAAATGCAACTTTTTAATTTTTCACCCAACCCAAATGCAACCCATTACATTTATCATGTCTCTAATCTAAACCCAAATATAACCCATTAAATTAATATGTTAAATATGTTTTACTAAGTTACGTATTAACATGTTAGGAGGTATATTTAACTCATTTAACATGTTAATTTAAGGTTATGTCAGTTATGTGAGAAAATATTATTTTAAATAATTTATTTACCGATTTAAAACTTCAAAATAATTTAAAATTTTTTAATTTAATTATATAATTCAATTTACTAAATCTATTTAATAAATAAAAGTAATCACTTATGATATAATATTGATTCAAACTAAATTTTAAAATAATATGTTATTTAATTATGTTAAATAGGTTAGCGACTTAAAATGTGTACACCAAAACACAACCTGTTTATTTAACGATATAAACACGATGATCCATTAATAACTCAAAACCAATAAGGTGTAACCCAAATTGGCTAATTTCATATCATGTTTGTGCCTTGTCACCTTGTCGTGTCTACAATTCCAATTCCTAGTCCTAATTTTAACAAAACTATGGATATAGTCACAATGCTCATTATCAACGTCATGTTACAAGTTGGTTATGATCTTGCAATTTCTTTCTTTTTTTAAGTTGATACCAAATAAAATTATAAATATATCAAAATTTATTTAGATAAATTATTATAATATATTTTGGTATAATCGTACTAGAACAATCCCTCAAAGGATACCAAGCTTGTAAAATAGATGCAGTAAACTTCGAACCTCACTGCTCAAGTGGGCAGCAGAGATGCACAACAATTCCTATCCATACGGGAATAATAGCATAGTTTTTAAGTCTATGGATCATTCGAAATTGTGAAGGCTCCACAGCATGTATTATAATATTAAATTGTGAGGGTTCACAGCAAGTATTATAAGGCGATCGCATGCTAGAAAAACTGAGAAGGATTTTTTTTTTTTTTTTTGAAATAAAAACGGAGAAGGAGTGATGGGTAACGAACTAAACCAACTGGCACCGAGTAATCGGCGATGAAACGGACCAGCGATCTAACCCCCGAAGAAAGCGGCGAATAAGGCGGCAAATTTATCAGTGAAGGCCATGCTGATAAAGCGTACGTCGGTGCGTCTAGCCAGATCTAAGAGGACACGTGTACGACTGTAACGGGTTGGCTGGAATCCAAACTACACCACATCCACATGTTAAAAAGCAAGAGCATCATTATGTTCACGCGCGCCCATTAATTTTGACAACGACCTCTGTCTCTCACTCGCTTTTTTACTTCTCCTCGTGATACAATCACAGCACCAACCCATGACCATGACCATGACCATGACCCGCCATTTTCTTTCACGCGATGCTCTGATAACTTATCACTTCCCCTTCTGTCTTTGTTGCCACAATTTCTTCGGTGCACCCTGCATGTTTTTTTACCGGATCAATATATTAATGACTTGGATTTGAATAAAAGATGTTCGGTCTATTCTGATGAGCCCAAGTTTTATTATTATTTTTTTTCTTGAGTTATTTTTGTGGGAAAGTACCCTTGTGAGAAGCATGCATATTATTATTTTTTTTTTTTTAAAAGAAAGCATGCATTTTATATATATATAATAACCTTTTTTTTATTTTTTTTGTGTCTGTCACTTGGCTTGGGACACAAAAACCATTTTTGTGTTATCCTCATCTGGCGTAGAAAGGTGTTGGACAATCCATGACGTTAAGACGTCATGTTACAATGGTAACCATTTTTTGCCCTTTACCTTATTTGAATAACTTAAAGAGTTTATCACAAGAAAAAGTGCTTTGTTGGTGCCTTTTTTTTCAAAGACCATCGTTTTATTTTTTACTCTGAGTCAATCAGTTGGAAAGCTTTGCTTTAGAACAATAATAGTATAATACTCTATTTCCCTAACCTTATCTCTCATATTAAAATAATATACTTGAGTTTGCGACATCATCCTTCTTTTAAATATTAAAATAAGTTAAAATTATCGGAAAAAAATTTGCTATTTTGATATTTGAGTTGGGTAAATTGAGAACTATAATATGATCCTCAGCATGAAAGCAATTGCCTAGTACTTCTAAAAATGATAATGATAGTTGATTTCAAAGAATGTATCGATCTAGTTATGACTTATAGTTATTCAGGATTGTGGGTTTAGTAATGTAGAGAGCGAACCAAAATTTTATCTAAATGTATTAAGGTAAGAGGAAACTCGTAGAACCATAGCCGTAAATAGGTTTTGGTAAGGAATATTATCATATATCAACAAAGGGGAAAACGTGGGTAAACTCGAGGAACAGAATTTTATGTTCACGGGCTCAACTAAGGGTACGGAACTCATAAAACCTTAAAGGTTATTCTAGTCTAGCCCTCATATGGGTAGTGAGTCTAGTGACTAAAAAAGAAATGCATGTAAATCATCAAACAAGAAGGAAAAAAAAATTAACTTCAAGTTGTTGGGTTTGGATAGCACAACATATTTGTGCTTCATGAGAGTGCGTAGATTCGAGAACCCGCGTAATGCGGATATTTATTGGTTGATCCTCCTGTGCTCTTAGGCTAATTGAGGTTAAGTTCCTTTAGGGCGTAAGGATAGTTTTTTCCTTAAATAAGGGTTTATATTTCGGATCATATCGTAAAATCTATTATAATAGCCCGAGTAACTATAAGTAGCTAAAAATAAAAGAAGAGATAAAATGAGCACAGTGTGCTTGCTCTACTTATCACTTGACACCACCTGCTGTGGGCAGTTATTTGAGTTAAGCGTGTCAAGCAAGTACACTATGTTTGACGCACTGAAGGTATTCTCTAACATTTGTTCTCTGCAGTTTATAGTCCTCAAAGAGTAACTGTTACATTCATGAAGGTTAGTTATTACGTCTTTTCATGAACCATCGAAGTGATATAATTAAGCAATTAATTGCGCAATACCCCTTGTGATTTGTATTAATATAATATAAAAAGGACAAAAAAAGTGGCGGCCAGGTTACCAATTGATAGCGTAACCTAAAAGAAAAGGTTAAAATAAAGGTGAAAAACTAGTAAAAAAAGAGGCTTGTCTGGAGAAAAAGGTTAAAAACAAGAGGTGTAAAAGCATTGTCGGCTGACTGCCTGACTCTGAAGCAACATTGAAATCCACGCAACTGAGCAATTAATGGGCCCGATTCTCTGTTCCTTATTTGTTTCTTTTGATCATCATTGTTTATGCAATTTGCAATCACGTACGAACCATGAAGAACAACTCCAACCATAAACCGGTAATATGAGTATCTCTATGGTCCGGACCTTTTTCAGATTTGTTACTAAATATATGTATACAATTATAAGATAAATATCAAGTAGAGATCATGAATCAAAGGATTGTTTGCATCTTACAGGCTACATACTATATAAGGATTCTAAGTGTTATCAATCAACCTAGATAAGAATAAAAAGACTACAGCTAGCCAGCACTATGCTACAGCTCCGACAACTAGCTTCAATATTTATATACACTATATATAATTCTCATCATAAAATGAAAGTTTGACATGGATAGTCATATATATATCATGCCCATGTGAGTAACCTTGTAGGTATACGAATATGAGAAAATCAATAAGCGTGATAGGGTTTTAAAGTAAAGGACTCACTTCCAGCTTGAAAATCTCATCCTCATGATCAGTGTCCTCTTCACAAGGGTAAGATGATTTGGCCTACACAAAATGAGAAATGGGTAACTTAAGCGGGGTTTTATTTTTTTCGTTTTGAAAGTGTATGATGTTTATATAATTATTTCGAAGTTCAAAACAAGACAGATAGATTCTCACAAAAAAAAAAAAAAAAAAAAAAAAGAAGAAGAAGGAAGAAGATAGATAGTATTGACAGTTGGAAACATAGCCTCCATCACCATAAGCAAAAATATACGAATATAAAATTTGAAAAAAAAGTAGAAAAGACAGGCAGCATCAAACACAAGCTAAGGGCATATGTACAAACGGCCAGATTCCACACCTCACTTGTCCTTTGTTCCCAACAGGCGGCGAGTGGTTTATATTCTCCAAGCCTTACACTTACAACTAAATGATTCTTTCTCTCTAGCTTTTTTCTTTTTAAAACAAATGGTGTAAAATTGTTTCTTCATCATTCTATGAACCTAAAATCTTTCATCATTATTCTATGGTGATTACTAATAATGATAATCATTTTGAAGGCAATAGTTTTTCTATGGGAACACCTAGTGGGTTTCTGTCTACAAAAACTGGCCCACCCAAATTAAAGGACAAAATAGATACCCATGTATTTAACAGAAGAAAAAATATTCGAAGGGGTGACTCCAATAAAGGTAAAATCTTAGCTAATATATATCCTTAAGAGCACAAGTACGTTTATATATTTTAGGGTGTTAATATTGAAATATCTAGCAAGCAGATGTACCATTTAATTTGTAGATTAGAAAAGTGTGAATGCAGACACTAGAGCACTAAATGTGCATATGTCAATATGTGCAAATGTATGTGCCTACGTGAGCACGAAAGAGATTGAAAATTATATTTAAATAATATTAATTTGTGAGAAAGCATCTAAGACATCGAATGAGAACATTCTAGTGGCGATTAGAAGTCTTCCATTAAGTCAGCCTTGTTTAGATAAGCACAAGAAAGTGAGTAAAATCAAGATAATGGAGTTCAGTTCACGAACAATATATAGTAACGGATAAGTTTACAGCCAATGAGAACTACTTGGCGTCTCTAATGTTCTCTACCATAATAAAACAAGTACACACCATACATCAAAAAACAACATATTGGCCTACCATAAATCAACATATTAATTACCTATATATTCTTCTCATCATGAGTCATGTCAGTCTGTAGCACACATAATTGTTCTAAGATTGTCTAGTCTTAGTGGAAAGCGTTCACATTCTGGCTGGTGGGATTGTATGTCAAAGGCCTAGTCACCTTTTGAATCCAATTACTAAGCTCCAAAACTTGCAAGTAATTAACTAAACTTTTTCACGGTTGCTTGATCAGTAAGTAACCTACGGTTTGGATTGCAGTGTATGTTCCCAGTCTTTCTCTTTTGAATATTCAAGTCCACACACTTCCCTCAAGTAAGTAGAAAGAGATCATTTGGACATCATTGGACACCCAAATGTGAGAAAGAAATTTACAAATTTAAATATCAGTGGGGGTTGACTCATCAATGGATGATATCTAGGGAAGTCAGTGGGTCATAGACTTGATTTCAAGGGCTTTTTCAAACATGACCAACTGATATAGATTAAGACGGCACTGCCACAAAAGTAAGTGCTACTAAATTATTGATGCACCTAAGACCTCCCTATGATCTCAATCATTTACTTAGTTAACAAGAAGTGCCCCTATCATTATTATATATAAAATTGACTTGATTCTATAAGTGGACTGATACATACCGTCTATTGTCTCTCATCTGTTACGCATTCCAGGAGGCACGATATCCCCAAGCAACCCTTCATCAGTAGGCAATTGTGGAGTTGGATCTGGCAAGAGAGGATCTCTTGGTTCTTCAGTGACATGGTGTGACTGTGCCATACTGGAAGTGGGAGTTTCCTGGGGTATCTGATGAATTCCTGGATAATAATATGATGAAATTGCAGGAGTCAAATGGCCAGCAAAAGCAGCCTCATGATTAAGGACTCCACCACGAGGGAATCCAACGGTATGATGACAGTGTTGACCTTCATACGTTGTGATTACAACAGTGGGGTCTTCAGATGAGCGTTCCACCCTCTTCTTCACGGTACATTTACTATTTGTACAACGATAGTAACTCCTGCAACTTGCAACACAATTTCATTCAAAGTATGTATTAATGGTTTCAATTGTGCTAACAAAGTATTTTATGCAGTCCAAATATGTCGCAGATTCTGATGAGAACAATTAAAAGTTTGGAGACATTGAAAAAATGTCACCAGGAAGAGAACTAAAACTGTGTAGACAAATTTGACATCTTGGAACTAGATCAAAACATTGCAGCACCCCTTAACCTTTTGAGGAGAGAGAGAGATTGAATAAAATTAAAAGTAAGCTAAATGTCAGTACCAAAAGTAAGCTAAATGTCAGTACCCTTTATTCAAAGGAAAGTGAGTACTGACCTAGGGAATGGACTATTTTTAACTGCCTTCTGTCCATACTTGCGCCATCTATAGCCATCTTCAAGATGGTCAACTTCGCTCTTTGTCATAAACGCAAAACGTGGCTGCCGGATTCGCTTTTGTCCCTTTTTTCTTACTTTACTCCTACAAAATATTTTACCTACAATTATGAAAACTAAAGAACAAAATCTAACAAATTAAAAGCAATGACTAAATGAAGCATATATCTTTCCTATACTTTAATGAAATTACGATGCATAAATTATTAATCACATACAATACACTGCTCTTGGGGAATTTCTAGAATTAAAATTAATTACCCATTGAATGTCAATGAAAATTTTATATAATCTAATGAGGAAGTTGAATTGGTTTCCCTAGCCTTTGATGATTGTTCACTATCAAATTATAGAGAAAAATACTGCAGAAGAAATAACTCATAAGTTACTTTAGAGACCAACATCTGTTATACAAGTGATGGTTAGATTATATGGCTGTTAAAAGTTAGTTTTTTAGCTACACAAAATGTAGTATGATAGATAAAGCTTATCATTTAGTCACAGGTTAAAATGTCAAGAAATGGATGCACGTGGCCATGCCTATGCCAGCAAATCATTCCTAGGAAGTATGTTAATCACCATCAGATTTTTGCAGACCCACCATAACATTTTATATCACTGCTGCTGCAAAAATAAGGAGGAGCCTTTAAGGTTATATCTAAATGCTAAATTTAAAAGTCAAAAATATCAAATCAGTTTTTTGTTTCTCTTCTCCTAAATTGAAAATACAAAGGAAAATCCTGCCACTGCAGAAATAAATGAAGGGAAGTTATTTATAGACTACAAGAAATGAACAGCTTTCACGAAGTAGATACATATCATATAGAAAGAAAATGACTTCATTGTACCTTACATACAGCATTAGATGATGTACCACCCACTATGCAAGATGAGTAGGATCATTAATGGTTTACAGTTTCCAGAACTGGCACCATAAATGAGGCCATAAAAGCCTTTTTAGATGGTATGCAACAGAAACATCAATAATATGAAAACCCGTCAGATATCATTTTTGAAGCCTTTTTATTAAAAACATATATACACACACACACACACAACGGTGGCACGTACTTTTGAGATGATAAAAGTCAGAATAGATGTGAAATTGAAACTCTATCAAGGAGGACTTAACATTATTAGCATCAATTCTTGTATACATAAATAAACAAGAAACCTTCACACAGAAAAGTAAGAGAAACCAACAAAAGAAATAACACTAAAGTCTCCTTAACAGAAACATTAAGGCATACAAATGACAGACATGGACTACATTACTTGGGGGATGAATGAAGAACAATAATTCAAAAACAGGCATCTAATTAATATAAAAAAAATTATTAAAAAAAAGGAAGAATCTATCTAAATTATAAGGAATATATAAGCTGAGACCCAGACTAGATTTAACGTTAGGTATTTTAGAACCCAAAAAATAAATAAATAAAATTTATTCCCCAAAAGGCCCAAAAGTGTGAGCACGCCATTCTTGCCGCAATAGCAGCTGTGTTCTAATCAGTGAAAAATTTTTTAAAAAGAAAAACAAATAAATAACAGAGTTTCACTTGTTGAAAATTCTCTTGGCCAGAACCATTAGATTCTCTAAAATTACGAAAATGCCTTGGCCAAAACTGAGTTGCATGAACATACATTTATAAATTTTCTTTTATTTTTTTTATTTTTTACGATTTTCTAGACTGTACGGACACAGAGGGATTGCACTGTCTTACAAAAACAAAAAGAATTACTTACAATTGATGGATTTGATACGGGGGCTTCTGATTCTCTTTTTCTGTTATTTTGTTTTCTTATAATTATTTATAAGACTGACTAACACACATGCCATTTTGACCCTGGAAAAGAGATCTAATTACGAAATTAGTCATTTCAAAGAATCTCATCAATATTTTCCACTACTCACGGTATCTCTGGCGGTTTACCGCCGGAGCCCGTAGACTTCTCGGTCGGATCCTCGCTGGAGCTGGACGAAACAGACGGATTCGATGTCGACACGTCAGCAGAGGCAGTCGGATTCGTCGGACCAGCTTGTAAGCCGCAGCCAGCACCACCGCCACCGCCCTTACTACTCTCTGTCAAGCCATAGCTGATGTTTCCCCCCAAATCGGATCTCTCGTCAGCGAAGCTTGAATTTCCCGGATGAAGATTCCAGCCGAAGTCACCGAGGATGGAGGAGGAGTCTCTCTCGTTGCTGCCGAACAAGAAGTCATGCTCGCCGAGTGTCCAGCTGGAGTCATCGCTAGTGAACCCGGTGCCTGCAGGATCCGATCTCTCTTTGTCGTCCATAGCGAGAACAAAAGATGGAGAAATTAGAGAGAACAGTCAAGTTCCAGTCATGAGAACTCGTGGAATAAAAACGAAAAAGAAATACAAAACAAAAAAAGTGAGTTGGAGAAAGAGAGAGTGAGAGAGCGTGTTAGGGTTTTTGGTGGTCTGTTGGGATGGACGCGTAGATTTTGAATTGTTTCTTTTTTTTTTTTTTTTTTTTTTTTATGGAAGGGGTTTGGATGGTCGCGTCAAATACAGAGAGAGAGAGAGAACAACACTTGAGGAATAGAAAAAAGATAAGTTAGAAAAATCGCCGTCAAACGCAATAGTCAGGAGCCTGATATTTAGAGAGAGGAGAGTGGAGCCCACGCGCATTAATACAAAATTTAAGAGTGTGTTTTGATTAGAGAGAGAGAAAATGAAGAGATACTTTCCGACAAGAGGATGCACCTTGTTTTTCACAATCTTTCTTTCTATAGGTAAATGGTTTTCCTTTTGTACATTTTGCACCGTCTTTTTATCTCTTTATATTTAATTACATTTGGAGACAAAATGTCTTTGTTTTTTAGAAAAAAAAAGTTAAAATTAAATAGGTTTAAAGTATCAAAATTCATAACATTAAATGCTATAGATAGTTAAGAACGCTACTTTTATAATGGTGAGATAAAACTTCTTATATATACTATTATTATAAACATATAAAAATCAGTATATATTATTTGAGTTAAAAGAGAATATATATGAATGGAAGTATTTGACACTTTTTATTTGTGATCACCTTTAATTATCTCACAAGAAAATGAGTTTCACACTAATATATATATATATATATCCCTATTGCTAGATTGTTGTATTAAATTAAATAATAAAAAATAATATAAGTAATAAGTTTTACTAGAAAATTAATTATGAAAAATTCAAGAGAGCTGTCCAAATGTGAATAAAATGGGGTTGAAGATGAGGTTGATTCAATGAATGAGAGGGTGTCAACTACATATGAATGTTGAGGGTGTCTAGATGGTGGTGGGGGTACCATATGCTGGCTAGTGAATAGACAGAAAGAAAACTTTGTGAGACAATTGTGAACAGAGTCTTTGCATACAATCTGAGGAGCATGATCGAAATTTTCTTAAGCTATGAATATTCTATCCTAGTGTTGTGAGACACTTGACTGAAAAAATTGGCTCACAACAATTATTTAGTCATAGTAGTTTGAGTGTTTTCTTATTTGACAGTCAGACCAACTTAAATTATTATGTTTGCTTTGTAGGACGTGGACTTGTAAGAGTTTACCTTTCTTTTTATTTGTAAGATCATAATCAATTGCTTAAAACCTAAGATAGCAACTAGTGAAAACAGGATTTAGGATAATTAAGTACTAGCTAGTGCTGTAGCATGATGTACCTCATGCACGAAATAGTTGCAAACAACAAAGAGATTAATGACTATAGCATGTGTCAGTATTGAAGGACAGAGAAACTTTTGAAGATAATAAGGAAAGTTAAGTCACATAATCATCTTCTATTTAAAATAAAGAAATTAAACCTTTTTGTTTCACCATTGATTTTATGATTTATATTACTACATTGGCTACGAAAGTCGTAATCAATTGTCGACTCTACCCTTGTCGTGGTATGGTTGGATAAAGCAATTCTAAGGTTGATCGTGTATCGTAACTTGCCTCATCTTTAGAGTAGTTCATGAACATTACCTAATACATACGAGGCCTGATTGGCGCTCTCGTCAAACTGTCAAGGTGTCGGTGATCAAAGGTAAGACTAACATGTTTGGACCTTTTTATATTTCTCAAATGATGATCAGATTTCAATGAAATAATACATTAACGTCTAGCAATGTACGCTTCAACACTATGCTAAAATCAATATTATGTCATACTAGTATATATAAACTTTCTCCTCTAAAACTATTGTTTTAAAAATTTCATGCCAATTCTTGGAATAAAATCACATTAATTGAATCAATATTAATTGGAACAAGATTCCAATATATATCCATTTTTAATACAACAATAAGCTAGCATCCATCATCATAAGTAGTAAACAAAAAGGGCATGATAAAAAGGAGTTGAGCAATCGTGGGAGAACATTGACCTGTAATAGCAAAGTAGATACGGATTTCAAATTAAAAACTAAAAAGAGGGAAAGATATACTTAGGCGTGCAATCGTATTGGAACAATGTTTTGTCGTGTTATTAACAAAATCATTATTTGTGAATAACAGGTGAAACTTTTCAGTAATTTGAATTTTTAAATGTGGGCCACCAACCCAAGGCTGATGTTGATCTTAAAATTAAGTTCTTGGATTCATTAAATTGAAATCATATAGATAATAGGACACCTTTTAAATGCAAGCATACTGTCACTCTGATTAGACATATTTACTTGGGTATATAATTGTAACATTAGATATTTTTTAGTTATTTATTACTCTCATAATCATGATATCCATATTAATTAACGGCCCCATCCATACTTCTTTTTTTAAAAAGCATTTGACTATGCCATTATTCCTTCCAAATTTATATAGATTTTTTCACAACATGTCAAAATGTAGTACAATTTAATGTTCGGATCACAACATATAGTAAGAGTTTGATACCGTTTTTATTTCACTCAAAAGGTTGCCATGTACATAATTAATTTTAAAAAGTTTTATACGCAAAAACATTTAAAATTGTTTTCAGTAATGTCACATTATTTAATTTGGAAAGGTAACGCTAGTTACAAGAGTAAAAATTGTTATTAAAAGAAAAAGACTAAAAATTTATCCTAAATTCTAATTTAAAGGTAAAAAAATTTAAAAATTAACAAAATAGAAAATAATTAAAAGATCAAAAAAAAAAAAAATCATTCCCATTACCTAAAAAAAAAAAATCCTATTTGAATAATCATATTACATAGACTACTTAAATGTTCCGCCTTACAATTTTTTTTCCTAATTAATATCAATAAGAGACGTCGCTCTAATTACTTAGGATATACTTCAATGAGGGAGATAAATATATTCACAAATAGCGTAATCACTATATACTCTATGGTCCGATGACATCACGTTATGAATGTATTGATAAATAAATTTAAATTTAAAACAATCCCCACAATCCAATCGAAGCTTTTAATTTATGCTACATTCATAGCGTTGTCCACACGAATGGTCATGGTCATGTTATCCAAACAAAAGTAAGATAATGGATTGTGATTGGTCTGTTTAACATTCAATAGCTGCGTGTTTTATTAAAGCTTAGCAAAGCAAAGGAAAGTCTCTGGCCAAAACTTACTGCGTGCATATAATACTTTGACGTGGAGCTGCTACCTCCTCACATTCTAATCACAACCATCGCACCATTTGTGTGTGTATATATATATATATATATATATATATATTTCTAGTAAAGTTTTCCAGTCACACGCAATGTTTAGGAACGACATATATCAATTAATATTGGATAAAGCAGTAGCTACAAAGTCACATATATTTATAAAATTAGACTATATTTATTTAAAATTAAAATTAAAATTGTATCTTCAAAAAATTTATTTATTTTAATTTGAAGTGAAATTATGGTAATAAAAATAAATAAATGGATTGATGCTGGAATGATAAGTTTAATGAAGGATAACCCTCATGTATTGTTTATAGTAAATTTAGAGTTTCATTTAATGACCACGATTATAGGTTATTGATTGGGATGCAGACCACCTTAATTTGTGGTCCAATTCATTCTGGTGATGAAGTCTGATCCGTCAGGAAAGATCTAGGTCACCACCATTCATGGAGATACATAGCAGCGGATATACAGGAGGGGTTGGTGTCGTTATCTTTTTCTTGGATTTGTGAAAAAGAGATGGACAATATCATTGGTTTTTAATGATTATACCTATGGTAATTTCGAAATATGTTTCATTTATCTATTTTAAGATTTACATTATTCAGCTTTTTTTTTTTTTTTTTTTTTTTTTTTTTTTTTTTTTTTAAGAAAAGCTATTTAGTTTAACAGCTACGGACACAGTTTTATCATACAATCTTGATGGTTCAATATAGAGGAACAGGAATTGTTTTGTTTCTTTTTTGTTTTGTTTTATTTATTTATTTATTTTTAAATTTGATCTAAAACTTGACCGTCAAACTCTATTAATTTTAAATTTAAACTTATATCGTAATTCTTGAAAATTATTATAAATAATGAATCATCGCTCTTCTCTAGCTATTTTAGAATCAAGGACATTAAGTTTTAAAAAAAAGGTTAATAGAGAATCAGCCATGCAGTTAGTAATAGGTTAACTTAAATTTATAATCTATAAGCTATTTATTTATTTTAATATTTAAGCGTCTATCTGCTCTTAATTCAAACTTAAAAAGCAAATAAATAATTGAATGTCAGAAATAGGAAACTTCAACTCATACAATCCTACCATTCAGTAATTAGTGTTTAAAAAAATACAAATGATTAATTACAGAAAAAAAATTGATTAATTATAGAAATAGGCACAATAGCAATGCAAATATGTAGTTCACATATTAAGGGGTCGTTTATTTTTTTGTCTGAAGACTGAGCAGTGCTGCTGAAGACTGAAGACTGAATAATGATTAAATCTGAAATTTGAATGACATGTTTGTTTTTTTGTCTTTTACCTCTGAATGTCTAGTAATTTCGTTTGTTTTTTAAAATTAAAATTATCTGAAAACTAGTAATTTGACATTTATATCATTTTACTATTAGTTGTTTTGAAACTTCATTTAATATAATTCAAACAATTATAATAAATTATTTAAAAAATACTAAAACACTTTTATGTATATATTAATAACATTTTTTATTCATAATTAAAATATAATTAATTATTATAGTAAAGTAATTTTTTTAAATTATATATACAAAAATAAGTTATTATAGTAAACTAAATTAAATTTATATATTTAAATAAAATGTTCTTAAGTTAAAGAATTATAGCAACAAAAGTTGAAACTTATAAAATAATATATATTTTAGTCATTGCAATATTTCATTGATTACATTTAAAATAAATCTGTATAATGTAAAATTAGAACTAATTTAGAAATATGTTATCTTGGGAATGATAGATTTGGAAGAATATATATAAAAAATCATTAAGTGATTTATCATTAAGTGAGAAGTAAAAAATTATAACTTTTAATATTCAGTGATTTTTGGGTAGTTTTAAGTGGTTTGATTACTTAAAACAAAAAAAACAAAAATCACTTAAAATATGTAATTCAGACTCATTAAGTGAAAAGTGGTAAAAACAAACGACCCCTAAATCTTAATACAAGTGGTTAAACACCTATCCATTCATTAAGATGGTGAGGTTTTGATTCCCATTAATTTATTTGATAGGTTTTAAGTGGGTTTTTTTTTTTTAAAAGTAATTGTGCCTTAATTATATTAGTAAATATCCGGATCTCACAAGTGATGGTTAAAAATCAATATATAATTTAGTGTTTAAAACATGCCCATCAAGATATAAATTTAAACTTTAAAAATGGGCTTGTGTATCACAAAATTCACAATTATAAAGTGTAAAATGCCACCCATAACATTGATGTACAGTATTGAAATAATAGGGAATCACGATCCATAATAAAATGGCTTTTCTTTATAGGTTGATTGAAAGGCCACGACTATTTGAAAGAGAAAGTGGCAATTGTGGGGACTGATTCGAATCTTTTTTAATAGTAATATATAATTTATAGTATAAGTTAACTTGATCCTTAAGCAATCACGTCCTTTTCAACCCCTCCAACTCCATGAAAGATTACTTTTCTGCAGAAAATCACAGGAAAGTTGATCGGATCGTATGTGGCATGTTCCACCATATTATTTATATAGTATTCAAACACGTGTTGTGAAAGGGCCCCCTGTAGGTCTCATGGAATCTTCGAAAGATAACAAAGTGGAGGGATAGGTTGTGGGGTAATCAGATCGAGTGGATCACGATCAGTAAAGTTTTTTGCTTTAATAAACCGTCAACTTGTTAGTTGTTTTGGGTTAGGGTTAGGGTTAGTGTTTGGATTAGACATGCACGATAGCTAGCTCAATAGTACCCTAAATCTCTGTACAACAATATGTACCCTATAACCTATTTGGGACCGTTGCACCTCATGCATATGAATCCAAATTTTGTTCACGTTCAACACTATAGTACGTAGTGCATCATGTAGGACGTATTAATTACGTACTCTTTGGGTGTCCATACTCATAGCATATTTTTACATGAATGTCAAATATCAACAGATTATTATTGATGTTATATCGTAGGTCATAAGCAATGAAATGAATTTATATATTTCAGTTAACCTTTTATTTTGAAATGTGCAATCAATTTAAAAATAAAATTTCACTTAAATGTAACAATTAGTATTTTACCGTTTCCAAAAAAAAAAAGAAAGTATTTTACAAAAATAAAGACATATGTAAAACTAAGATCTAGATTAATATTGGAGTCAAAATATTTTGAAGTTCTTTTAGAAAAACACAATTTAAAAATTTCTGTTTTTGAATCTAAATGAGTGTTTTTTTTTTCTTTAAAATGGACACTAATCTTCAAATATTCTTTAAGGTCCGACATAACCAACTTAAAAAAAAAAAAAAAATTAGCTTTAAAAAATGACTTCAGTATTCATTTATTTATTTTCACCCAATTTAAGACTTGTTAGCTACCTTAAATTTATTTATTTTATACTTTTTCATCCTGAATTGAGTGGAAATAAATGGATAGATGTTGTAGTCACTTCATAAAATAGAAGTTTTGAATTAATTTAGTTTGACCCTACTTTTATCTTAAAATTTGTTTTTTCTATTTCGTGTTTTAGACTTTTAGTTGAAAACTTTAAAGACAAGGTTTATTAATTGACACTACAGAGCACTTGGAAGTTGAAAAATCATAAATGAAAAACGTTTAAACATTGCTGATAAATATGACCATGGTGGTTGATAGATGAGTACTTGCTTAGAGGAATGAGAAGTTAATGGAGGAGAAGATGATATAACACTCACGTTTGATAGGTCAATTTGATTCGGTTGCGGTTTCATCTTCAGCATACAGTGTGGACCCTTAGGCGTACCCTCAGTTTTGGCTCCCACGGATTTAAATTTAATTATTTGTTAATAATTAATTCCTTTTTAAAAGTAAGATAATACGTTGCCATCTCCTTCTTGTCTTAATCGCAAGTTTAATTACATTTAATACAATGAAAACAACATCACCAGCAATCTTACAAATCTTGTGGAGGCTCATCTTTCTGTTACCTAGTTGGGATGATGGGTCCTGGCTTATCAGCTACCGTGGCCTTACTCGAACGACTTTGACCTGGCTTAATTTTGTGTTAAATAAAGGGTAGTTTCATTTTTCTTTTTAAGAAAGACCTTAATTTGAACCAAATTATGTATGATAAGCTTTATGATTATGCAAATGTTGTGTTTCATAATTTAATTTTGTCGCCAAATATGTGTATGTTTTTCTAAACAACTTAGAATATATCAGTATTGTTAACATTATATCGTGATAAGATTTGTATGTTTAATTTAATTAATTAAAATTCAGATTAATTTTGAAATTTGACTCCTTGTATCTTTCTTGGTCATTAACTGTAAAAATCTACAATGTCAAAAGAACAACAAAACACACCTATATTATATTCCCTAAAAAACATTGAAACAACGAATGAGATGCCTTGCTATGATGTTCACTGTTCCCACATATTGTATTGCCTATAACATATAGTCCAGCGAAATGGTACCGTATATTAAGCCCATGCTACATGCTTGTATAAACCATATGCAGTATCAATTATAACTAGCTATTTGTCATACCTCTTGTTATATCAAATTGAAAAATCTTGAATCAAACGTTTCTTAAAGGAAGAGCTATCAAGTTTCATGTATGATGACATTTGTGTTGTAACATCAATAATGACCACATCACCGGCCACGAGCATAATATATATGATTAAACTATCTCACATTTGATATAATTATTTATTTATAACATCAAACCTGTTCATTTTTTTCCTGTATCCAAGTGTACCAACAATTCTCAATTGATAGTGAATCTTTGTAATAATTGCAAAGGATATTATATAGTTAGAAAACACCATTATTATTTTTACAATTTTTTGTCATTTCAATTTAGAAGGGTTGATTCTTTTTTTTTTTTTTTTGGTTGAATAATGGAAGGGTTGATTCCTGTTTTTGCATGAAAGTCGAAAGATACAGTTATTTGGGCCTGTCCTAGAAGGCCGAAGCTGGCATTTCCAGGCCTCGAAGTGCTGTCAACGGAAAAATATCATTTTCACAAATTCAAATTCAATTTGATGCTAGGATGTAGGACTTGAATTCAATTTCAATCCAATTTAAACGATTTCAGAGAGAAATTGATCACACATTACTTATTAATATGATAAATTCATAATAATTTGCAATACTCAATATTTGATTTTAGTTTGCTATGTTCTTATAATGAATTTGTTATCTGATTTGAATATCAAATTTTAATCGCTAAGAGTATCTATTGGATAAATTTAACAAAATCTGGATATTCGCATATCCAGATCTCTAGAATCAGATGCATCCACAAATAATTTGAATAGATTTTGTCATATTGAGGATCACTTCATTCTTTTATATATATATATATATATATATAATTCTCCTACTTGCAAATCATGTGTGTACACAAAATGGCATGTAGCAAGTGGATTCTCCTATAATGAAAATGACTCAAATTTTATTTGAATGTATTTTTTTTTTTAATTTTTTAAAAAGAAGAACCAATTGCCTCCAGCTTCCCATTTTTGGTTTACCCTCGCTTTCATGAAATGATGGGGGTCACAGCCCCATTACTATTACAAGATGCTTGTGCATTTGATATTGAATAAATAAGACTATGACACTTTATCTACTGATCACCGTTCAAATAATAATAAACTACTGATGGTGATCAAGATCGGACGGTTGAGAACTAATGGCCGACACCGACTGAACAGTGTAGTAATAACAGTAATACGATGAAGCAAAAGTGGGGCCAGAGAGGTATCAAACCATAACCAGAAGCATTGAACCTTGATGATGATATCATCAAAATAAATTTCTCGTATTAGTAAATAATGATAATCATTACCATTATACAGTTAGTGGGATGCCATAATTCTTGAGCAACCATGTTGTGCCCCTTTGAGAAGCCCCAAATGAAAGTGACAGTCACTGCAATTAATAAACAACAAGAGTTTTATTTTATAGTCTCAACTGCTCAAATTACTACTAATTGATAAACAATTCAGTGTTGACACTGTATATATTAACAGTAAAGAGAGTAAGGACAATTCTCTTGTGATTTTCATCTCCACTCCTCTATCATCCTCGGAACAGGTTGCCTGTAAGATAGAAACCAGTTAGGGTGTGGCCGGCGACCACACTCCGACGGTCAAGTCATGTGATTGAAAAAGGGGCACCTCTGTGCTGGGCAATGTAATAGTAGCTAAAATATAAAAGGTAACAAAGAAATTAGAAGAAGATACCAAATAAAAAAGCATGCATGACTTTTTATAGGCAAACCTTCATTTCTCCTTAGACAGATGTTCTCTGCTAGCTGGTCTTTCATGGACATGCTCCTTGCACACTCCTGAGACTGATCCCAGCCTCCATTCTGCCAGGCGGTCAATTATTCTCTCTATCAACCTTAGTGTAATGAATATTGTAAAACTCACTATTCGACTGGTAACTCAGCGAGAATCGAGTACTTTGCTATTTGGTGAGTATTTGGTTTAATCGTTGGTCAACGATCAAACCTATAAAATTATTAAAAATTATAAATATTAGAAAGAAAATGACTAGATCAAAATGATTAATAAAAGGTTTAAATTGATATTTTACACATGCAAGAGTGAAAACGAAATTTTATTGAACTAAATCCTAATTTTTTCTAACTAAATTGTAAAAAGTTAGTGATAAAGATGAAATAAACTTAAATTTTTAAGGGTAGTTTTGTCTACAAATAAAAATGTTGGAGGAAAATTTGGTCAGAAAGTTGGACATTTATATAAGCTCTTTTCTCTTTGACCATTCAAAATTCAATGGAATGGAAAGAATTAGAGAGAGAAAGAGAGGAAGATATGGTTTGAAGGAGAAAGATAGAGCAAGATGGAAAATGAGAGGGGTATAGGCAAGTCGAATGGCGTCGGCGACCACGAGCGGTAGACAAAGGCAGATCGGTGATGTGAGAAAAAGAGGGTTGGGTGTCTTGGTTGCATTCGAATACAGTGAGAAGATTGTTTAAGACACTGAAGAAATTCGGTGGTACTATTTTAGTATTTTACAACATTGTCCCTGCTGTGTTTTATGTTTGCTTCCCCTTGCTTCATTCCAAATTAATGGTAGTGGTCCCGACTAAGCTCCCAATTTCTTTGTTAAAACAATTTCCATTTTATAATTGTTAATGTTTTGGTGTCCCAGATTTTTATTATTTTATTTTTTGCCTCTGGTGAGTAGAACCCCCGATTTGGGAGTTCTCGGATGGAATGCTGAGAACTCAGTCAAGTTGGCTGAGTTCTACAGCACTGGATGTAACCAAGGTATCTTTCCATGGTTGGACAGTTGTGTTGATATCACATTCTTCCTTTACACCTACCTGATAATTCCTTTACATTTGACTGTCCCTTGCTTTAGGACCTCCTTTAGTAGAGGAGATATTCATGACCAACATCCTTGTTTGGTCACTATCTTATGTTTGCATACGTGGAGAATGCCTTCTTACCGTTATCCTCCCAAGCCGACAAGGCATCTTATGAGTGGTTGTCTTCGGGAGACAGAGACGACCACCACAAGTTGGTTGCTCAACTACTAGGCGGTTGTCCTCTTAGCCTGGGCAAGCTCTACAGTCTGTGTTAAGGGTGAGCCTCAATCCCCCTTGATTTTAGTTGATACTCTCTGTCTTCCTGGTGCTCCCCCTTTTGAATTCAATTTTTTCTCTTCTTTTCTTCACTCTTTTCATATCCTCCAAGTTTCTTTTTTATAGAGGGCTATTTTGAAATCGACTTTCCTTTCCACTACTGTCCTCGTGGACTCTAGGTCTTTGCTCGATTTCCTTAATGTCGAGGTGGTCTGGCGAGACCATGCTCGGTCTCTTTGGTGCCTAAATGATCTAGCAACACCCTACTCAGGTCTTCTTGATGTTGAGGTGATTTGGTAGCACCTTGCTCGACCTCATAAGTGCCTTAGTGGTCTAGCTCTCTAGTACCTTGAATGCTTGACTCTTAGGCACTTTGGATGCTTGGCTCTTTGGTACCCAACAGGATGCTTGGCTTCTAGGCACTCTATATAATTGGCTTCTTGGCATCTTGATATAATTATTTTTGAGGACATCTGTGACCCTCGATTGCTCAATATTTATTTTTATTGAATTTTTCCTTTTTTTTTCCCTTAACAATTACCTTTTATTTTTAGTTGACTGGTTTTTCATCCTTTAACATTTGGAAATTGGAACTCACAATATATGCAGCAACTTTCTGCTACCTTTGCAAGTTTCTTTTTTTTTTTTTTTTGGAAAGAAATGGACTTGAGATTTGGATTGTAGAATCAACATTAACAAGAAGGGCTGCTTTTAGTTAATTGTGTGTGTGCATATATTGCTAATTATAATACCGATTTTTATATGTCTAATGGGATGATGCATATCAAGTCTTAGTTGAGGTCGATACATCTCTTTCTCCATCTGGGTAAAAGGGGTTTAACTCTCACACTACATAAAAAGTTGATGAGAGCAACTGCATAAACACGCTCAAGAAAGAATCCTAGCCTTAGTAAGGAAAAACCTAAGAAAACTGTATAGGGAGGGCAAGGGTGCAATAGTCTTGGAATTTGATTCTATATTTAGGGTCGATTGAAATTGGATATTCCTTCTATTAGAGCTAGAAACCTTAGAATACATATAAAATAAGGAGAGTTAAAAATCTATTGAGATTTGATCAAAATCAAAAAACAATTATGTGGTTTTGAAATAAATGAAGAACTTCATTGTCAAGGAATTTGATTAGGTTTTAAAATTCTAGAATCAATTGATTTTTATTTCAGTCATACCTCATGGAGGTTTTTGATTTCTCTTCATAGACAACAATTTTGTCCACCATTCTAGGGTTATTGAGCTCAAGAAATCACACGCATGCATTAGGGGAGGGTAAGGAATATGCTGCAACTGTTGTCATGTTGAGGCACTCTTTCTCTCTCTACACTGATTATCTACTTTCACCTTAACTTTAGACTGCTTTCTGCATGCTTGCTTGGAGAGTTGAAGGGGACATGAATCAAAATTGGAATGATGCCTAACTTGATGTGAGTGAAAGAGAGAGCAAATAATTAGACATGTAAACATCAAACAAAGGAAATGATTAAAGTAAGTATCTCACTTTTTATCTACTTAAAAGTGGGGTTTGTTGCACTAATACTGAGACTTTTGTTTCTAGGGACTCTAGGTCGTAGGTGAGTTAAATATTCACATCAATGTGACTTGGCCTCGAGAAGATAAGCCTGAAAGCAACCCAAAAAAGGAATAGTTCTAAATCATCTAACCACATGCATGTCATATATCTTCTGGGAATATTAGGCTGGTTTCTTTCCCCTCTTAGTGGCAAACACATTATTTTTATGATTCTCAAGGAATTTTCAATCAGATTTGAGGATCCAACAAAAACATAAGATTAAACAATTGATTAAGAAAAATAAGCTATGCTTGCCTTTTGAGTTTTGTGTATAATTTCATGGTTGGCTCATCAAATGAACCAACAGTGTCTAATTAATTAGTCCACATCAAACCTTTTCTAGGCTCTAACCATTGGCAAACATCAAGCAATAAAATAAATAAAATTACAAAGTGAATTGTGGCATTGGTAAAAGTTAATTTCTTGTATATGGTATTGGTCACTAACTAATTGCTGCCAATACATAGACAAAGCATTAGACCCTATCAGTCTTCTCATCAATGCCTTTTGTTGCCTAATGGGATTACTAAAAAGTTTGAAATTAAAGTTTTTGTAAGCTAGAAAGTGATTTTCATTTTTGTCAAAAGTTGCTGGGTGTAAAACATTAATCAATGGGTCCATCGGAAGTTCCTTTCTTTTTTTATTTTTCATTTGGGTCATGTACCATTTCTTCTGTCCTTTTGGATGTTGATAGAGCAGTCTTTTCTAACAAGAAAGAGCGAGAGAGACAGTGAGACACCTTACTTTCGCTGTTACTGCTCCTAAAGAAATTGTGTTAGGCCCAAGGCCCACAACAGCCTTCAATGGTTTTGTGTCCAAACCATAATAGCCGCAGACCATAACAATTAGGGATATTATGAAAAAGCCCCTAAAAGTAAGTTAATCATGATTAATTTTTGATTTGTTTTTTTCAGTAAATTGTTCCTTATCGTCTAAAAAACCCAATCAATGTTAAAATTGAAGGGCAAAATAATAATCTAATAAAATAATTAAAATTTTAAGATGAGAAATTTTGATAAAAAATTGTAAAATTTTTTAAAATATAAAATTAAAATTAATTTAATTTAAAAATATAAAAATTATAAAAATAAAAACAAAACAAAAAAGTAATTATTTATTTAAAAAATTAAAAATTTTCTAAAAAAAATTAAAATGATTTCTATCATCCATCAACATGATGGACGATGAACATCATTTGAAAAAAAATTAAAAAACTATTTTTTTTTTAAATTTAAAAATATTCCAATATGAGATTGCCCTTCTAGTGATTACATCAACCAACTCATCTTCATAAAAAAAAATTAAAAAATAATAATAATAAAAAACCCATTCATCAACCCTTAATCAATATGACACAAACATTAACAAAAATTTAATGTTGATGGAAAATATCAACTTTTTGGATGAATAGTCAATAGTAGAGGATGATTCATCTAATAAAAAAAAAATCGGAGACTAATCATGATTAGTTAACTTTTCAGGGGTGTTTTTCATAATATCCCTAAAAATTAAAGGATCATTTAATTTTTTTATCTTAAAACTTCATAGTGCTGAAAGTTATTAAAAACTAAATAATGACTAAAATCCGAAATCTAAATAACATGTTTGTTTTTTACTTTCTTACCTCTGAATGTATAGTAATTTTGTTTGTTTTTAAAAATTAAATTATTTTAAAACTAGTAATTTGATATTCATACATTTTTACTATTAGTAAATAATTGAAAATTAAAAAAATTGTCCCAAAAATAAGTGATTTTTTTTTTAATAAAAAGTTTTTTTTTTTTTAAATGGTTTTCTTACCCATTTTTAATTTACACAACATTTCACATAAGATAACATTTTATATATGTGAAATGAGCACCCTTCATGTAAGTGTAATATTTCACATATAAGGTTACGTGGATTAAAAAAAAAAGATTAAAAATGATTGAATTTTCGTTTGAGATTAAAAACAAATAACTTTGTGTTTTGAATTCAAAGTAAAATTTTCATTTCTTTTTTTAACTTGGGATGAGATAAAAATAAATTTATCCTAAAGTATAAATATATAAATAAATAAAAGGTCACATGCTCTTCTACGTACTTATGCGAAAACCACATATGACTGAACTGTATTGACTCTAACATTAAAAAAAAAAAAAAAAAAAAGGTTAGAAATTATAATTAATTATAATGATTTTGTGTCTGCATAAGAAATGTTTTTCATTTTTAATTTGTACTGTCTAACTGTATTTGAGAGAAATCAGACCATCTTTTATCTCTACAGATCCTAGTCTAGTCCTTTGGCTTGGCATTGAGACTGTATCAATAGCTTGCAAGGTTCACAGTTTTATATATGTAAAGGAAAGGAGACTTAATGTGGATTAAACTAGCATTGCCCACAGCATATACACCTACCATTCATGGTAATGCAACAGGTTCAATCCTCCATATGTCTCTAGCATATTCGTGGATGGTGCGATCACTACTGAACTTATACGAGCCAGCTGTGTTCAATATTGACATGTTGGTCCATCTCTGTTCCATTATCAATAGCATCACGAATAGTTAGCAAAAAAGTATGATATTAAGCATGCAATGTACGAAACATAGCATATATACTCTTTTGAAAATACTAACTCTTATGTCAAAAATATGAACTTAACGACAATTTATATGATGTTGTAGAAACCCGCTGCACATGCATGGTCATGCATCTGCATTTAATGGATGTATGTCCTTTGAAAAAAGTGAAAATAACAGAGAAGACTGTCAGGAGAAAGCATTTGCAAGACAATAATGTGTCGACATGCATCTATGCAAGCATAATTTGCAGACTTCAGATATGTAGAATAGCAGAACTCACCTTCTGATCGCGATATGCCACATCGACCTTCTCTTGGCACTCTATGTAACTAGGGAAGTCCTTGCCAACAAGGAAATAATCAGCGTGGCCATAACCTTCATTTCCTTCCAAGGATCCCGTTAGTTCATCATAGTTATAGGGGCCAAAACACCACTTCTGACAAATGCCTTGACTCCTTCAAACCGTGGATCTGGCACAAACTGCATATAATATTACAGCAGATAGACCAATTAAAATAGGATTTTGATCTGGATAATGTCTTGTTTTGTTGTCAATTATGTGTTCTGCTTCAGGAAAATGCAAACAGAACATGTCATGGCTGCTTCTGAATTAGTCCTAGAGAATGAATGGGAAGAAAAGAGTTTAGAATGATAGTTTATGAAGCTAACCTTGCCCTCAGCTCTTTCTTTTCTTAGTCCAGCGATTTCATGAGCTCGTGCACTGAAGAGGAAAAAGTTTTCTTCTCCAACCTCTTGTCTTATTTCAACATTGGCTCCATCTAGTGTTCTAATAAGAATGCAGCCATTCATTGCAAACTTCATATTGCTGGTTCCACTGGCCTCCATTCCAGCCATACTAAATGTTTAAAAGACATGAAACAAGGAGAAAACGAGAATGATACACTGAGATAACAGTGAATATTGCAAATACACACCCTGAAGGGAGTTATGACATTGTGCCATAGGCTTTCCATGTATGTGATTTACAGTGACCAACTTTTATACTAGCAAATTCATAGAGGCCAATCAGAATGTTTTCACAAGTAGTTGTTAGAAGTACTTCCAAGTTATGTAGCTTGACTCCATTCTGTTTTGTTTTCTGAGATGTTATGTAAGAAAAAATAATGAGAAAGGAAAGTAGTGTTTTTGTGCAAATCAGAATACCTTATGTGCTGGGACAGCTCACTACCAGGAATGAGCACCTCTGCTGCACTGACATTGTAATCAGGAACAAAAACAACCTGAAACAAAGCAAACAACAATTTATGATCATAAAAGATCATAGCCAGCTTTCAACAAGCAAATCAAAGCACATAGCATCCTTGAACAACACAGCTTGATAAGGAAGTGAAATGTAGAACTTTATACAAAAATGCCAAAGGCATCATCACCCGATGCATTCATATTTCATTTCTTTCTATTTTCATGGGGATTTGGATTTCAGATTTTTACATTCACTAATTAAACTTTTGTCTTGCTCAATAGAGATAGTCTAACCCACTTGTCTAAAGAACTAATCAGAATGCAACTTATACGCTAAACATGTTAGTAGCATGCTTCAGATATTATAAGTGAAGCAAACAAAATTCTTAGAATTACTAGTAGATACATAAAAGCAAGAATAAAAAGCATGAAACATCTAATATATATCTTCATACCTTGAGAAGATCACCAATATCAGGATCATGATTCACTGTAGCCCCAACATCAGTGATGAATTTCACTATTCTCTTTGCTTGGACATATGTAGCAAATGCCTTTCCTCCAAATATACACACCCGTGGAACAAAGCTTGCTTTTCTTTCCTCAGGACTCATTTCTTTCATCTTTTTATAGCGGTAAACAATTCCCATGATATTCAATAATTGTCGTTTGTATTCATGGATGCGCTTCACCTAACAATACATATATATATATACTCATGCATCATTTTGCAATCTCTAAAAGCACATGAAGAAGACAAAGTTCACTATACAATAAATTAATATCAAATTGCAATATGGAAACGGAGAAATAAATTATGATAGGGAATAACCTGTACATCAAACATTGCATCAGGGCTGACAACATATCCAGTTTTTTCTTTGAGGAACTATGCAACCTTTATCTTGTTTCTTCGTTTTGCTTACCTCCATTCAGATTGGAGATCCTTATTATCAGCAAACTGTTGATCACTCACATCAACTATTAAGGATTACAAATCATTTCTCATCTTGTCCATGAATGTGATGTACCGAAAACTACGTAAAACTTGCATGTGAAAATATGTTAGAAGCGATGCTGCAGAGTACACCAGTGAAACCTGAAAAGACCATATGAAAACCTAGAGAGACCTAACCATAAAGCAAGTGGCAGTCTTGGATCATTTTCATCTGTTACTTTTAAATGCATCTTTTAAATTGAATTAAATAAAAAACATGTTCAAACGACCTATAACTAATGGTCAAGTTTATAATTATGGAATTCAGTGCCCAAAAAACTTACATCCTTACTGAGATAGTTCCTGATGACATAATCATATTATCAGATTTTAAGTGACAGCAATGCATTTCTATGGCTTAGACACATCTATGGAGAGGCCAAATACATGCCAGAACCAGACTCTAACTAGAACATCAACGCAAAATGTAATTTAGCGGTGCAACTGCATCAGATTAAGGGAAGATCACAACCAACATGCATTATTATTTATTAATGTCGAACTTCAATGTATACAACATTGTATAATACACGATACAGTTGGATGCATGCAAAAATGACCAGTACCTTACACATGAGAAGAAGAGAACCTATGTTCCAATGATAAAAATCTAAGATCAGTTATCGGGAATTAACAAAAATGATTAACCGATTGAAACATCTACAAGTGAACAATTTGAATATTACAGTTTACCTTTTGAAGGGTTGCCAATTTCTGTGTGTTTATGATCCAGTTTTCTGTCCCAGTCCACTTGGTTATGATTTTACTAAGAGCAGGATTGCAAAAGCGGATCCATCTTCGTGGGGTCATCCCATTTGTTTTATTTGGAAATTTATCAGGCCACAACTGCAAGAAACAAATGTATGTGAAAATCTGCGTAAAGAGCACCATCGTAATATTATAACATATACAGATGATAAAGTAAAGTCTTATATAAAGACAGCAGCTCAATAATTTTCAATAAAATTATGAAAGAAGTAGCCTAGTAACATAGTTATCTGGTAGAAATCATAAAAAACTTCATTTTTCACTATTTCACTATGAATCTCAGCAAAACCATTCACTGCATATCCACCAGCAACACAAAGATTAGCCATTCGGACCATCTTTGGTAGTGTTGGATCCGGTTCAAATGTCACCTCAGTTTTTTCCTCTGTTTCCTGTTCTTCAGATTCATCTTCTACAACAGCAGCTTCACTTTCTTTATCAGAAATATCAATATCCTCAGTGGGATGAGCAGCAGAATTTTCCTCTGCCATAACAAGGAATTTTGCAACTGACTCAGGCAACTCAACATTCTCTAGAATTCTCATTTGTTTCAACTTTTTTGCAACAAATCAAGATCCTCTGTGCCATACTCAGCTACTATAGCATGAAGCAGCTGGTTAACACATTAGTACACGAAATTAGGAGCAGTAAAAATATATTTATGTAATCTCATAAGGAGAATTATGTTCAGACTTCAGATGCATGTACTTCTGAAAATGCCTCCACAAAACAGATTCGACGTGATGCATCTAAACAATATGTGTATAGTCTCACCTCCTCATTGATCATCCCAATGATCTTGACATTTCGAGGAAGCAAGTCCTGCATAAGCTCTAAACTCCATTTCTCCGGTGCCTCAGGTAGAACTGTGTGGTTTGTGTATGCAACAGTTCTGGCCGAAGAATGGAAAGAAAATATCAGCTAAAGAATATACTAATAAGGAAAGTACTTCCACCAAGCATACTAAATGTTCACAAAGATCTAATGTTTGTGAAATGTGAATATTACAGAATCCAGTGGTACTCATACAAAACCAGAAACCAAGAAAAAGTGGCAAACGGCTAACAAATGTCAAAGCCAGCGTTGTAAACTTATCTAGTATGCTCAACTCCTTCGAAGTCAGAGTTGATTCATATAGTGATGATTTGTATAAGACACTAAAGTATATTCCAATATTTTTATTCAAACTAAATTCTAATTTGACATTTATCAAAATCTTTTATTTACATACAAAAAGGTTTATACAACTACAATTAGTTGCCACATGATTTTGTAAATCCCTTCAAGGATGTACCTTTGGGAGATATTCCAGGCTTCTTTCCAGGTCAAACCCTTCACATCCATTAATATTCTTATGAGCTCTGGAATGCAGAGAGTTGGGTGAGTATCATTCATCTGCACTGCAACCTTTTCAGGAATGTTTTCCCAATTCACGTGCTGTCCTGATCTCCTTTCATACTGACCAATAATATCGTGGAGTGAAGCCGAGCATAATGTGTACTGTTGCTTCAACCGAAGAGTTTTGCCCTCTATTGATTCATCCCCAGGGTGTAATAGGTAACAAATCTGGAGACAACAATACTTAATGGCGAACATCATATGTTGGTACTGTGCAAGACTAATTGGTGAGACTGCTGATAAACATATAGTAAGGTATGTGAAAAACGAAGCACAAAAATGCATCCAAACCTTTTCAGCATTTTTAATAGCTGCATATGCTTTTGCATGATCTCCCGCATTGTGAGTGAGTAAATCAAATTCTTGTGGTGCAACTTTGGTGGACCACAGTCGATTATTGTAGTTTTAGTTTACAACCTGGTATTGGAAAATCATAGGCTACAGCCATTATATTTTCTCCTCCAATCCATTTTTTATTTCCATCTGGCCCATCAATGACTTTTCCATAAAATTTCACAGGATAAGATACATCAGTTCTCACAATTTCCCAGGGACTACCCATCTGCAACGGGATAATGCAATCGATCAACATATTAAGTCATACACTACTTAACCCTTGAAGACAGCTGCTTAGTAATGTAGAACATATGACTAGCACAGCTCCTACTATAGTATTACAAATGTCTTCATATAAAAAGAAGATTATTTTAGCTAACAATGATAGAAAATGAACCAAACCTCAAGCCAATTTTCTGCTACTTCTTCTTGACCCTCTTTAGCGATGAGCTGTTTACACAATCCATACTTGTATCTAAGTCCATATCCCCATGCAGGGTAATTTAGTGTTGCCAGGGAATCCGGAAAGCAAGAAGCAAGCCTTCCTCAGCCTCCATTGCCGAGTGCAGCATCTGGTTCCTGTCAATAGTCAATTGACAAGTCAGGCATTTGGAGATTAAAAAAAGTAAAAATATCAATTAAAGTATGTCAAAAAGGATGTAAATCTAGAAACACAAAAAAATAAAATAAAATAAAAACTAAAAATGGAAGGCATAAAAGGTTTTAGTGAAGTGATGAACCATGTCTGCTAAACAATAACAAAGAAGAAACATAAAAACATCAGATTGTTGATTCTGAGGCATTTCTTAAATGTTACACACATTAACAATCCTATTTTTACCATCATAGATATAACTCGCTAGATGAATTGAATGCACAAGAAGATTTGCAGAACCAATTGTAAGTGATTTTGAGAGTAATTTTGGGATAACTTCTCATAAAAAAATCTGACCTGGCTGGCTACATCCTCTTGATTGTGACCCAACATTTTCAAAGCCTCTGCATAAGCCCCTGAGAGATTCAAATTACCAATTGCATTTAGCAATGCTCTACCCTGCAAGAATTATGACATGACGAATCAATTCTGCTAGCAAAAGAATGTCAACCTGAAGTGGCATGTGATGGAAAAACTGATTAGATACACATGGCTACCTGTAGATATTCCATTGACAGATAATATGCCTGCTTCACGTTCTTCTTCTCATAGTAATTATCTGTAGCATTCCAATTTATGATTAGCATATCACGAAAACTCTCTGCAGTTGCATAGAAAGCCTTTGGGAGCTCAAAGAGTTCTGGAGAGAAAGATGGTGTAAACTCTGAGTGATATTTGATACTTGATGCAATGGATGCTGAATCTGGGAACAAAAGTATCCAGAGAAGCTGCAGTATAAAGCAAAATACGATATACGAGAAAATTTGTAGCAGTATCAGTTACCTAGTGAGTGAACATATGCGATTATGAGTACATAAGAAGAGAAGAAACATTAGTAAAGTGTGAGCAGGAACCCAGATGGTAGTCCATCAACAAGTAGCTAGGTGACAACAACCGTGTCAATAGACTCTAGAATTAACATCCATGCTTACAGAAGTAATCAGCATGGTCATATGTGAGGAAAAAAATGATTGTTGCATTACATGTGAAGTGAAATCCATACTAGGTGAGAAAAAGAAAAAAGAATGCCTATGGCTTCATAAGACTATACACTTCAAAAATAAACCAGGAACAAATACGAGCAAATGATATTCTCTCTCAAAGGCTGACTAGATTTGAAGGGACCCCCTGTATGCGATTGTAATCAGTGTTTATTCTACACTAAATTTGATTTTGTGATTGAAATAGGTCTACACAATTAAAGATCAACCTTCTTGGTCTTGCACATGAAGGAGTGTTAAGAGGACTCAAACATTGTCGTTTGGGGTTCTTACCTACAAACTCAAGCTTTAAGGCTTGCTTTTATACATGTGTGAAACTGTTTCTTCATATTTAAGCTTCTTACTTTTACCCTTGATGGTTTAAGCTAGTCTGAATCATGTCGTCAAGTGATTTCAAGTACAGTACCCAATCACCACCTTCTCAGCTATACTATAACTCGAACATGCAAGTAAACATAAACAACAATCAAAATGTGATTTTCCCTTTTTCTTTTGAGGTTATAAAACCATCCATCAATTGACAAACAGAATGCCAGGTATCAAATTTCTAGTATGACTCAAAAAACTTAACAGGACAAAAAATGGAGTCAAATTTAGCCAAAGCTTTGGAAGTAAACATACCCTCTTCAGTTTTAGGCTCCTTAACTTCCTGCATCTGATCACTAGCCACATTCTTAACTGATAAATTTCTTCTTCTTGAATGATTCAAACATGGCCTTCTAATGAAGAGCAGCTTTGAGTTCCTCCTCCCCTGGTTGAAATCCAATAAACTTGAGCTTGAAATGAAATGTGAAACTGACTTTGAGTGAACACCAGAAGCATTAGAGAATGGTAAAGTGGCCATTTTTTAAAAGTATCTCCCGTTGCACTCTCCTGAGAGTTGAGAGATAAAGATACAATCTTTATAGTGGAATAAATTAATGATAGATGGGAAATGAAAGAATGTGTGTCTGTGTGTGAAAGAGAGAGAGAGAGAGTTGTTTCTTTTGTTTTCCTCATATCGTTTGTTGCTAGTGCAACTTATCTTTTGCTCCACTATTCAATCAATCTTCAAATTTCATGTTGAAAACGAGCTCAAAAAGTCCATATATCGTTTTCCCTCTTTCTGTCTCACCCTCCGCCTCACAAGTCACAATTCACCAAACACCAATTAACCATCAGATATTTTTTCCAGTTTTCAGTGAGGCAAAATTTTAACTCTATTATTATTATTATTGTTTTCCTTGACAAATAAGACTGTTATATATTGTAAAAGAAAGGACTATTAAACATTCAATTCAGGTAGCTTTTCTTTGTAGAGAATATTTTTTATTAATAATATATATAATGAAAATAGTATATCTATAATTTTCATTATCATCACTATTACAGTTTCATAAGATTGATTTAGGCAATCTATACAAAGATTTCAATTCCATTCTATATTTTTAAATGAATTATTTGTAGGTGAACAAGTGGCAAGATCATAAAGTGGGGCCATTTATGCAGAAGATGCTGTATTATGCATATAAGATATTCAAAAGAGTACTTCCAATTGATGGGGGAACCATATCAGCAGCACTGCATGTGGACTGTCCTAAAAAGGCATTTTGTTAAACAACTGACCCCTTCCTTTTAGTTTAGCAACTCAAGATTGCGATTGAACCAATCAAAATAATGCTATTAAAAGAATCAAAATCCAACTGGGTTTCACCTTATAATTTTTTATTTTTATTTTTTTGACGTATGGTTTCATTTCACCTTATAATTTTGCCTTTTGCCTCTCCTCCCCACATTTAATTATTTTATCGACTCATTATATTAAGACTCATATTTTCATAAATGACATATTTGTATAAATTTTTGTTTTTTTTTTTTTTAATATTATTTCTACTAAGACCCAACTGAGATATCACTCTGAAGCACAACTCGAAAATTTACTTATAGAAGATAGGAGAGGCTTATCCACACAGTAGTGGAAAATTTACCCATACAAAATAAGAGATACACACAAAACTCATTTGAATCGTAATCTTTGTAAATTTATTAAAAGATAAAATTTAGATACACTTGAAAAATTTACGAGAATGTTTGGATCTAAAACAGGCTCATTGGGCCAAAGGCCAAAATAAAAAATAGAAGAGAGCCAACTTTACGAAGCTGTGATGTCGAGTGTGTCTATTGTGTAACTCAACTAAAAATAACTGAAAAAGAAAAAGTCATAAAAATCCTAACGGTCTAAAACTGTCAAAGAAGGGAGGCCTCTCTGCCTCTGTGCCTCTTCTTTTTCGCGGCGCCTCCCATCTGTTTGATTTCTTCAATGAGAGACACCAAACACATTGTAAATATATAAAACCCCCAAAGGAAAAAAAAAACTCTCCTCTGCTCTTATTATTTGGTAATTTCCCTCATCATATTCACTTTTCAAAAAAGTTTAGATGTTTGGATTCAAGAAAGGACCTGCAAATGTAGCAAAACAGAAGTCAGTAGACCCGCCAAGTGCTTCAAAGGGCAATCCTTTCGATTCAGATGATGAGTCTGACGTGAAGCCAACTCAAAACGCTGCAAAGCGAACATCTTCTGAACCTGGCCTATTGACCCAACACATGAATGGAGATCCTGACGCACTTGAGAGCAAAAGTGTCCAAGAACTGGAGCAATATGCTGTCTCCAAGGCACAGGAAACCACAAGCAGTGTCAACAACTGCTTGAGGATCGCTGAGAACATCAGAGAGGATGCTACTAAGACCCTTGACATGTTGCATCAGCAAGGTGAACAGATTCATAGGACGCATGTCATGGCTGCTGAAATGGATAAAGATTTGAGTAAGGTTAGCTCTATGTTTTTCTCTAAAATGTTGTTAGTCCACGTATTCTGTTTGTATTCTGTTTAAAGGACATACGTTAATATAATCCATTTTCGGTTGCATTGTGAAATGGCAGGGTGAGAAGCTTTTGAATAGTCTCGGGGGGATGTTCTCGAAGCCGTGGAAGCCAAAGAAGACCAAAGCTATTGATGGGCCTAAAATTACACCAGGTTTTCTTCTAATATTATTAGGCTTGTTTCAAAGTATTGCGTAGATAGTATGTAGAGACATGGTGTATTGATGTTTATTGTTCTGATTTCCTTGTTTGGCTTGACAGATAATTCCAAAAACAATGGTTACTCCAAAGAGCAGAGGGAGAAATTGTGTTTAGGCAAAGAACTGTCAGGTAGTACCACACCTACTCCTGAGCCAACAAATGCCATGCAGCAAGTTGAGGTTTGTATAATTGTATTTAAATATGTTCATCACAAAGTTGAAGTTATATTATCATTAGACTAAATGTTGTCGGGCTATCAAAATTTAGGTGGAGAAGGCAAAGCAGGACGTTGCGCTTTCTGATCTAAGTAATATATTGGGTGATTTGAAGGGCATGGCCGTTGATATGGGATCTGAACTTGACAGGTTAGATGTGTTCTTGGCACATATCAAAGTATTTATAAGTTGTCAATTATTTTGGTTCCTATATAATTATCTTTTTTCAATTCATTTCTTCCAAGTGCCTTGTGCGTTTTGGTTGGCTCTCTTCCTGGGGAGTAGCCTTTGTTTTCCATAGTAATACAAAATAATATTGTAGCATTGTTCATATCTATTATGGACGAATTCTGGTTACGAATCCTGAAATGAAATATCTAGTAAAGAAACCATGCATTTATTAAGTCCTTTTCGCTCCGTGACAAATTACATTATATAAGTTGGAATCATACAAAGGTTTCAAGCTGGTTGTTCTTGTACAAAAAAGCTAGAACCCGTATGTTCTAATGATTTGGTATATGCAGCCAAAGCAAAGCTCTTGATCATCTTGCTGATGATGTTGATGAGCTGAACTATCGGGTTAAAGGTGCCAACCAACGTGCACGCCATTTGCTTGGGAAGTAAATAACCATGGACTCCTTCATGTGCTAGCATACTGGATTTTACGCCTTGTAAATCTTTTTTTCTGGCCACTCTGTTGGTCTTTTTCTTGTCCTTATGGTTGGAAGTTGTCACTACACTACTGTCTGATATTTTTACCCTCACTTTTGTGTGGAAATGAGATTGTTTCTTACAGCATACTACAATGTATCATTCTTTTTGTTTTTGGTGGGGATGAAATGGTGGAGATTTAAGTTAAGGAATGTCCTTGGTATATACACTTTCTCTGTTCTTGCAACACTACACACACTTTGAATAAATAATATATATAGTTCTTTCCGATGAGTCATATATTGACGCAGAGTTAAATTCCCTCCAGATGTTCAGTATCACAGTGACAAATTCTTTACGCAGCTTGTTTGATCTTAACTCGGATCAAATGAGGTTTCTAAATTGGATAAACATACGCGGGTGGCTTTGCTAAGTATGAACTTAGATCGATGTAACGTCATAGAGACTATATAGCAGTACAAAGCATTCAGGTTGGTTATAAGATCAAATTTCTTTTTAGAGTAACCACAGGCTCAACAAAGCATATGACGAAGTAGTCTCTTCATGACTAACAGTGACATATAACCTGATCATATGTCTTATATGGAGAACATCACAGACCCAGGCAGACCATAAACATAAAATTAATCAAGCTAGATTGCCATTGAAGTGCATACAACCTTACATATTTGTAGAAATTGGGAGGATCCAAAGTACTTGGCTAGTCAAAATATGCATTAACGTAGATCAAGGATAATAAAGATTATGTGACACAACTGTACTTCTAGCCAATAAGATCTCAATTTCTGGACATCGTAACTTCCAGGGCAGTCATTAACAACAAGACATGAAGTATAAATAGGATCATATACAATGATACTTCAAGTACACATGAGTCAGTACAACAAAAGCTTATAGTATGACACAACCGAATCAGACTTCATAGTTGTATTAGTCTGAAAAAAAAGGGAACATGACATCCATTACTTTTATTTTCACGTTGCATAAATGAGGAAACTTGCATATTTACAGAAGGTTGCATATGGCTAAAACAGCCATTGTCTTTTATCCCAACTTCTTCACCTGAACATGGGACATCATCGTTTCACATCTCCGAATCTTGATGCCTCATCGTAGGTCCAAGAATTGAAAGAAACAAAATTTGCAATTTTTAGTAATCAACACGCATCAATGCGATCTATAATGTTTCCTCAGTCTTCACAGGAGTCCAGGTCTTTCCTGATGCAGCTGCTTTTCTCACGTGTGAAATGTATCCAAGAACGTAGCCCATAAAAGCACCAAGTACCAAAAGACTTGCTCCCTTGACATACCATGAAAAAGTAGAGTCAGCCAACTCAACCCTAGCTCCAGCAGTAACACTATCCATGCTGCCGCTGCCGCCGCCATTGTTGAGAACCTGCCCAGAAGCCAGAATCTCAACCATATCATGTACCTCTCCGTCATGGTTTCCCACATAAGAGAGTATAAGCTTCTCCTTATTGGCAACCAACCTAGTGTACCCAAATTCACCCCCACGGTACATAGATCGCTTAGGTTGTGGGTAGATTGGGTCGGTTGGGTGGTTTATTCTAGGTGCCCATATAGGTTGCCAGTCTTGTCCTGCCATCCCAATCACAACATGAACAGGAAATGCTTCCCATTTCTCTCCACTCAGGTCCATAATTCCACAGGTGAAGTTATTCACCGGACAAAACCTCTCATACCTGTGGACATGACCCCACAATGCAAGAGTAACTTTGTTTTTGACAAACAAAGGTTCTAAGTGCTCAAGCATTCTCTCCCTCAATGGGGCATCTCTATATTCATTACTTGTAGTGTACATAGGCCTGTGTCCTTGGACTACAACAAATGGGGTCTTTTCCCGATCAACTGACTCTAGATCATGCTTAAGAAAGTTATACTGATTGCTTCCAGGCAAGAAATTGGTCTCAGTTGAGACATACACAAAATGTACAGCCCCCATATTGAATGAGTAGTACAGGTTTCGAGTGGCTGGAGCACGGGTTCCAGTTGGCTCTGAAGAGTTCCCAGGCATGTGAAACTTAAGGCTATAGGGTACCCCACATTCACCACCACCGTCAGTTTTGTAAACTGTTTGTGACCAATCAGGTCTCCACGGCTGTAAAGGCCAATCATACTCATGATTACCAATGCAGACATGATACGCTACTTTCGAAGCAACAGGTTCAATTTGAGCGAAAAACTGGTCCCACAACCACGAGTACCCTCTTGCATAGCTGATATCTCCAATATGAGAAACAAAAGCAGGCTTGTCACCAAGAGCTTCAATGTCACGGAGGATCCACTTCATGGTTGAGATGCTTTCATCTTGTGTACGGAGAAACGTATTGTACGGAGTTGCAGTTCCCATGTCTCCAAATAAGAAAGCTATAGTTTCATCCGATTGTTCATTCCTTGACACAAAACTATGAGTCTTACTCCAACCTTTCGAATCACTTCCAACCTGTTGTAATCATCACAGCTATTCTCACTCTTACAACAGACCAGAAATATAAACATGGTTATCGACAGAGTTTTTCGCAACAAAGAATCAAGAACATGACGTTATTAATGCAAGAAAAAGATCCTTTTTCTCCATCATCTCATGAGTGCAAACTTATAGTGACTAATTTCCGAGAACAACATAACTAGCAATTGACTTGAATGCACCAATTAATGAACCCTCTAACACAAAGTTGAAGAACAATAGATACATAATTAAGCAAATATCCTAACAAAATACCCATTATAAATTGAACAATAAGAAGTTAATTACTCAAGTTAACCAACTAATCAATGTAACTAATTGAAGAATAAGAAGTAACGTGAACTAAATTGAATTTATAAACCAACCCATTAAACACGAACACGCACGTACCTGATAATAATACCTGACACCGATCTTCAAGCCTTTGATGAGGCCATCAAAAACCCAGCCTGGATCTCTCCACCCAACACTCGAATTAGCAGGAGCATCACACATCTCATCTCTCTCATACCTCTCCACACGCGCCACCACCTTCTCACCCATCTCCTCCTCGCTCTCCCCATACCTAACGAACCTCTCCTCCGCATCCCCCGCCACGAACATCACCCTCATCTCGCTCTCCACCTCCGTGAAGGCCAAGTGGACCTGCTCAGGGCCTTGGCCGGCCGCGAACGCCACCTTCTCCGACTTGGCCAGCAGATGGGCAGTCCCGGGGAGGGGGTTGTGGTCGTGGTCGTGCTTCTTGTAGTTGACCTCCGACTGGGTCCAGCGGAAGATCCGGAAGGAGTAGTCGGAGCGGTGGTTGGTCAAAGGAAGAGAAATGGAGCCCGACCCGGATGCCCATGAAGAGGAGGCGTTGAGGAACTTGTAGCCGATGAAACAATCGTGGGGTGAGTCTGGTGGCGTGTAGATGCCGAGCCAGTCAAGGCTGGAGGGTGATGACACGTTGGACCACTCGATCAAAACGACGTCGCCTGACTTGCTTATGGTTTTGGGTGATACCGTCAGAGTTGGGGACGCCGATGCGGACGTGAAGGATAGGACGATCAGCAGGAGAAGAGAAACCACCCAAGGAGTAGACATGGCTGCGTTCAAAGATATGATGATGATGCAGATTTGTTTTAATAATATGATATTGTATTATTGTTTGTTGAAGAATATTCCATTTTTGTCGTTGGCAGCTTGCGTCGATGATTTAAGCGCTAGCTATCCGATGTTAAAGATTTTGGTATGGTTCGACGTCAGAATTGGTAAAAATAAGCAAGTTTTTTTCATTTTTACGTGTGGATTGTTTTATTACTCTCATACGTGTCACTTCCTCATTTTTATGTGAATAAATTCCTTCCATGTAAAAATAATATTTTGGATCATATCATCAATATTTCTATTCCAATTAATCTCAATAACCCACGAGTTGTCCCAAACTTTAAAAAAAAAATCTGAGAAATAAACCAAAAAATAAAAAGAATATTCCATTTTTGTACAAACAAAATCGTTAACTTTTTTAAGCACTCCGGACAACAGTTTTTCCATTTTTATGTTGCTTGTAGTTCGAGAAAAGTGATAACTAGTTTGCCTAACTTGTAGGTACATACGTGTAGTGTCCAAGTGTCCAACAATCCTATGTGTCAAAACAAATGTGCTGTGTCAGTAGATGTTACAGGAGCGATTTAGTGCTTGTTAATCTCAACTTTATTTAACTTTGAATAATCAGGAAATTTATTATCTACATAATAATCACATTCGTACGTGATTTAAAGAATTTAATCTACAAGGCTGAACTTGTTTCATTTTCCATAATGTTTTTTAAGTTTCACTTTTTCTCTTAATTAAGACCATTCCTAATATTGTCTAATATTTATCACGGATTGTAAAAAATAATTATTAGTTACAAGGTAAAAGTGATTCAAGATTCAATACAGATACATCGAGCTCAAAATATAGCAAATATAACAAAAGAAAATTATGATCATATTATATACAAGAGACTACTAAGGAGCAACTGGATATATTTCTCATTCAGCTTTGTTCTCAACATTATTATAATGAACCTTGTCGGAACTATTGACTGAAGTTGAGAATCCAAGACATGTTGTTCATCACAGTGTCATAAATAAATTAGAAAAAAAGAGAGATAAATAAAATCTAGGAAGCAAGTGCAACAGAGCAATTGAGCAAAAAAAAAAAAAAAAATGGTGCAACAGAGCAAAGTACGTAGTGCACAGAGATGGATTGTGCAATGTGAGCTGTTAGACTTGCGTATATACGTGACTGATTTGATGAGAGATACTCAATTTGGTGCCTAAATGGTGGACCCTTGACCCTTGATTTGCCGTCAATTCTATTATATCCTTTCATGTGTCTCTTGCTTTGCATTTAAATGCCCTTTATAAAACTTCCCCTCTATTTTCTCTTCCTTTTTAGGTCTTAACACAATCTATCTCCTCACCATATTTCACCTTCCATCACCATCACCATGTCTTCTCATCGCTTCGTCATCTTCACAACATTCCTCCTCCTACTCATCTTCTTCTCCGTCTTGGAATCCGCAAGTACTCCACTTCCCAACCCACCACCGCCATTACCCACCCCTACGAGAATCCACCTTCAAGATCATCACTACACTCGTTATAATTACCCTTCTTGTTCTTCTTTCACGCAAAAGAACTCGCGTTCTTTGTGCATTCAACTCCAAAGAATCCCACCACCACCACCAACAACAACAACAACAGCAGCAGCAGCAGCAACCCCTCTCGCTGCCACCACCACCACCACCACCATCACGGCTTGATGAGATTGATCCAAGATATGGTGTAGAGAAGAGACTCGTCCCCTCCGGACCAAACCCCCTTCACAACTAACTCCATCATCCTTCCTTTAATTTATATATAGCTAAATTTTACCTTAGTGTTAATTTCTTGGCATTTCTTGGTATGTGTTGACGATGTTGCCACACAAATGGTTACAATTTACAACATACGTACTAGTACTTGTCAAGAAAAGAGATCAAACAGTGGCATGCATGAGAGACGTGGCTTATCATGCAAGGTCATCATCATCAAAGAGGTTGTGTGTTCTTGTTGATGTTGTATTGGCGGTCTGTTATATGCGGTTGTTATTTCCATGTTTGTATTTTGGTGTTAGGTGTTAGAAAGTTTTGTGGAAGCAAAGAAAACAAGCATGGTCTACCTTTGGTGTAATTCAACTGTGACACTGGTGCTGCTTTGCAATATTCGGCTGGAGCCTGGAGGTGGGATTCAAGAGAAACCCATGACTTTCATTAATATTTGGATCTATCTTTGTACGCCTTCTGAGGGCAAGATTGTCTTTTTATTAATGCCATTTTGGTCTGCACCAATAAATATACTCATGTATTAATTCATGTACAGCCCTGTTTGATATATCAATATTATGAATTCGTATTTTTTTCCCTCCTTTTTAAATTTACTTCTTGGAGAATTTTTGGGTTTTTTTATTTAACCCAAATATTGCTGGGGAAAAAATGAAACAATCCTTATATTTTAATTATTTCATGTCACAGCATGATATGCCAGACTGCCTTTAGTATTTCTTGACTTATTTGTACTTCTCCTGCCATTATGAAAGGATGATATTCACTTCCATTTAGATGTGTATCAGTTCATTTAAATTAACAAATTTAGTTTGCATTGGATGCGTTTAAAACAACTTTAATTACAAAAGTCAGTCCAAGACTGAATCGATCATGTTAAGAAAATTGAGTTTCTAAAAATGTCATATGACTCATTTTGTAGATAATTTATCTAATTTCTTAAGTTTCCTTGCGATCAATTTTTGGTTATTTTCAGAAAATATTAAATAAAATGTATATTTAAATTAAGTAGTAAAAAAAAATTAGTTCTATCAGCTAAGTGAAATTGGAATTCAATCAAATTAGACTTTTTTGAATATTTAATCGAATTGGATTAGATCACTCAACATTAAATAAAATTAAGAATAGAATTAAAAAAAAAATCAAACTATTAAGTTGAATTCGTTTTGACAAACATCTATTACATAGGAATTCCAAACCTATAATCCTATATCTTGAAACGAATTGAAGGGAAATGCAAATACTCCCAAATCATCCTTTTCCCGATGGTTTCTGTAATTTTTTTCCCTCGTTATATGTGAAAACGGTTTCTCTTTAGTGAAGTGAGGCAATAATTTTCATTAAGATTCAACAACTGTGAACTCCAAAACTAATTAATTATATGAAAGCTAAGGGTTGCCGCGCAACACAAACTAATTAATTATATGAAAGCTAAGGGTTGCCGCGCAAAGGGTGAGCTTAGGAATCAAAATTTAATTATCTATATGTAATACGAATTTGAAATATAATTAAGAAAGAGAACCAATGAGTCTTTACTATTATTTATCAAAGGATAACAATTCAAATGAGATTACGTTTCCAAAAAAGGTGAAAAAAAAAAGGGGAAAAGTTTCATAGAATTTTTTAGGATTACAATAAAATCTTTACAACCTTCAAATTTGATAAGAGAAATAGGAAACTTTAGTCGAAATTCATGCGATGTATCTAAGCCATGATTTCTGGAGATTTATGGGGCCACAGAGTAAAGAAGTTGTCACAACCATTTGAGTCCATATCCAAGAATGATAAAAGCTTTAAGTAGTCCACATAGATTGTAGATTTGATTGGCTATGGTTGTGATTGGATTTGTTGTCCTTCCATGATCAATTGAGGTTTGTCAAAGTAGTCCAATGGTACTCTTTGTTGGCAATGTTGCTCTTGTTGTTGGCACATCTCTATCAATTCTCCTAAGGAAGCTCCTTGACTCCATAATATTTGTAGTTGGATATTTAACAACCACGACAAGTGTTCCATTCGAGCATACAATGATTTGAACAACAAATTTTGTTGAGAGTTGATCAATTGATCAAGTTGTGGAGTAGCCTGAAAAAGTTGCTCTCCTTGAATCTTGAAGAATCAAGGTGGCAGGCACCGTTAACACATTCTGGAAGGAAGTTAACTTTGTTGTTGTTGGAGTTTGAGAATGCGAGGAAGCAACTCTTCTCTCACCTTCATATCTCTCTAGTTTCTATAAATGCTCAAAAATTTTGTAGGATAAAAATGTAATGATATATGGGTTTAGATATAAAAATGTAAATGTTACTACTCCCCCTATGATTGGGAAATGGAATATTATTGCAACTAGTATCCCATTTCCACTAGGACTTCTAATTAATCCAAAAAATTATTATATAGATAAAATTTTATATTTTTTGTGAGTAATCCTGTCCAATTCAAAACTATAACAACAACATAAAGTAAGCGGATGTATTAATTTGGAGTCTAAAAAAATCTGTAACAAATAAATAAATATAAAAAGTTTAATTAAAGTAAAATAAATATTAAACATGTTATAGAAAACCTAAAAATTAATAAATGGAATGCCATCTTCAAAGTGTTTAGATATTTTACTCACGTGCCTGGAGGAAGTGTATGCCTACTGTAGTGTTGAAAACTATTTCGATTGCATTTGATTTTTTTTTTTTTTTACTCTATTTTTTCTACGTTTAATTTTATATGTATTTGTTTGATTTTTAAATGCATTTTTTCTCGAATGTTACAATATCTGACGGCTTTCCGGAAAGGATATTTTTGGTTTCACTAGTCTATGTTAATTTTGTTCTACTATTATGACTCATTATAGACTATAGAGTCTTAATTTGTTCTAATAATCTGCGATGTTGTTCTAATGATCTATTATCTACACTTGCCTTTTTATTCAACCATATAAAATAAGGTATTTCCTCTAAAGAAATAATAGTATTGCTGCCGACTATACCCGTACCAAGGTTTGCATCCAGACTTTTAATTCTTGAACTTTAGGGTTAGTTGTTTGGGTTTCTCAAAAAAAGTTTAGTTATTTAACTTGTTTAATTTTTTTTTCCTTTTTAGGATAAATTTTTCTTTTTTTATTTTCATTATCTTCTTTTAATGTTGAACATGATGATAATTAATTTTCAAAAATGATTTGTGAGATTGCTTTTATAAACTTGTACTAGGCAAACTCTTGAAATTATGCCATTGTGAAATTGTTTTCATAAAACCAAGTATTAGTTACATTCATGCAAATAACCTTTATGAATGCGAATAAGCAAACTTAATCATAGTATGATTTTATTTCATTTTTAATATCTAATTTTGGGGATGTTAGTTATATTTTTATGATTAGATTTTATTTAAATTTTCTCATGTAAAGTATGTTTATCGAATATCAGAATAGACATTGATATTCGTATCTTAGTTAAGATGTTTTTTTTTTTTTAAGAATAAGAATATGTACCTAAGTTGGACATAGGGTGAATATTTTTATCATCTCTAAAATTAATAAAAAAGTTTATATATCTTATTAATTCGGATAAGACTGTCTAATAAGATTTTTCAATAATCATTAATATTCATAATAAAATTTTTTAATAATCACTCTCGCAGTCGAAAATTTATTGCTGAAAAAACTGATTTGCTTAACTTTAAACAAACTATTAAATTAACAAAACCTTTACTTAAATAAACACCGACAACCTCAAGTCAGCAACAAGCAGACTTTTTCGCATTAGGCGGAACTTAAATACAAGATTAAAATCACTAATTAAACAACAAATCATTGGCTGGGATCCGAATTTGTATCTGAAAATCAACCATTTGATTTTCATTTCATTTTATTCGAGAACCGGAACGCATCCAATTCAACAATGTGGCGTTCCTCGTCTTCACTCTCTCAGATCCTCCTTTTCTCGCTACTTGTCAACATCGCCTTCTCCAAGACTCTCAAGCGCGACGGTAGTACCACTTGTCTCGCTCTCAGATCTCAAATCCAATGATTTCTTTTAACCTAATTTTGTTTCTTCATTTTATTCAGTGAAAGCATTGAACGAAATCAAGGCGTCTCTCGGTTGGAGAGTCGTATACTCTTGGGTTGGCGACGATCCTTGCGGAGACGGCGACCATCTGCCGTGGTCCGGCGTCACTTGCACCACTCAAGGCGACTACAGAGTCGTCACCGAATTGTAAAAGCTTCGAACTTTTGACCTGGCTAGTCTTTCAATTTCGATTCCTCTAAAGCTTTGTTTTGTTTTGTAGGGAAGTGTACGCAGTGTCGATCGTAGGACCGTTTCCTACTGCTGTCACGAATCTATTGGATCTGACTAAACTGTAACATTTTTTTGTTGTCGATTTTTATTACTATCGTCAGTTGATGAGAGAATTTGCGTTTTTTATATATCAAGTGATGATTTTTTGATGTTTAGGGATCTGCACAATAACAAGTTGACTGGACCTATTCCTTCTCAAATCGGACGTCTAAAGCGTCTTAGAATACTGTATGGTACCTCAAAACCTAGCCATTGTGTTATTTGATTGTAATGTTGTGATGGGGTTTTATTGTTGTAATTGATGTTATTGTTGATGTTTTTAGTAATTTGAGGTGGAACAAGTTGCAAGATGTAATTCCTCCAGAAATCGGTGAATTGAAGAGTCTAACTCATTTGTGAGTACTTTCGTTAACTTATATGGACTTTTGTTAGTGATGTTGTTGGATGTTATCTTATGAGGGTGTGAAATAAATGTGTAGGTATCTGAGTTTCAATAGTTTCAAGGGGGAAATCCCTAGGGAGCTTGCAAATCTTCCAGAGCTTCGCTATCTTTATTTGCACGAAAACCGTTTGATTGGACGAATTCCACCAGAATTGGGCACTTTACAGAATCTTCGGCACTTGTAAATTTCCTGATTGTATTACATATGTGGTAACTGATATATTGGCTTCTCTGATGTGTCTCATTGGTAAACTGATTTTTGGGTAGGGATGTTGGTCATAATCATTTGGTGGGTACTATTCGGGAACTCATTCGCATTGAGGGTTGCTTTCCAGCTCTTCGCAACCTGTAAGTCCTCCAGTTGACAAATATAGTTTCAGACACATTTGGTGAATCCGGGTATAAGTGAAGTAATAATTTTAAGTAATTTAATGCAGTTATCTCAATAATAATTATCTCACTGGAGGAGTTCCTGCACAGCTTTCTAATTTGACCAATTTGGAAATCTTGTGAGTTTTTTTTTTTTTTCCATTTACTTAGTTGGATTGTTGCAAATTTATTTATCCACTTCATTGTGATATGATTCATCTTAGAGCTGCAGATCTATTGGGTTTTTCTGTTTCATTTGTAAAATTGGTGACCCTTTCTATTGCAGGTACCTATCATACAACAAGATGTCTGGAATTATACCATCTGAACTTGCTAATATTCCTAGGTTGACAAGCCTGTAAGTTTCTTTCTCTGTGTTCTATTTCCTGAGATGGTTTACTGATTAAGGCATACTTTAATTGGGATGGCAGTTTAAGAAGGGTTTACCCTATCTTTTTATTCATATTGGAAGTTTGCTTTACAATTTTGGGCTTTTATTAGTGCATTACTAATGAATATGTATGTGTCTTGCTGTGGAGTGGAATCAATATCATTATGTAGTTTAGAAGTAGTTCTATGTATTTTTTGTCTCTTACCCAAAGTTCTGCATTTGATGCTCTGATGTGAATCATGTGATATATGTAAATTGGTCTGCATTTGGTGGAATGCTAACACAATTTCCAAATTTGGAAAAATATTCTTTAATCATTTGTTGTATTGCCTTATGCTGATACACGTAAGATAATTTTGATTACATATGTTCAGTAACTGTATTTAATTGATTCAGGTACTTGGATCACAACCAGTTTTCAGGGAGAATCCCAGAGGCATTCTACAAACATCCATTATTGAAAGAAATGTGAGTTTCTTTTACCACTCATACGTGGAAAGTGTGCTGATTTTGTTATTAAAGTCATAATTTTTCGTTTATATCTGATGATCTAATAATTTTGCAGGTATATTGAAGGAAGTTCTTTCAGGCCTGGTGTAAAACCTATAGGCGTCCACAAAGTCCTTGAACTTTCTGACACTGAATTTTTAGTTTAGTCCAGTCTCTATTCTTTGTTTGTTATCAATTGTTGTTATATATCCCACAACAGGGATCCCATTTTGTCCACTCATCTGTGAACTAGATAATTTAATATTACTCCATCTATGAGCAATATGTAAGTAGTTTGTATTCAAAGCAACATGAAGCAAGCAATATCATAAATATCAGAGCATCTTATGAAATGTTAGTTGCTGTTTCTGCTGAAATCAACTCAGCTTATTTGCTGACACACTTTTGATTTAAACGCATAGCCTCACCAAGGAATACTTGGATCTTTGATACAAGAATGGCGGGTCTAAGCCCAAAGCGACAGCAAAACGTAAAATCTAGTTACAAGCAATGCCCACAAAACTAGTTGTCCTCCTAATTGAACAACGGTCAACGTTGGGCGAGCGCATGGCATGCTGTTAAGCCCATGGCATTTTGCAGCACAGTAGATCATGGGAAGCATAACCCTTTTTGGTAAACAAAAAGCTATAATTTATCGAGATCTATTGATATCAAATATTATTTTTACAACTATTTTCATAATATTTTTCACATGAATAGAAAATAAATACTCTCATAATAAGCGAAATATAAGCGGTAATATGCACTTGATGGGAATTTTCCAATCTTGTGGAGACAACTTGTGCCAAGAAGTGGTACATTGTTGTGGGAAATATATTTCAATGCATCATATGTTCGAGCTACCTAAATTATATCATATGGTATAAATAGAACATGCAAGAGGGTTTTATGATACACTTAAAGCATGCGTGCTACTGTATTTAAGCAAAAAATTAATAGTAGCCCGCTTAAAGCTAAGGCCTTAGCGTCAAATTACCTCCCCTCGCAGTTTTCATATGCTTGGTGTCCAACATAATGCATGTCAATTCGTCTATTGGAGTCGATAAGCTAAAAATTTTTACACGAGTAAAAGTCGAACTCATTTAAAAAAAACAGGTCGAACTCAAAATATCTTACTCGTTCAGTCGTGATAAATAATAAGGTCTTATTGACTCAACTTGTACTAAACAATATCTGTTGTTGGTGGGAAAATTGAATCTGGTTGTAGTTGGCTTACTGGCATATGAAGAAGAAAAAAGAGAGAAGAATCTGTTGCTCTGTCATCTTTCTAAAAGCAATTATTAATTGTTGCGTCTCCCACAGTCAACAAGCTTTCGTAGCTCAGTTGGTTAGAGCACCCGTTTAGTAAGCGGGAGGTCTTGAGTTCGACTCTCAACGAAAGCAGTTGCTGTTTTTCTTCTCCTGTTTTAAATAAGACTCTGACCCTCAACGAAAGCAGGTTAATATAAATTCTGTTTGAATTATTTCTCCTTTTTTCAACACAATGCTTCCTCATCGAACACATAATCAGATCAAGTTTTATTAAAAGAATACATAATCAGATCAAATTATAAATTATGTTTGAGTTATTTTTTCTTTTTTCAACACAACACATACTCAGAGAACAACACATAATCACATCAAATTACAAGTTAATATAAGTTGTATTTGAATTATTTTCCCTTTTTTTAACCCAACACATACTCAAATCAAACTATAAATTTTGTTCGAATTAATATTATCTCTTAAAAAAAGCATCTTTGTAATTAGAAAAATATAATATATAATAAAATATCAAATCTGAAATTAGTAAGTATAGTGAGATAAATCAATTATATTAAGATAGGTCAATTATATTAGGAAACTAAAACCAGGTATTATACAAACACACTTTTTATTTATTTATTTATTATTATTTTTTTAATTTTCGATAGAATTGGATAACCTTAAATCTGAATAAATCTGCTAAAACCTAGTTAGTCTGGATTTCTAGTTATCAAAACTCATCAGGTTTCTTTCATCAATTGAATGCTATAAATAGTTGTGTTTCCTTAGTGACATTGTATCGGTTTATTTTTCTCTTAGTGATAGATATTCTGGTGGGGTCACAATGAGGACAAAATTTGTGGTTTTCATCATCTTATCGTTGCTGCCACAACGTTTAGCAGAAGAGGTGAAAGTTTCAGTCAAAGGAGTGACTTCCATAGCCCAAACTGACGATAATTTCGTTTGTGCTACTCTAGACTGGTGGCCTACAAATAAATGTGACTATAATCAGTGTCCTTGGGGAAAGGCTGGCCTTCTCAATCTGGTAGTTTATTTCTTATGTATCTACCTTACTATTGTTATTCAATGGGTCCTGATTTTAATAAAACTTGATCTTCTGATAATCTAAAATTATTTGTTTTCATCTATCGATTGTAGACACAGCTAGTAACTTAATTTTAGAATGACCTACGATTGATAGTAGAAAGAGTTGATCCGATTTTGATTGTATCTAATTGATTTGATTATTGTTTTATGTACCTACACTGCCCTACTATTATCTTAATTCAACGCATTCTGATTTTAACAAATTTCTCTTTTGATAATTCGGAATTGTTTGTTTTTCATCTATTGATTGTGTACAAAATTAGTCCTTATTGACTTGATAATTGTTTCATGTATATACAGGATTTGAATAACAAGATACTTTCAAATGCTATAAAGGGTAAGTTCTAATTCCTGATTTTTTTTATTTTTTTTATTTGGTGATTTTATTAAATTTCTGAAGGATTTTAACTGGGGTGGAAATTGAAATTTACAGCATTCAAGTCTTTGAGAATCAGAATTGGAGGTTCTTTGCAAGACCAGATTATATATGAAGTAGGCAATGCTACCAAGCGTTGTCCCCATCTAAAACGCTGCAAGGATGGCTTGTTTGGCTTCAGCAAAGGCTGTCTTCACATGAATCGATGGGATGAGATCAATCAATTATTTAACAAAACTGGGTATGTACCGTTAAACATTTCACATTCTTTGTTTACCTATGTCGAAAAATAGGTAAACAGTTATCAAATAATATGTATATCTGACTAAGATTTTGTTCTCTTTACAGAGCTCTTATGACATTTGGGTTAAATGCTCTGATTGGAAGGACAAAGTCCGAAACTGAAGACACTCTCTGGGTTGGTGACTGGGACAAGCGAAATGCTCGCGATCTCATGAACTACACCATCTCAAAAGAATATAAGATTGATTCATATGAACTTGGTAACTGAGAATTTCATATTAAGATTTTGTATAATGAATCTAATTCTATAATTGATTGAGTGGTTTTGATGGCCAGGTAATGAGCTATGTGCATCTGGGGTGGCTGCAAAGGTAACAGCTGAGCAGTATGCTAAGGACATTGTTGCACTCAAAGACCTTGTCAAAGAATTGTACCCCGATACTTCAAGCCAACCCAAAGTATTGGGTCCAGGTGGTTTTTTTGACGAGAAATGGTTTAGTACTTTTCTTGAGAAGTCAGGACCAGATGTTGTTGATGGACTAACCCACCACATCTACAATCTTGGAGCAGGTATATATCTTCTATGCCTACATTATGAGTTTTCATGGATATTTTTTGAGTTTTGGTTTGATGGAAATCTTTGTTTTATTCAGGAAATGATCCTGCCCTGATTAATAAGATTCAGGATCCATTTTACCTGAGCCAGGTTGCTCAAACATTCAAAGACATTTCAGATATTGTCAAGACTTTCGGGCCATGGTCCGGAGCATGGGTTGGAGAATCTGGTGGAGCTTACAACAGTGGTGGCAAAGACGTTTCATGTACTTTTGTTAATGGCTTCTGGTAAATACCCTTCTCTTTTTATACCTGAAAACAAGATATCAATGCATATCATGCATAAATGCATGTATTTAATACTATAGTGATATGGGTATTATGTTTGGTCCAAAATAGGTACTTGGACCAACTAGGCATGACATCAACCTTCAATCACAAGGTTTACTGCAGACAAGCTTTGATTGGAGGAAACTATGCTCTGCTTAATACTACAACATATATTCCTAATCCGGATTATTATGGGTATGTTTTTACAATAATTGAAATCAACTTCATACTTTATGTATACCATCAAAAGTTTGAGTTATGTACACTATATTAATACTCTGTTGCACTTTTGAAATAGTGCGCTCCTGTGGCATCGTCTGATGGGAAAGAATGTACTCTCTGTCACTCATAATGGCTCTCCATATTTACGTGTGTATTCTCATTGTTCAAGAGACAAGGTAACGAAAAACAGAAAAAAAGTGGCATAGATTAAAATTATGTTCAAGTATTTTATTTGACATAATTAAAGTGATTTTATTTTCTGTATCTCAGCCTGGGATTACTTTGGTTCTGATCAACATGTCCAATTCGACTACATTCGACATTTTGGTTGCCAATGACGAGAACCTGTATCCGGATAGCATAAATCTTAGTGAAGGTGCACCACAGAGAGAAGAATACCATTTGACTCCTGAAGACGGAAATATTCAAAGTGCTGTGTTATTACTTAATGGAACTCCACTGAAGCTTACAGAGTCATTAGATATTCCTTCAATCAATCCAGAGCTTGTGGATCCTTCGTCACCTATCAAAGTTTCTCCTGATTCCATTGTTTTTGCAACTCTCGGAGGCTTCGATGCCCCTGCTTGCGCTTAGATCAAATTTCTAGCTTTTAGATTATTTTAGATCAATTTTTTTTATTTTTTTATTTTTTAGAATATTTTACTCACAATTATAAATTATTTTGATAATGTAGGAAAACTCTAGAGAGCAATTATTGCAAGTGAAATGAAAAATAAAAGTTAAATTTATTTTCCAGTTTTGTGGTTATCTTGCTTTTCATAGTAAATAAATGAACTATCTAATTCATATCCATATATTTATTATATATGTTAACAACTGATTTATTATACATTAAATTATCTATCTCATTATTCCTTTATTCATATGTCAACTTTTGGTAGTTCTAGCTACTAAATTCAGAACGGAAAACATGAAAAGCAAAGAAACTTTAGATTGCTTAAAATCACAAATGAATGGTGAAGACTCAACAGAAAGATTATTCTCAACCCCTTAAAGCAAGGCACTAAGTTTCAAGAGCAAGAAAGGAAAAAGTTTGAAGAGAAAGAATACTTTTCTTGTCTGATGAAGCCTTCAAGAAATAAACCAACATTTCATGCATTTGCATGCAAAGCATATCCAAAACTTGATATGCCACCCCTATTACTACTCACGTAGACCTAAGACCACAAACAATCACGAATTTTCCTCTTTCCTAGGCTTCTCCTTCAAATAAACGCAGCCACCATGACTGACACATATAATCAGTTTTCCAAAGAGGCATAAAATGGATGGTTTGATCAAGCACATAAGGTAACAAACAGATTATTCCATGTATTTTCATATGAAAAGTATATACATGTTCATAGAGGTATAAATTGAGAAACAGTCTAACTTGTTCATACGATTGCATATTCATATATTTATCTTATGTGACATGCAGCCAGCATATCTTTGCCTATTGCATCTGATGGTCGCATGTAAAGACACTCACAAAGCTATATATAGCAATGCAATTTGAATGTTCTAGAATAAAATTTGTATCAAAATATTGATAGATGATGCATATTATAAAATTTATAGTATACATAAATTTTTAAAATGTAGATATAATTTGCTTAATGTTTTCAGTGCTCTTGATTTCTGACAATTGTGACTGAACCCTTTTGTTAGACCAAGATTTTCCAGGGAAAGACAAAAAGAATCTTTCGGCGCCAAGGATCGAAGAATAACAACCCAGAGAACTCAATCCTTCAAAACAGGTAACAGTAGTTTCTCATGATTTCTCTTAAATGTTTAACTATCCTGAGATCAAAAATGAAAATTAAATTTATGATAGACTTTTTAAAATTACATTCCAAGCCTTCAAGAAAATGAGAACAATGGTAAAAATAAAATTCTTGATGTCAAAATGTATTAGATCGATAAAGCATAGAAACATACCTGAAAATGGGGATATTGTGCAGAAAATAAGAGATCTCAGAACTGGTTCCAGAGGCAAACTTCCAGGAACATGAGTCAGGATTATGATTCTGAAAAGCTAATGGAGCACGTAACTGCAGTGGCAGCTGTTGCTTATGCCATTAAGTCATTGGAAGATTCACCTATTCCAGATCAGAAAAAGACCAGTGGGGCATCTGATTCCTTTTTGACCAGGCTCATGAGCAAAAAGGAAGATACATCAACGCTAGTTCCAGAACCTGGTGGAGTATCCAAACGGTTCTCAGGTAAAAGATGTTAAGAATAAGAAACTGTTTCCATATAATTATGTGATGGTAGAAACATGAGATCCTAGCGAAAGTTTTGTTTGATTGTGACAGGAGAACATGCATCAACAAGCTCGGTAACTCCAGATAGTATAGTGCCAGCAAATGCAGCCACGGATGAGAGGAAAACCGAAAAGACTCCAACACTCAAAAAGACTCCAACTTTTGCAGATGAGCTACAGAAGAGGCCCCCCGACAGAACGTTATCTAAAACACCGTTAGACCCTGCTCCATCAACTAGAAAGACTCCAACTTTTCCCAATGATAAAATAAGTGGACAGGATGTGCCAAAAGCTGATATGCCTCATGTAAAACGTAGAGATTCAACACCAAAACCTGAAGTTCCTCCGATTATAAGACCTCCACCCCCGCGAACTGAAACCAGGAGATCACAAAGTTCAACAAAACCTGGAACCAAAGAAATGCACGCAGATGCCTGGGAGAAAGCTGAAATGGCCAAGATCAAAGAACGGTAATCATTTATATTGATTATTTATTGTAGTATGCATATTAAACCCAAGCAAAACATACCATTTCACCCTGATACATCAAAATTGCAAAACATAAAGCAAATATATGATTTTTACTAGCTAACAGGCAAAAATTATCAGGTATGAGAAGTTAAATGCTACTATATCGGCCTGGGAGACCAAGAAGAAGAAGAAAGCCCAGAGCAAACTCGATAAAATTGAGGTATTGTTTGGGTTTGTAAAATGATCCAATGAATCTGATTCTTAGGAACTAACAATGTATTAATTATATTGGAGGGGAAGAGTGAATTGGAGCGAAGAAGAGCAAAAGCATTGCAAAAGTTCCGGGCTGACATGGAAACCATTGAACAGATAGCAGGAGGAGCAAGAGCACAGGCAGAGGAGAACCGAAAAAAAGAAGAGTTGAAAGCAAAAGAGAAGGCAAATATAATCAGAACAACAGGGAAACTTCCTAAAACATGTTTCTGCTTTTGAATATCATCTCATTTCGGCAACCAACAGAAAACTTTTAAATTTACTTGCGTGTATATATTTCCTTGGCAAATGTCTGTAACTAGTTCTAAGCTCATTTCCATGGACCAAAATATGGTAATTGATCTCCATCCTCAATGCAAATAAAAACGAAATTATGTTCACCAGAAAAATGAGAAGCTTGTGTTATCATATATGGAAAGTATATCAAATTAATCTGTATGGTTGGTCACTCAAACAAGAGAAATGCCTTACATATCTAACAGATATAAAATGTTTTTCTTTAAGCTACCATGCAGTGGGGACAACATGAACCTATATCATTGTTAATCTGAATAAGCACTCTTCGCATAAAGTCATAAGTAAAAAATCTTGAGTGCATCTGGTGCACCATTATTTTACATAATGTGACAAATTAATACTTTATTAGGAGCACTGGAGCAGATTGAAATTCAAGCAAGAAAATAGTTGTGATTCAATTAGGTCGAGTGAATTCATTTCATATGAAATGTTATTAAAAATTCGATGGGAATGTAATATTTTCTCTAGCACCACTCACAACAATAACAAAGCAGTAAAGCACCATGAGTCACTAATGCATGGTATATGTATGGTCGGTGACAATTATTCCATTAAAAAGTATTTCTCAAAAACATTCAAGATCTATATCATAAAGTTCAGTTGTTTAAAGTAGAATCGAGTATTCTAATTTTCAAGGAAGCATAATTGATTAATGTTTTATGTCCTTATAACATTATTAAGAGTAAATTATCTAATACCCTCCTTACGTTTGATATTTAATAGATAAAAACAACATTTACACTTATTTGTAGTGTTCTCCCCTCATTTAATGTTTTGACTTACTTTGATTGTTAACTTTTACTTTGACCAAACAGAAACCAAAAAGAAACACAAACAAAACCCAATATCGTTATCAATCATCAACTTAGGGGCGATGAAGCATCTTCATCGACCAGGCCTATAAAGGAGATGCAAGGTCTCCAACAAAGGAGACCCAAGGGTATCTATCGCATGGAGACCAGTTTTGGTCTCCATCGCCTTAGAGATTAGAGATCTTCAGCGAACGGGTCTCCACATGATGGAGATCCTTGGGTCTCCTTTGTTGGAGACCCTTCATTTACTAAACACGTAATGGAGATGATAGAGATGGGTCTTTATCGTCGACCAAAATTGGTTGATGACATTTTTTTTTTTTTTTTTTTTGTTTTGAAATTGGTTGATGATGTTGAGTTTTCTGAGTTTGAGTTTTGTTAATGATGTTGAGTTTTCTGAGTTTGAGTTTTGTTAATGATGTTGAATTTGTTCGGTTTGATTTTGATAAAAGGGTGAGTTTGATTATGAGAGCTTTGGCTTTGGATTTGGGGATGAAGGTATCCAAATCTTCATCATTGTGATGTAGATGGTGATGAAGATTTGGAGATGTTGATCTCCTAGATGGATGGAGATCCAATTCAGATTGGATCCCTATCATCCATCTCAGAGATCATCCATCTGATAAGATGGATGGTAGAGATCCAATTTGGGGTTTGGATCTCCATTTTTTTTCTTTTTTTAAATTTGTTTAAAATGATTTTAAAGAAATTGATTTTCGTCGTTCATTCTTCAGATGGATGATAGGCGATAAAGATCCATTTAAAAAAAAAATTATTATGTTTATTTTTTTTTTCAAATTCTAAGATGGACGATAGAGATATTCCTACTCTTTTAATTAATTAGTTTTTTTTAATTTTTTTTATTACGTGATAGAAATAGATCAAGAGTGGGAGTATGTTTGACTTTTTACTAATATTTGATAGTCAAATGTTACTTTTAATGGTTAGATATAGTTACCCTATTAGTGGAGGGGAGATCATTATTAAAAATACAAATGTTATTAAAATCAAACGTCAAGAGGGTAAGAGATAATTTACTTCATTATTAATTACGTTTTGATGGGTTATAGACTCATAGTTATAGCCAGTTATTTCACTCAGTATACAGGAGGTAGCGCATGTAGATTTTCTTTCCAAGTCAAGTGTTAGAAAATGTCGACATCATGTGGCTAGTGTTGTTAGAATGAGCACATCGTGACATAAATTCAGTCACACATCTTTATAAAAGGGCCACAACAAAGCCAAGCAATACGTATAAATTTCTCGTCCTCTCCATAATCAATACTGACAATAGCAGATGGTAGAGCCCAGAGGAGTGCCTACTGAGAACACAAGAGGCATTGGCTTCTGTTTGCAGCTAATGCACTTTGTGTTCTCAGGTCACCCCTTTGGGCCACCCTGTTTCTCTTCTCTTCTCTCTTCTCTCTTCTCCAACTACTCTCCGTTCTTCTACAACTACTCCTATTTCTAATTCAAACATTTGAAACAGCCTACTAACATCCCTTCTTCTTCTTCTTTCAGGAAAATTTATGAAGTCCCCAGATGTTATGGTAGTGAGTGGTGGCTAAACCGAGATATCATGATGTGAAAACTGGATCCTGCATGTTTTTGATAAAGACAAGCTCGTTGATGTTATTCAGGAACACGTTGAACAAACAATTGTCTTGTAAATTGTAATGTACACAACAAATAGAGAGATGCAATGATGGGCAAGAATATATGATAATTATGCAAGTTAATTTGTTGCTTATTTTAGTATGCAAAACAGGATTGTATGTAATGAATAATAGTATTTGTTTGTAATGTTGCACGCTTGCAATCTTGCTTCTTTAGTTTAATTTAAGACAATCATAGCCTGAATTTTATAATTGTATAACTGTACAAAATTTTCAAAAATTTTAAATAGCAAAATTATTTTAAACTCACGCATAATTGAGTTACTATATTATTATGTATTCCGTGCTTTCTCTAAAAAAAAAAAAAAAAAAACTTTTATCCATGTATTTGAAAAACATAAAAAAGAAAGACTTTTATCTTGAAAATCGAAAATATTTTTTTTGATATTTACTATTTAAAAATATTATTAAATTAAATAAATATTTTTTATCATATTTATAATTAAGAAAAGAATCGTTGTTCATGGATTCACAATTCACCTTAAAAAGGAGGACCCAACAGAGAAAATCTATATATCGTACCTTGTAAGAATTAAGGGCAGCTGTGCAAGTAACCCAACGAACTGTACAAAATTAAAAAGCCGGAGACGATCGAGTACGCCATAGTCTCCGTACCATTTCCCCAAATTATCGTCGCCGTCGAAAACCCCTAGAAAAACCCAAAAATTGTCGAGTGTAGACCGTACAATGAATATGGACATCGATTCTCCAAAAGAAGCAACGGAGCGACCAATCAAAGACAAAGACCTCTTCAAAGCCGCAGAAACCGGCGATTCGTCAACCTTCAAATCTCTCTCGCCGCAACAGCTCTCCAAATCACTCTCTTTGAGAAACGACGACGGCCGCTCCCTCCTTCACGTCGCCTCCTCCTCCACCCACCCCGAGGTCCCTCTTCTTCACCATTTCCCCCAGCAAAATTGTATCTTTACACTCTGTTTGGCCACCGAGATAGTAATTTTCTTGATTTGTTGTATTTTATTCAGGTTGTAAAGATACTACTAGATGTGGACGATTCAGTGAATATAGTAAATGCTGCCGACGAAGAAGGTTGGGCTCCAATTCATTCGGCTGCTAGCATTGGTGATGCCGAAATAGTCGAAATTTTGTTAAATAAAGGTCAGATACTTCATTATTGTTTTTGTTTAATTTACTTTTAATGGTTTGTTTTAATTTTGTTTATGTTGATGGTTTTAATGGTTTTTAATTGGAATGCTTAGATTGGGTTGTTTATGTCACGGGTTTAGCTATCTTATTGACAGGACAAGACTACCCATCAATAAAAATTTTTAGATATTCTTCAATAATCACCTTTACAATCAATCTAAGAATTGTTATTGATGGATAACCTTATCCAATCAGTAAGGTTAAATTAGAAAACTTTATTATCCGAAGCAGTCTAATTTGTGCTTTCAAGCTGATTGTGAATAGTTTGTGAGTAGGGGCTAATGTTAATTTGAAGAACGATGGTGGACGTACTGCTCTTCACTATGCTGCGAGCAAGGGACACCTGAAGATTGCGGAACTTCTGATCTCACGCGGTGCAAAGATTAATTTGAAGGACAAGGCTTGTAACTTCGTATTAAATTTTGTGTCTTATGCATATTTGATGTTATTGCTTTTGTTTTTCTGAATTTGTTTTGTAAATTAGGTGCTTTTTGTAGTTCTATTGCATTGTTGATTATGTGATGCTTGTTGTGGATTCAGGTTGGTTGCACCCCATTGCATCGTGGAGCGAGTACAGGGAATTCTGAATTGTGTGAATTGTTGATTGAGGAAGGGGCTGAGGTTGATGCTACTGATAAAGCTGGTCAAACTCCTCTTATGAATGCAGTTATTTGTCAGAACAAGGAGGTAATCTCTGTTAGATTTATTGAAGAAAAAGATGGTTGTTGTTTTATTTGGTCAGCAGTGTTTTAAGTAGTGAAATTTTGAACTTTTGCTATAATGTACCGAAGGCTCTGCTTATTCTATGAGCAGATTGTAAGGTTTTATTTAAATATCATGGATTGTTATTCTGGGTTTACAGGTAGCTCTCCTTCTAATAAGACACGGAGCAGATGTTGATGTGGAAGACAAGGAAGGCTACACTGTGCTTGGTCGGGCTTCAAATGATTTTAGATCAATTCTGGTGGATGCTGCTAAAGCTATGCTTGAAGGCTGAATTGTTGGAGTTTGTAACAAAATTAGATAGTGTAGTTCATGGTAAGTGGCTGATGTGCTTGTTGAAGCATTGTATTTTGCAGACAAGATTCAAGACAATTAGTGGGGAATGAAAAGAAAAGACTGTTTGTTCAACGTTAGCCACTGGCAAATGTTTTAAAACTCTATAGAAGCAATGAAGTGGGTTTTCTTATCTCATTTTATTGCAAGAAGATTGTGTTGTTGACTGTATATCTTTTATATAAGAAAACATGATGCAGTCTGTATAAATTCATTTTTCTATTTTCTTTTTCCAGCGGAAATGTAGAAGAAAATCTAGCTTAGTGTATAGAAGTTTGATAAAATTGCATGTCCCAACAGTGTCTGTTGGTTGGGATGGTAATCATATAAATTTCCTCGTTAAATATGAGTCCTACGTTAGAATTGCCTAACTTCTTTGTTTGTTGTAGACACGTGATTATGGATGTTGCATCTGCCTTCTTATGCTTCAGAAGAATAATGGGCAGATAGACTGATAAGAGTCATATACTAAAGTAGTAGGTGGGACCTCGTGTGTAGTGCAGTCAAATTACTGATAAATTTCTGGCATGTGGGGACAATTAACGTCTGCTTACAACCTACCACTCTTGAATTTATATGTATAGGAGGCGGAGAAGTTATCTTAGTTGTCTAGTTTCATCGCTCAGTTGACCTTCATCCTAACCATTTTCAGGTATCATCAAACATGTCTACTTCCAGTGTACTGGACTCCCAGCCTCATGTAGCTCTCATCCCAAGTGCAGGTATGGGTCACACAATACCCTTTCTTCGACTTGCAGCATCACTTGTTCATCACCAATGTCGGGTCACTTTAGTCACCACTGACGCAACTGTCTCACTTGCTGAGTCTCGGCTCATCTCTAGCTTCCTCTCTGCTTTCCCTCAAGTCACTGAAAAGCAGTTTCATCCCCTTCCTTTGGATCCCACTTTGTCAAAATCTGATGACCCTTTTTACCTCCAATGGGAAGTCATTCGTCGCTCGGCTCACCTTCTTTCTCCTCTTCTCTCTTCAGTGCTGCCTCTTTCTGCTGTTATCTCAGATGTGACCTTGGTTTCCTCTGTTATTCCAGTCACCAAATCTTTAGGCGTTCCAAACTACATCCTCTTCACTGCATCAGCCAGAATGTGTTCTCTTTTTGGATCTTTCCCTACCTATATTGCACCAAGAACTAGTTCTGGTTCTGTTCAATCCGGTGATAGTGTTGAAGTTCCAGGACTTCCTCCCATACCGGTATCATCAATCCCTCCAGCACTGCTGAATTCGAATAGTCTTTTTGCGACTGTGTTCTTACAGAATGGACAGGAGGTCATGAAATCTACTGGGGTGTTGATCAACTCATTTGATGCACTAGAAAGAGACGTGCTACATGCACTTAATGACAAAAGAGTTTTATATGGATTTCCACATTTATATGCAATCGGACCTTTTCCACCGTGTGAGTTTGAGAAAAGAGACCGTGGTGCACCAGTCAAGTGGCTTGATGACCAACCAGAAGGGTCAGTAGTTTATGTTAGCTTTGGCAGTAAGACAGCCTTGTCAAGGGAGCAAATGAAGGAGCTTGGAAATGGGTTGATTAGTAGTGGGTGCAGGTTTTTATGGGTGTTGAAGGACAAGAAAGTTGACAAGGAGGATGAAGAAAGTTTGGAGAATTTGCTTGGGAATGAGCTGATGGAGAGGATCCAGGATCAGGGGTTGGTGCTAAAGACTTGGGTGGATCAAGATGAGATACTGAGTCACAAAGCTGTTGGCGGGTTTGTTGTTCACGGTGGTTGGAACTCGTTGGTCGAGGCCGCTTGGCATGGTGTGCGTTTGCTGGTATGGCCACAGTTTGGGGACCAAAAGATGAATGCAGAAGCAGTGGAGAGAAGTGGGTTGGGGATGTGGGTGAAGAGCTGGGGTTGGGGTCAACAGGTGGTGCTCAAAGGAGATGAAATTGGAGAGAAGATCAGAGAAATGATGGGGAATGATTTGTTGAAACTACAAGCCCCAAGGATCAGAGAAGAGGCGAGAAAAGCTGTTGTAGCTGGTGGAAGTTCTGAGACCACATTGAAGGGGCTCATCCAGGAGTGGAAGAAAACAGCCTTGTGATTTGGCTAATCCTTTGGTTTTTTCTAGGTTGCTAGTAGTAATAAGGTAATTTATCCTCATATTAGCGGTTTTGGGTTTTAGGTTTACGCGTTAGCGGGGTGAGATCTGGTTTATAGTTGTTATAGTAATGATAAAGAGAATAAAAATGCTTGTTTTATGTTGTTATTCCTGGTCCATTTGAATGTTGGTAACTTTTATTCAGGGTTGGTTGATATTACCTTGTTAGAATTGCTTTGATTTTGGTGAGCTAATGTTAATATTAGCCTATGATTTTTTTTATGTCTAATAAATTGAGAAGCAATTGATAAGGTGTACGTTCATAAATTTGGATCTCCCAGTTCACTTTAATGGCTTCACTTCACCTCCAGTAATACATATTTATTATAATGATTTATGAGTCTTGTGATGTGATTGAATTTTATGAACAACCAAAAGTATGGCTATAAGAATGACAACGCGCCGAGATAAGGAGAGGACGATTGTTGGTCAATGGATATGGGAATATAGGATGAATCAGTTATGAAAGTGTCAAGACCCGAATTTTATTTTGATGACCCGAATCGGGTATATTGGGTAACGTGGGTAGTTTTGCAATTTTATTGAGTGAGAGGGTAATTATGTAAATAATGTGCCGAAAAAGGCGTGATTTTGCTAAATTCCCAACTGTATTACAACACTCTAGCCTGTCCCGCGCAATGACAAGATACCACGACTGCACCAGTACGGAATTTCAATCCATTAATATCAACCGTTTGTTTCTTTCCCTCCACCATATCTCTCTAACTCTCCTCCTTGCCCAAAAGAGAGAAGATAGAGGGGCAAGAGGCCATTCATCATGCTCTCTCTCTTCCATCCCAACTTCACAATCTGTGAAAAACCCACTAATCTTCACAAGCAGATCCCAACTGGGTCGAACCAAAAAACCCAAACTTCTTCTTCTGCTTCCTCTCCATCTTCTCCACCATTTCACTCTGTCATTCACAAGTCAATACTTCCTTTGGCTGCTTCTGCTACCATCCTTCTCTCATCTTATCCTGGTATGTCATTATGCTTTTATTCTTTCCATTTTTGGTTCATTCCACGATTCTTGTGATTGGTTTTACTTCTTTTTCATTTCATAACTTCAATTAATTATTGACAATCGACCAAATGTTAAAAAAAAAAAAAAAGATGTGGAAATGTATAGAATGCGGCTGACTAGTTGATCTTCTGGGTTTTTTCAGCTAAAGCTGGATTTTTGTCTGGATTCTCCGGCATTGAATCAGTTCCTGGTCCCCACTTACCCCAATTTGAGTTTCTTGATCGCTTCAACGGTTTGTTATCCCACTTTTTGCTTTGTTAGTTGTCTAGAAATGGGGCTTGAGTTGAGACAACTGTCCTTTTGCAGAAGAAAACCAGAAGAAGTACGCAGAGGCAGATGCAAGATTCAAGGAATCTCCTCTGCTAAAGAAGCTACTTGAGAAATCCAAGTTGAATCAAGAAAAGTAATTTCTTGATCATTTTCTATTAGTTGCTTTACCAAACCTGTTGAAAACACTCACATATATAATGAGACTAATTGTGTTAAAAGTGGCTTTTTGGTATTACATAGAGACTCGTATTAATCATTTGTAGATATGATGAAAAGATCGTGGATGTAATGTTACTACATTATGGGAAATTTCAGGAATCGACAAGAAATTCAAGACAAGTACTGCTTGCGAGGTGCGGAGTGGGGCGTGGGGGATTGTTCAGCTGAGGGCATGTCGCCGCAGGATAGAGACAACTTCATTGCAATGCTAAAGCAAAAGGCTGCAGAGAAATGAACGAAGCCTTTTTTGGTAATTTTGTGTTAGATTTGCAGTATAGGCCAATTTACTCAATATCACATTTGGAAAAATTTTACTACCTCGGATCAGTATTACTTATATGCTTACATTGTTTTGGTATCTTAACGATTTCGTAATGTGAATGAAATGAATGTGATCATGGTAACAGTACACTCAATGTTTAGTTATGTAGATAAGACCTTGCTGCTCAAAGTACATTCATTAAATACTATTGTATGCCATGCATGTGAAAATACACAGCATAATAAAATTTTATGGGGTGGATATACATACATATACAATGTAGAATTTTTTTTTTCTCTATTACTCGTTTTATTCAATGTACACAAATGGATGATTTATTATTTTGAACCAATCTTAATCCGAAAATGGACAAGGGGAACAACACAATACTCAAAATGCACAGATATATGAAAGCAGATTGGTTTTATCTTTTACAAGTTATAACATCTTCAGATGGTTACAAGTAGCATTGTTTTTCCAGTCCTGGATGATCCTCTTCATAGTTGACTCAGAACTTCCACCAACTCCAACAGCTTTGCTTGCCTCTTCTCTAATTTGAGCAGCTTGCAGTCTCAACAAATGGTTCTCCATTAGTTCTTTAATCTTCACTCCAATCTCCTCAGCTTTGACCACTACCTGTTCACCCCAGCCCCAACTCTTCGACCAAATCCCCAACCCACTTCTCTCCACTACCTCTGCGTTCAACTTCTGATCTCCAAACTGTGGCCATACTAACACACTCACTCCATGCCATGCCGCTTCTACTATTGAGTTCCACCCACCATGACTCACAAACCCACCAACTGCTTTGTGACTAAGTATCTCATCTTGATCCACCCAATCCTTTATCACCAACCCCTGATCCTTAATCCTCTCCATCAGCTCATGCCCAAGCAAATTCTCCAAACTTTCTTCATCCTCTTTGTCAACTTTCTTGTCTTTCGCCACCCACAGAAACTTCCACCCGCTGCTTACCAACCCATTTCCAAGCTCCGTCATTTGCTCCCTTGACAAGGCTGTCCTGCTGCCAAAACTAACATAAACTACTGACCTTTCTGATTGATCATCAAGCCACTTGAGCATGGCTCCTTGGTCTCTTTTCTCAAACTCACATGGCAGAAATGGACCGATAGCATATAATGGTGGAAATCCATCTATAGCTCTTGCTTCATTAAGAGCGCACACCACATCTCCTTCTAGTGCCTCAAATGAGTTGACCAATACCCCATCTGATTTTAAGACATTATGAGCATTGTCCAAAAATATTTTTGCGAAGAGATTATTTAAGTTCAAAAGTGCTGGAGGGATTGATGATGTAGGTATTGGAGGAAGTCCCGCAATTTCAATATCATCGTGAAATTGAATAGAACCAGAGCTGGTTTTGGATGCAACATAAGTTGGAAGAGAGCCAAAGAAAGAACACGTTCTGGCAGATGAAGTGAAGAGCATGTAGTTAGGGACACTCAACTTTGTTGTGAGTGGAACAACTGAGGAGAACAAAGTCACATCCGAGACAAAAGCAGAGAGAGGAGTTATTGAAGATAGCAGAGGAGCCAAAAGATGAGCAGACCGACCAATGGCTTCCCACCGGAGGAAAAAGGGGTCATCAAAACTAGCTGAGGTAGGATCCAAAGGAAGTAGATGAAACTGCTTTTCTTTGACCTGATCAGGAAAAGCAGAGAGGAAGCTAGAAATAAACCGAGACTCAGCAAGTGAGACAGTTGGGTGAGTGGTGATTAAAGTGACATAACAATGGTTGTGAACAAGTAAAGCAGCAAACCGAAGAAAGGGCGTTAGATGACCCATGCCAGCGCTTGGTAGCAGCGCTACATGGGGTTGAGGATGATCGGAGACAGAGTCAAACCCACCAGAGTTAGACATTTTTGTAGGTTATACCGCTTGCACAGGTAGATGTCATGCACATATATAAATATGCACAGTTTCTTTGTTTGATAGTACCTTCACATGCCAATGATTAATTATTTATTGCAACTAAGTTTCCTCAGCGTTCTCCAAGGCCCCAGATTCCACGTCTGTACTACCATTAGACTATTAGCTCAATGCGTGTGGAATCTTTTTACCTAGTCCCTTTCATTATTTTTCTAAAGTCATGAAAGATGAAGTTTTATAGTTTATTATTGTAGTTTTTAAACAAAAAACAAAATCAACAATTATTTATTCATTCATTTGGTATGTTTCCCTTTCAAAACTTTCTTGTAGAACAAGTGCATGTATATGGATATACAGGAACCATGTCATGTATAAACCCAAGGCTGAGCACTTGGCCAATTGGTTGAGATTTCTATCAAATGGTCAAGTGTTTATGTCCCTAATCCTACAAGTTCCACACTGAAGTAGCGATGTTTGACACAAAATCTGCAAGGTCTTTGCACGGGCACTACATCTGCAAATAAGTCTCTGCTTTTTCTGGTGTTGAGGTTACTGCCAAATTAACGCATTGGCTTCTATTTGCTTTATTTTCTATGTTTCTATATATGTTTTTCTTTCACTTAAGGAGACCTGATCTTTTATGTATATCTATCTACTTATTATTTAAAGCACACATATAAGTTCAGATCTGCTTGGAAGTTTCCAATTACTAACCATATATCTCTTACATGGAAAACTAATAAATGTTGACGATCCGGTGATACCTTTTCATAACTGATTTGACGCTCAATAAATTTTAAGTGAAAAACTTGTCTGATTTCTTGTTTTAGTAATTGTGCGTACTTTTTGTTAAATAATTTTCTGTTTTAGTAATTGTACAAGGTGGTTTGAGAAGAGAAAAGCATTTTAATAACGTTCAGATGGATGAGAAGAACAGCCTAGAATAGAACATACAAGAATCCAAAACCCAGACTTGAGCTAGTTTATTATATTTTCACATATGTTGCAAATGTTATTCTTCTTCCACTCCTGAATGAGCCCCTTCAATGTCCTCTCAGAACTTCCACCAATTCCAACAGCTTTCCTCGCCTCTTCTTTCATTTTCGCTGCTTGGATTTTCAACTGATTGTTTTCCATCATATCTTTGATTCCCTGTCCAATCTCCTCTGCTTTGATCACTACCTGTTGATCATTCCACCCCCAGCTTTTCACCCATACACCCAACCCACTTCTCTCCACTACCTCTGCATTGATCTTCTGATCTCCACCCAGTGGCCACATTAGTACTCGCATTCCATGCCATGCAGCCTAGAGAACTGAGTTCCACCCGCAATGACTCAAAAACCCACCAACTCCTCTATGACTCAAAATCTCATTTTGATCCACCCAAGTCTGTACCACCAGCCCCTGATCCTCAATCCTCTCCATCAGCTCACTCCCAAGCAACTCATCTAAACTCTCTCCATCCTCCTTGTCTACTTTCTTATCTTTCACCACCCAAAGAAACTTGCAACCACTCCTCACCAACCCATTTCCAAGCTCCTTCATTTGCTCCCTTGACAGGGCCGATCTGCTCCCAAAACTAACATACACCACTGACCCATCTGGTTGATCATCAAGCCACTTCACTGGTGCACTGTCCTCTCTTTTCTCAAAGTCACCTGGTAGAAGAGGTCCAATAGCATGTAGCGGTAGGAACCCATCTATGAGTTGTCTTGTGTCATTAAGAGCATGTAAGACATCGCCTTCTAGTGCTTTAAATGTGTTTATCAACACCCCAGTTGATTTCATCGCACCCTGAGCATTTTGTAAGAATGAAGTCGCAAAGGGATGATTCAAATCTAAAAGTGGTGGAGGGATTGATGATATAGGTATTTCAACTTTATTGTTGCCAAGTGTAACAAAACCAGACGTGGTTTTGGACGCAACAAAAGTTGGAAAAGACATGAAGAAAGAACACATTCTGGCAGATGAAACGAAGAGGATGTAGTTAGGGACACCCAAGTCTGCAGTGAGTGGAACAACAGATGAGACCAAGGTCACATCCGTGACAAAAGCAGAGATAGGAGATATTGAAGAAAGCAGAGGAGGCAGAAGGCGAGCCGACCGATTAATGGCCTCCCATTGGAGGAAGAAAGGGTCATCAGAACCGAGAGAGGTGGGATCCAAAGGTAGGAGATGAAACTGTTTTTCAGTGACCTGAGGAAACGCAGAGAGGAAGCTAGAGATTGACTGAGACTCTGCAAGTGAGACAGTTGGATGACTTGTGATCAATGTGACACGACAATCGAGGTGGGCAAGTGAAGCCGCAAGTCGAAGACAGGGTGTTAGATGACCCATACCAGCGCTTGGTAGCAGAGCCACATGAGGTTGAAGATGATAAGAGACTGAGTCAAGCCCACCAAAGTTCGACATGTTTGCAAAATAATAGTGCTTGTTAGTGTGATTCTAGCGCTACATAAAATATGTATGAATTTCTTTGATTAAATTACTTGTCTTGTCCCCACACATGCCAAAAATTAATTGTTTGTCTGATTTTCTACCTATACCAAATCTCTTTCATTAAATTTGGGTACTCATGACAAATAAACATTATAGTCAATTAACTTACTATCAAAATATGATTATTTCTCTTATGTTACATGAATATTACAATCAATGAACTCATTATGAAGATGTGATTGTTTCTCTTATAATCGATAAATGGTACAAGGCTCACATAAGGTTAATTAGTTCATATAGAACTCTACAGTTATAAACTTGGATTTGCATGATTTGGTTTATGTATTTGAATTTTGATATTTTGTTTTGAGAATGATTATCCCCTTCAGTTTTTTCTACAGTAAAAATTATTATTCTAGTTAAAGTAAATTTTCTTTTTTCTATTGTTGGAGGAGATGATCTGGGAATAAATATCTTCTTTTTCTTTTGCTCAATTTTTGTTTTTGTAATTTTTTTTTTAGTTGCAAGTTTTGTGAATTTTTTATTTAAAAAAAAAAAGATAATGATGATTGTTGGGTGTTATTTTTTTTAAAGAATTTTGAGTGAGATTTTGGAATTTATTTAAGAAAAAGATTTTTCTAAAAAAAAGGATCATGGGGAAGATGAATTTTGCTCTTATTTTTTATTTTATTTTAAGAAGGTTTTCATATTGCTTTAAAAAAAAAAAACATTTTTAGTTAGATTTTGTTACTCCATTTTTTTTTAATAAAGAAAATATCTTTATTGTCCTTTTACTGTTTATGTTTTAGTTAATTTTAATGATCAACCTAACGTTTAAAGATATTAATTAGTTATTTTATTTTGTAAAATGTACGATCTAATCGTAATTTTGATCGAACTTCAAGACATTCCATCCACTAAAGTGGATGGAAATTTCATCGCTCGAAATTTGTGCACCAGACAAAATGCCCAACCGAAAACTTTAACCAAACATGGATTGTACAAACATAGAACGGTCCAGCCCATTAATACTATCCAATCCAGTATGCCGCACATAGCCATAAATAAGTTTGTAATCGGTTTGATTTTGAGTCAATTACTTTTGATAGGCTCCGATCCGATCTGATTATTCATTTTACTTATTTTATTGTGTAATTTATGCCAGACTTTCATGAAATCCCTTTTTGGTGACATTATAGTGCGTTGTTAGACCAGACCTATAAGATACTATTTTAACCTCCTTTGGAACAATTGTCTGCAAGGTCGGGTTTTCGGTTGATATATCAATCACTGAAAATTCAATCATTTATGATGTGGAAGATCAGACTATGCTGCAACCACAGAGCATACTTGGAAGGTTTTATATCAGTAAAACATATAAACATAAGTTATCATCGCTCAATACTCTTTAGACAGGTATTAAGACTTAAGGGAAGAGAATAAATTTAGAGACTTATAGTTGAGAAGAGAGAGAGTTTTTGTTGTTATTAGAGGAAGCAACACAGAAAAGTTCACAGTATTGCTATAGGAGACGGCGGCTGAAAGCAACGTCATGGTGATCCAGAGAGATTACAGTTGTCATGATCTGAATCGTCAGGATCAGTAGCTCCACAAATTGTACAGAGCCAATTGCTAGGTGTGCCAAGATTCATGGGGCCCTGTGAGTCTTGAAAATATGGATCAACATCCTGGAATGAATGCTCAGATAAGAATAGGTCCCAGTATAGGTCGCTTGCATCTGTCTGGATGATGAGCTGTCAATTAGAAGGAAATAGTTAAAGGTAGTGGATGCTTAGTCAGTTCCTTTAACTTTTTGACAGTTGCAGTATGAAATGGTCCTCACAGATGGGCATCTTTATTTAGTATAACCGACAGTTCTGACGTATATCTATTGATACGTGGAAAGAAGTGTCTAACATAATTGACTATGCCAATGAACTGTTGTACTTGCTTTTTTTATAAATGGGAGTCTGAAAAGTGACCTAATTGTTCTGTCAAATGGGATCCAGATTCATACTTTCCATGTGATATTTTCATGCCAAGGAATTTAATATCACGTGCACCAATAATGTTTTTCTTTTCAAAAAATATAATCTCATATGTATTTGTCAGCTCATAAAATTGTGTCAATAGGACCATGTGATGTAACTCATTTTTTGAAAAGAGGAGGATATCATCAATATAGACAAAGGTCGAGTGGAGGATAGGATGAAATATCCTAATCATGGTCTTTTGAAAAAGAGACGGTGCGACTTTTAAGTCAAATGGTAGGACTGTCCATTGATACTGAACATTTAATATACAGAAAGTTGTTTTGTACCGATCTTATGGATCAATATCAATTTGCTAGAATACTCCTTTAAGGTCTATCTTGGAAAAAATACGAGCACCAGATAATTGTGAGAACAGTGTATCAATTTTTGGTATAGGAAACTTATTATCCTGTAGGAACAGATTTAAAGATTTGTAGTTAATGACCAACTTTTTCTTTCCCCTTAACTGTTTTGATTTTTTTTCAACATAAAAGGCTTAACAAGCCCATAGCAAGTTAGATAACTACGACACAATTAATAGTTAATGGCATATCAGGAAAATAAGTTGACTAAGAGTTCCAATGGCCAACATTAATCAGTCGCGCTACTAAAAAAAAATAAAAATGGTTACTCTTTTTCACGTGTCAACGAGAGCCATTACAACAACGTGATCAAGTTTGAGTGTCATCCACAATAAATAGATAATTTCAACCAAACCTCTTATGTATGAAGGATAAATTTCGTTTAAAATATAGATATTGATAAAATATTAATATTATAATTTAATAAAAATATTAAAAATTGATATAAAATTCATGAAAAATATAAAAACTTTAATTAAAACATTTTTTTTAGTAAAACTTTAAAATAAGTTAAAAAAAAAATCAATGCTCCCAATAACATAAAAAAAAAAACACATGTGCTTTAGTAAATACATAATTTTTAACAATCGTATGACATAAATACAAATATAATGCAAATATGAACTATATAAAAATTAAATATATTCCATTAAAACTTTATTTTCTAATACTTTATATGGTAGAAGTCATAGAAATTTTAATATCAAAATAGAAACTTAGGTGATTCAAACATAATGTAGCTACCATCTTGATTTATATAATATTAATACCACGACACAAAATTTTAATAGTTTTCAATATTGTTAATTACAATTAAATCTAAATACTTAAGCTGATAAGAAAATGATCCAACTATAGTAGTTATGACTTGAAGTTGATACAGTGACATGTCCCTTTACGTATAACATGAATAGATAATAAATGTTGGAAATACGCTAAACGTCTCATACCGTTATAACATTTATAATAAAAATTCGAAATAAAGAGAAAAGAGAGAGTTTGAACAAAATATTTTAAAGTTTTAATATTATATTAGTTATTATCAGATCCAAAAACTTAAACTAATAAAAAATGATCCAATTATAGTATTTAAAACTTGAGGTTGATATGTGACAAATATAATCATAAACATTCTAGACATAAACTTCTTAATATAATTCCACCATATGTCCTTGTATTAAAAATTGTATGGAAGGATAATTGAAGGCCTGAAAACACATATATCTATACATGACGCGTGGGGGTATTAACGCAATATACAGAAAATTAAGGGGTAGTTATGACAATCCAGGTCAAATTACAGGAAAGACAGATTCCAATTTTCACGAGAAAAAAGATTTCTGGTCAATTGAGCTTGTGTTTGTGCAAGCTCACCGTCCCAGCCATATTCGTAATAAAAAAAATTAATAAATTAAATCCTTAAAAATTAAGCGAATAATTGATTCTCAGATTCTCAATCACTGGTATGTTTCGCTGTCTCTCGCTTTAATTTTCTTGATTACCTCTTTTTTCAATTTTATTTCCATCTTCAATTTTTCCGATTCGTTTCGATTTAGGGTTTCAAATTTGAATTATGAAATGAATTACTTGTATTGTCTAGAATTGATTATTTCTTTTGTTGTTTCGTCGTTTGTGGTTTATGGAGTACTTGGTTTATGATCCTAATCAAGAGTCTCTCAATTTAGTTGAATTTTGTGTATTTGATGGTTTTTGATATGGTGTTGGTTGTGTTTTGTTGTTACAGGGTGATTAGTTTGGCTTAATGTTTTAGAAATTGATGTTGGTGGTTGAATTTTGATACTTTGAAAGAGAACCTGAAAGTTTGGGAAGCGACATTCTTGTTGGGAGTGTTGAAAGTATGTATCGGACTGTGGCCACCCCCACGACTCGTGGTGAGTCTCCGAGTGATAGTGGGGACTCTGTTGTGACTTTGGATCAAGTTCCTAGGTGGAGTGATGCAGAGCAGAGGTCTGCATTGGAGTATGAGAACGACCCTTCGTTTTCGAATTCATATTTTCCTGATCCTTTGACGTCCTCCTCCGGGGGTGAGAGTAGTGTCAATGGGATAGTTTCGAGGTTTCCGGTGGATCATGACATCAGCTCAAAGATATATTTATGGAGGGGAAACCCATGGAATCTTGAGGTGGATGCTGTTGTGAATTCTACCAACGAGGTGAGCACTAAAATCCTGAACTTATTTAGTCTTTGTTGATTTACATCGGTAATGATGATGGTTTGGCAGAAAATTTTTACCTTTTTAATTCTGTGTCCTTGTAACCTGTGGCAATGCTATTTGGTGTCTATTCTTTGAAATACGGTTACTATTCTTATGTTTGTGCTTGAGTGTGATATGAGGGTCAAGTTGGTAAACCACTACATAGGATAAATATATTCAAAAGCTTTACTGCTTGATCATTGCTTGTGTGAGTTGGGTTTATGAATACACTAAGTGTGTGGACTTTCTTGCCTTACAAAAAATGGTGTCAATTTGATTGGCAATGTAAAGAAGTGCATCTCCCTACTCATTTGAGTGAGAAGCTTTGATGGTTACGCTATAAAAGCTGGATTACTGTCTCGGTCGTTTCATAAAAGTTACAAATTTTGTGGCAAGAAGCTGAATGGCAGATTACTTTGTCCGAGTCCTTGTGCCTAACTGAGAAATCTATCTTTGTGGAAGCTGAAATAAGTTTATCAATGAATTATTGGCATTTGTTTTTTTATTTGAAATTTTCATGAATTTTGAACAGAACTTGGATGAAGCACACAGTAGCCCTGGTTTACATGCAGCAGCTGGGCCTGGTCTTGCAGAGGAATGTGCAACTCTGGTATGTTAACTATAATTGTTTGTTTTTCTATCATCTGCATCCAAAAATTTTCACTTTTTATACATTTTCAATAGGACATAGACAGGAGGCATAAGTCATAGACATTCTTAGTTATCTGTAACTCACAATCTACATGTAATTTTGAGATCTACGAATGTAGGATTAAAATAGTTCTGGTGTGCGTGTAACATATAGAGAAGCAGAAAGTTTTGTTGAATTTTTTTTTGGGCTGTCAGATTGCAATGGCTCATTGTTGATAGAAAGCAACTAGTGGGATCAACTTGACAGTATTTCTTTTCCTTTACAGGGTGGGTGCAGAACAGGGATGGCTAAAGTGACTAATGCATATGACCTTCCTGCTAGGTAGGTATATTGCTAATTTTTCATGTATGAGGAGAATAAAACAAGCAAAAAAACTATACAAGATGTAGAAGCTCATTATTGTATCCTATTGCTCTCCACTTATGTGCATAGGCGAATGGAGCATTGACTGTGCATCATCATTATTGGATTAAAAGGAAAAAAATCTTAAACAATTACTTTTTCCATGGAAAAAGTTTAAGAATATTTATCACAACTCTTCTGTATGCCATCATTCTTCTTGTTTCATTTCTCAGTAACTATTCATGTTGGAATTGCTTAATTATCATCTATTATTGACTGAATCTGTTAAGATGCTCATGAGCTTTTCTTGTTGGAGAAGTCAGTGTGTCCGTGCTTTTTCCCAAGATACCTATAAATTTAGATTTTGTAATTAGTTTAAAATTGGTGTTCATTCTAACCATGGCATGTAATTTATCTCATATTTTAGCCATTTGTTATGATTTTTCCCCCTTTTTCTTTTAATCAAGCATGCCATCTTATGCACTTTTGCCCCCAAAATATCCGTGGTGACATGGTATTTCCAATATGCATAGCAATTTATTCTTAACTTTCTGTCTCAACTGGAAACTGATCGATTCTTTTACTTTTACTTTTAATGATATTTTCAGGAGGGTTATCCATACTGTAGGTCCCAAATATGCAATAAAATATCATACTGCTGCAGAGAATGCTCTGAGTCACTGCTACCGATCTTGTCTTGAACTTCTAATTGAGAATGGGCTTAAGAGGTTTTTTGGTTGCACATGCTACATCAATGGCCTTCTTGAGATTTGTTGAATGATTACGTTTCTTTTATCATGGAATTTACTTCTGCTCTTTTTTTATGAATACAGCATTGCAATGGGCTGTATATACACGGAGGCCAAAAACTATCCACGCGAACCAGCTGCACATGTGGCTATAAGTAAGAAACAATCCTACATGTTCTTATCTTCACTTGATTTCGTTAACTTTCATGACATGTTGGGGATTTTTGGGCATTGCAGTAAGTGGAACTCTGTTAAATGTATAAATTTATCATCATCAATATTTCTATTGCGATCATTATTTCTATCAAAAGTTTAAATGCTTTTCATGTTAAGCACATAAGTATAGTGTTCCCAAGGGGTTAATCTAGTTAGAACTCTTACACTAAATTCATGAGGTTTAGGTATCCATCTCACACCCCCACTCCCTTAATGTAAGGTTTAATGTCAAATTGGTGCTCCATTTGCGGCAAATCATCCAAAAAAAACCTTTGCCCTTAGTTGCCTAAATAGCATAGTTGGTGCGAGGGAGATCGATTTCTAGACCTCTTACTTCACTAGAAGAGGTCTGACAAAGCAGCCTATTCCCTTGTTGACACCATTCTTTGTTCTCTTATTCGTCTTTTGTTTGCTCTATGTGAAGGAACTGTACGGCGTTTTCTTGAGAAGCAGAAAGATAAAATTAATGCTGTTGTTTTTTGTACTACCACAACATCTGATACAGAGATATATAAAAGGTATACTCACATTCCATTTTTTTCTTATAATGGGCCACGTGTGTCCCTTTTTTAGATAAAGTTGTATGATCCCTTTATTGTTCTGTGGGCTTTAAGTAATTATCTTTTTAGTATTGCATTTACAATGTAGATTGCTTCCACTTTACTTTCCTCGAGATAAACATGAGGAGGAGGTGGCCATTTCAAAGCTTCCTGCTGATGTAGGCGATGAGAATGGCGAGACAATTATAGATGAACGTAAGATCAGAATAAAACCATTGCCCAAAAAGATCGCACCAAAGCCTCCCCAACCTCCTGTTGATCTTCCCGTCAGTGATGTTGGCTTGACAAGGAGGTAGGTGAACTTTGTAGTTTTCTGAACAGCCTTGGATAGATATTTTATTTCTATGTTTTCATGACAAATTGTTTAATATGATCAATTTTAAGACGTGTATATCGTAGTAATTTGTTAACTTGGCTACTATATAGGGTGTTTTAACGAGTATTGTTTGTCATTTAATAAAGGTTTCAAGGACAACCAACAGATACTGTCTGAAACACAAACAAGAAATCAGCTAATATACAAATTCATTAAAAAGCATTAAGGTGTCATGAGTGTAATGTGACCACTAGATTCATGCCTTACGTAATTTTGTTTCCATATGTGTGTATGTGTTCAAAATTGCACTCTGCTTTGTGATGTATTACGTAGGTTTTTTTGTAATCCAAAATAAAAATATTTCTGCGTTGCTAATTATGTGTGGGATATATATTTATATATATATATATGTATATATATTTCTGTCTTCTTTGATGATCTCTAGGAAGCATGAAACTTTCTTTTATATGACATCTATGAAAGTATTCTAAACTGTACAAGCCTATCTGCTCTTTGCCTCATGCATGTTAGTACTGTTTGATTAGGATATATGATATACCTAACATTTCTTTGTGATAGGAAGCTTAAAATGTCCTTAACAATCCCTTATGATAGGAAGCCTAAAATTTTATTAACAGAAGTAAACTAGAGCTCTGCCATAGGACCATACATACAATCCAATAGACATACTTAACATTTCATAGTGGAACAGGTGAAAATTCTGCTTTGGTAAGCCTTAAATTCTCCAAAATCTAACCGTAATAACCCTTATTGAGCACAGCTCTATGTATGGACTATGGTGTATATATGCTACTCTGTCCCAGAGTTCAATTGTTTATGTGTCAGTTTTCTTCATCTTTTTGATAATAATGATATTACATATTCTGACCCCAAGTTTTTAACTTCTGATGGTAATCGATTTCTTCTGTTTCTTGTCAGGGAAAAAAGATGATGAATTTGATTTTCATTTTTTTTTTTTTTGGGGTGAACTTAGCGCGGCTTGATCAACAGTGGCAGATTGTTAGTAGCTGTGTTGAATTGAATAATCAAACTGACTGACTGACTGGGCAAGTATTATTATTGCAGGAACTCATCATATTTGGACTCATATTTGGATCCTGCTTTTATGTCATTAATCAAGGATCCAGATCAGAGACGCAAGGAACAATGGGAAAAAACGGCTCAAGCACAAAGTGGGTGGAATTGTGCTAAAATGCTTGGATTTGGTGACCTTGGTGGACCACCATTGTCTGCTGCTGAAGAATATTCACTTCATTCTAGATACCTTTCTAAAGCAAATTCTCTAAATCTTTCTGAAATTGCAGAGATGAAAATTGTGTAAGCATAAGTAAATCAGCTCTTGTTTTATACATACCAGCTTCAGATTTTAGTAATTTTGCAAACTTAATCTGCTTAATCTACGCATGATCCACTTCTCCATAGTTTAGCTTGCTAGGGTAATTAATTAATGATGGTTGTGAACTCTTCAGGATGCAATCAACTCATTTGACATGGTTAAACTTTTTTGTGAATTGTATTTCTTTTCCAGTGCAAGGTTCATGAATTATTTGTTTGCATCATATTTTGATGATCATGTGTCTGTGTTTGACATTGATTTAGCCTTCTATTTTTTGTATTAGTTACCGTGGAGGGGTAGACAGTGAAGGACGCCCAGTAATGGTTGTTGTGGGAGCACATTTTTTGCTTAGGTGTCTTGATCTTGAGCGTTTTGTGCTTTATGTAGTGAAGGTATTCGAGTGACAAGTTGTTGCCATTTGCTGTTTGTTATAATCTATGAACTATTAATAGTTGGTGTTGGAAAATACTTCTTTCTGATGCTCTGTTAATGAATTTGATAACTTTGTTGATAACTGCGTGTTAGAACTAAGACCCTTGTGTTGATGATTATATTTCAGGAATTTGAGCCCTTGATACAGAAGCCTTATTCTATTGTATACTTTCACTCTGCAGCATCTTTACAGCTGTAAGTATTGTATATTGAACTTGCAAATATTAAATTTGGTTTGCAATAATTTGCAATTATACGTGGCATTGCTAGTGCACAAATCACTCATTTACTATGAGTCATTTTTGTTGATTGAAATTTCTTTGAAGTTTAGGGTTTTTTTCCTTTTTTCTTTTTTAACTTCAGGGTTTCCTATTTCTAATGGTTAATATGCCATGGAATTCTCATGTTTCTATTGCTGTATATCATGGACTTAAGTATTATAAGCTCGTCTTTTTTTTCTGACGATCAAATTTCCATGTTCGGTTGCTTGTTTGTGCAATAAAGTTTCAAATTACATTTTCTTTGGAACAAGTGAGGGGATAGGAACAGACTCGTGTTTTTCTCCCTTTTTTTTGTGTTTAACCACATACCTGACCTCATCCCACCCCTCCCATAACACAAACACAGATGTCTTCTAAGGTTGGCATGAGGGAGATTTAATCCTTGACATGGTACTCCAATGTGCAGATCTAACCATTAAGCAATCCCTTTGGAGACAAATAAGAACTTATGACTGACAACAATTTATAAAGTGTTTTATGTCCAAGAACGGGAATCAAGATTTTATTTAGCAATGGGAAAAAAATTGTTCAGGGAACTCTGTTGTTAATTGCCAGGTTTCCCAGCTTCCCCAGTGAACCTCATTCCTTGAGTTTGTTTATTAACATTATGAATTTTTATCTTTGCTTAATTTATGATGAAAAGTTTGAAATTTTCTGTGTGGATAAACCTCTTCATACTATTTTGGACCGGCTGTTGACTGGAGCTGTGTTATATGTTGCATATGACATTCCCTTTTAGCATATTTCCTATAGTGATCACTCAAGTGTGTTTCTGGAATATGCAGGCAACCAGACTTGGGATGGATGAGAAGACTACAACAAATACTTGGTCGGAAACACCAACGTAATCTGCATGTATGCAACATTCAAAATTCCATTTAATTATAAACACAGAGACAATCTTTGTTCTAATTGCTTGATTTGTGTTATGTAGGCAATTTATGTTCTCCACCCTACTTTCCACTTGAAGGCTTCCATTTTTGCACTGCAGTTGTTTGTAGACAATGTGGTATGTCTGAATTGTTTCTTCGTGAGCTGTAGTTGGAATCTAAACCTACTTTGTAAGTTGTATTGTTTTTATTTGGAAACTAATTTATACCCTAGGTGTGGAAGAAAGTGGTATATGTGGATCGACTTCTGCAGCTGTTCAGATACGTTCCTCGTGAGCAGTTGACCATCCCAGACTTTGTATTTCAGTTAAGTTTTCTGGTTCTTTTCTTTTCATTAGTTTACTTGTTTGTTGTATTATTAATGAAGGATGGGAATTTTTTCCAGCAGTTGATGAATCATGAATGAAATCTCCTAATAGAAGTCTATTTAAATGTTTTATGGGTACTCTACAGTTATCATGTTTATGGTGAGATAATATAATATTTTACTGTTGCATGGTACTCAACTGTTGTCATGATTTCAGCTAGAATTATGGATCCCTCATGGGCCCCTATTATCCTGCAAATCAAATGGTAGTGCTGCCAGTACTGGAATACCAAATTCTTATCCCAGTTTAGAGAGGTTCACCTTTCTAACTTTGAGTGGGATATTGAAGCTGGTTTCTTAAGGATTACTGTGTACAAGTTCGCTTCACATGCTGTCTGACATGCCAATATTCTAGTCTGCAACTGAGATGTTGGAAATAGAAATAAAAAATAATAATAATAGTAAAAAAATAAAAAATAAAACTGATTTTAATGTTCTATTATATGTTTGATGCAGGCATGATTTAGAAGTGAATGGAGGAAAGGGTCTTATTGTGGACCCTCGAACAAAGTATGTATATCATCGACCATAAACGTCACACATACGGTTCCAGCAGAGCAGGCAATAAGGCAGTGCATTTCATTTTGTTGTTTATTATTTGTTTCATTTAATTTGTCTTTTGGTAGGGGTTGGGAGTTGCGTATGATTGTTGATGGTGTACAAATAGTGTCCCAATTTCAAATATTTTTTGCTTAGAGATGATCTGTTTGTCTGATGATGGAAATAAGTTTGTTCAATTTGTATCATGTTGGGACGATTTCCAATAATAATTGAAGGTGATCTGAGATTTGTTATTAGTTTGCTAGTAGATTCTGTAAGACTGTAAAAGCATTTGTTGCCAAATATGAAGTGTATATGTTGTACCATGGTTGCATTTGCTTAGAGATTTTGGAAACATGATGGAACGCAATCTTGTGGTTTGATTTCTATATATATGGAGGGAAAGAAAGTATTTTTGGTCCGACTGGGAAGCAATATTATATCCTATTGAAATATAGTTATACTTCTTAGACAGATGTACTAAATAAGGAAATTTCGGAAAAGACGTGTAGAAAAACAATAGTTGCCATTGCTTCAAAAACAAAACAATAGTTGCTGAAGTTCAAATTGCCAGGCTGACGGTCCTCTCTGTTCTCTCTTTGGAGACTGTGGAGGTTTGTCTTATATGGAAATCCTTCTTCTTGAAAGATGACGGTAGAAGCTTCACGAATCTGGTAATACCCCCCAAACCCTAAACTTTCTTTCCTTGTGCAGTTAGTTTTTATTCAAATACCCTTTTCTTAGACAAACTGTATAAAGCTTGTGTATAGCTTGTCTCTTTTATCAGCTTTGTTAAGGTTACTGGTCAGTTGTTCTCTTATAACTTTTAAAACTTTCAAAGCTCCTAATGGATTTTTGAAAATGGTCTTTTGAATCTTATTCAATTATGGTTTCAAATAATGCTTTTTAAACCAAAATTTTTCTTTCTAAAAACGTCTTTATAATCATTATAGGGCAAAGGAAATCGAAACATTTTTTAAGAAAAGACTTTAAAATCAAGTCTAAATTTTACTCAACTCTTAAATTTCAAAAATATTATACCAAAGAAAATCTTCTTACTTTAAAGAAGCTTTCCAATGAAGAACTTTGATCGGAACAATGATTTATGCTTTCGTTAACTAAGTGAGATTTCTTTGTTCCTTAAAAATTTAATGGAAAAATTAATGGAATAAAAGTTTAGAATATTTACTTGAAATATTGAGCTTATTGCTAGAGCATATATTGCAAATGATTTCTGGAAGTGCTAGAGAGTATATGGGAGTTACTTGTAAAAAGTGTTATAGCTAAGGTGTAGGGAATTTGGTATACAGTACTAGATTATTTTTGTAGGGTTGCCACTTGCATTTTTCGCATATAATCTCCTCCGCATGACGTGAAGATGTCTACGTTGGAGTTGAAAGTGAAATAATGACAGAAGACAATGAGGATTTCAATTCATTCATTTGCCGGACAATCGTTTGAGAGTTTTTAACGAATACAAGAACCAGACATTTGATGCAAGTAGATATATAATTATATATAGATCACCATAATTCTTACTGTGGACTAATTTCAAAGAACCAGTATAAATTTATTCTATAAGGAAAAAATGGACTACTCTCCTCATTATTTTAGATAGAATATTTAATCCTTGAAATTTTTGAAAAGAGTACTGTTAAACTATTAAATAATTTATCTTAATTTATTGTTTAAATAATATGACAAATTCATTTAAAAATACCACATCATTAATATTATCAATATACTATCCCATAATAAATTAATACTTTTTTTTTTTTTTTTGAAAACATAAATGAATAGTATTATATTATCAAAAAAATTATTTAAATTTATCACAAAAACAATGTGATAAGTTCGATCATCTAATGTAACTTAATAATAGAGAGCGTTCATTTAGACTAATTACCCTTTCCATGTTTGAGTCGTCTTAACATAAATAGTATGTAAAAAGAAATTAATGTGATAACTTTATTTGTTACTAACTCACTATCATATCATTGATCCATTATCTTATAATTAATATTATTTTGATAAGCAACTAAGAATGTAATTTGCTTAATTTGACTGCTTTCGTTATTGTGAAGTTAGAAACATTAACATTAGTTGTCAATATGTAGATTCCTCGTAAATCAGCAGATGTTGTTTATCTCATGTCAAGAAAGATTTTTTTTTGTTTTTTCAATCAAGAAAAATTGTAAAAACATCAATTTTTAATTAATCCTAATAGAACATCAAGTGTATAAGAACTGTGTTTTAACAAATTCTTAATTTAGTAGTAACTTTTTTACTGTAGTTCTCAATAGATTTTGTATTTACTGTATTTAATTTAAGTCTATGGAACAATAAACAAGTTAAATATTTCACACGTGCGTTGAGTAAAATTAAACATCAAAAATATTATGCTTATTATTTTTAAACACTTAAAAGTCAAGTGTAATGCATTAAAATATAAAAATAAAAATTATTTTTTAAAATTTTGTGTGCTTACAAATGGTTTTAAAACTTATACTAAGGTTACCTTTTAACAAAATGCAATGTTATATGTGTTGCAGCGAGGTTGAAAATTGTAATTTTTTTTTTTTTTTTTGAAAGCAAATTATATTACGAATAATGAGCGAGAAAACAAGCTTCGGTGACGTCTAGCCACCGATGAACCTCCATAGAGGACAAGGCGGATGAGGCAAGAAAATTGTAATATTTTATCAATTACTTTGGCCACTAATTATAACTACCAAACTGGATACAGTACAGAAATTATAGTAAAAATTAATAATATATCTAATGACATTAATAAAATCTAAGCTCTATACCATTTAGGGTGTACTTGCTGGATCTAACTTATGCGATCCCAAGTCAAGAATTTGATTATTGTGGAGAAGGCAATTATTAATCTCGTCAAATAACATTGTTGGATGTTGTTTGGTGGTAATGAAATGCCTGTTTAACTTAGTATTGTTTCAAATTTGAATAAATATAAAACACATGGTCAAAAAGAAAATCCCGTCAAATGATTGATATATTAAGATGTAAGTCATATATCTTAAAGAAGTAATTGCACAATACGAGGTTTACTAAAAAAACAAGTGAAAATATTTAACTTTTTATTACACAGTACTCTTAATTTGTTAGTTAAATTTTGTTAAAGTTAGCTAAATTCATCTGATTTAAGGATATTTTTATCTTTTATTATTTTTAATTTTTTTTTATAATTTAAAATTGTAAAAGATCAAAAAAGAATTATAAAATTAAAAATTAAAATAAAATCTCCACCGTCCATCACATGATGGACAGTGGAGTAATATTAACTTTAAAAAAAAATAAAAATAAAAAGTTGAAAAAAAAATAAAAGTAAAAAATGCAGTCGCCTAGATCTTCAATGAAGATCTGGTTTTAAACCACATCTTCACCTTGAACCCAGACCCTCTTCCAGCAGCTAAAAAGCTTTTCAAAAGGATCATCTTCCATATCATCTTCCTCCTCATCCTCATCATCTCGCGACAAACTTCTCTGCATCAACAAGAACCCGTCACATCAGAAATCAACACAAATACGCCATAACGCCCAAATAACCTCAAAATTGGGCAATAATCTTCCAAATGAGACCAAACTACAGATTAAAACAAACACAAAAACCAAAAAATCACCATCTTCAAACCCTCGAAGGCATCAAACACCAAGCTTCGATATCAAGTACCCTTAAAAAATAACATTCAAGAATGATAAAATCATACCAAAAAAAAAAAAAAAAACAACAACAACAACCAAGCAAAGGCCCGCAGTTCAAGTAACACTAACCGAAATCCATTTCTTTACAAATTTCAATCAGAATACCAATAAAAACAGCCAATGTTAGTACTTGAGAATCTCATTACATGTAAGAACCGACAATAACAGACAATAATCGACACTAACTGACCTCCAATTAAAATATAATCAGCCTTCAATCAATCATTTTGATACCAAAAAAAAAAATCAATTGAAAGCAAAGAAGAAGACTTTTTAGCTAAAAAGAAACTGAAAAAGGTCGAAACTTGAAATGTTAACTGACTAAAGTTGAGTTTTTTGCACATATCCTTTTCATGTTCTTCTTCTTGGAAGACGAAAAAGACGAGGACTTGATGGAAGAGTCGTGCTTCGGTGGAGGGAAAAGGCGAGAGTGGAGGGGGATAAAGGGTGACATGGCAAAACAGAAAAGTCGATTTGGAGAAGAGACGGTTGTGAGATGAAGTGGAGGAAAATAAGAGGTGGAGACCCAACGTTGAAGACCTGGATGGTCTCCGATGGAGGCCACCGGGGTCTCCTCCACCATCCCCACATTTGGGACGAGACCGACTCCCAGTTTATTATTATTTTTTTTTTCCCAATTGTTATGAATTTTTTAATTATTTTATTTTATTATTATATTTCTGTCTTAGTTATGGGAGATTAGGCAACTTCTAAGGGTATTTTAGATTTTTAATTAAAATTCCTTATCAACCGTTAAAATTGAAGGAAATCAATTGATAATATAGAAGTTTGATATAATAAAAAGGTAAATATATTTTCATCTGTTTTTAGGTAAATCTAGAGGGCGTTATACAATTCATTCTTGAAGATATAAAATCTTGTTGTTTAATTTTTAGTATTTTTTAATTTCCTTTTTTTTTTCTATTTTTTCTCATTTTATATTTTTCTTAAATTAATGGTAAAAATTAATTTATGTTTTATAAAGGCCACAATGGTCATTTTAATATTTTGGTTGAAATAAGGGGTAGTGGAGTCTTTTCAATTTTTTTGTTTGATTTGACCGTAGATTAATGGTATAAATTTTTTTAAAAAAGTTTTGAAAAATTTAGGATATAAAAATTATTTTTAAAAAATTTTAAAAATCTAATAATTTTTTATACTTTAAAGGTAAAAATGAAGGTTTCTTTTTTTGATAAAAAAGAAACAACGCCACATTTTTATTTCTTTTTAGTTTTTATGATTTTCAGGGCCATTCATAGCTGCCTGGTTTCCTCTCTCTTCCTTGGCGTCCATTTCTGAGGGTAAAAACTCTCTCTCTCTCTCGATATGTGTTTCTCTGCTTCTAATTTTCTCTGAAATCACCTGATCTTATTATTGATGTTTGTTTGTTACGCTGATATATCTAATTTTAGTTCGTACTGTTATATAAAAGGATAAAAAATGGTACAAGGTCTGTCTCTAAGCACCCTGAGTAGCTCTGGAAATGGTGGGTTTTATGAGTCAATTTCCTCATGGAGAAGGGATCTCAAGCTAGCCCCTAAAACCCATATAGGGGTTGATAGACAGTGCCTTTGGCTTAAGAGTTTACATTTAAAGGGTAACTCAAAAAGGAGTTTGAGGGTTCAAGCTGGATGGCTCTTTAAAGGGGGTGACCAGGCCTTAGATGCTACCCGTGAACGTAGTGATACTGCTAATGAGGATATATTGATTTTCTTTTTCCAGTTAGACTTGGCCACTCGAGTACAGGTTTGAGAGGCTGTTTGTTTCTGCTTTAGGTTTATATGTGATGATGAAGTGCTTTACTTTAACAGTTTTGAGGCTTTTGTTTTTTTTTTTTTTTGGTGTATGGAAATTGCAGTGTGCTTTGAACATGGAGCAATATGACATTGCACAACAGTTGAGGAACAAGCTTACTGAGGTTGGATGTCTTGTCTTTCTTTGTGTAAAAACTTGTTAGGACTTAGGAGTACATTTTTATGGATTGACTGACGTAAGTACTTTCAAAGAAGCATGTTGTGCACTTACTGTGGCAGCCAATGTTTCTCGGGATAGAGTGTGTGTGTTTCTGTGATTACTATATGTTTTGTTTTCCTGTTTAGTGAATGCATTGGTTGCCAAGGACTGCTGCTGGCATGTCTTAAAAATGTGAATGTTGGTCGCATTAAGGCACATCCATGTTCATGTGAATCAACTTCCTAGAATATGGAGTCTACAGCGTGCTTATTAAGTGTTTTTTCTTGAAAGGTTGAGGCTGAAATAAATAGGCAGAAAGATGCAAAAGGGGGATCATCCTCTAAGAATGAAGCTCAGGATAAGGCTATTAGTATTATACGTCTTCGGTGTGTCTCATATTATCATCTCATATTTTATTCTTTTAAATGCTATGTCATATTGATTTAAAATCTTATCGGAGTGTTACTGCTTCTTTCCTTGCAGTGCAGACCTGCAGAAGGCAATCGAGAGTGAGGATTATGCTTTAGCAGCTGGATTACGGGATCAAATTTCCAAACTGGAGGCAGAGTCTCTGGCTGCATCAGCAAAAGCTCTGGCATTTGAAAATGCCCAATATGCATTTCGTTTAGGGCAGAAAGTGAAGCATAAAATTTTTGGTATCAAATTTATAGGCCTTTAACTGCAGTCAGTAATATTTGTTCCGTTTTTTTTTTTTTCTGTTTCCCTTGCTTCTTTTTGTTATCGTAACCCCTTGCTATGGTTTTAGGCTATGAAGCTGTGATATGTGGAATGGATCCAGCTTGCTGTGAGACTAGTTCATGGATGGAGATAGCTCAGGTTGAAAAGTTGTCTCGAGGTCCTAATCAGCCATTTTATCAGGTCTAGTTAACCTTATCCTTGATTTTATTTTTTGAAACAGGTGAGAATATGGACATTGTTCTCTATATTAATCCTCTGAAAACAATTCTGAACCAGGATTTGTGTCAGGTTTACTCATCAGTCCTTAGCTCTAATTGGTTATTTCTGATATGATTGATCTGACACTGGTAAAGTTTAACTTTTAAGACAAGGCTTGCATAACCTATGTTAGGGCGTCACATTGGGGAATTAATTTTGACCTTCTCTATAAGAACCATGAGATTCCTTGAGAGACATCTGAATGTGTCATAATGCAAATAGCTTCCTGGATTTTACACAGCCCTTTGATTGATAATTTTCAGAGAGCATTTAAGATGAGTATTTTCTTCCTTCTTATGAGTTGAAATGTTTTACGTAATTGGCTTGAATACCTCAGGAAATTATATCTTCCTTAGTTTGGGATGATTGCATACATAATCATCATTAATTAGTCATCCTAGCATTGACAATCAATTGATAATAACAGCATTCTGGCATAGGTATTCCTTAAAAGGAATTATAATGGGGAAAAGACAAGGACTTGTTGCTCTAGGTATCACATTCACTCAAAACTTTCTGACAATTATAAAGCTTGAGCAGCATTGTTCTCTTCATTGTTTAGAGAATCATTGATTGATATGGTACAGAATAATAAAAAACACGCTTCCATGTAATCATAAGGCATAGGAACACTAGATGCTATTAGTCAAGCAACAATTATTATATGTTATAGTGTTGTAGTAGAATCACTTGCCTCCATATAGCAGCATACATTTTCAGTTCTATATTTCTCAATTATGGCATTGGGCAGCTCTTGCTCATATGCCATGATAAGGGAATATGTATAATTAAATTTCTTTTATTTTTTTTCTCAGGTCTTGGTTGATGTACATGCAGACCCCAATCTTTTAGTGGCATACGGTAATTAATGCTAATCATCCCTACTTCTACTGTTTTGAACATAAGTTAACCTATCAAGTATAGCCGGCACTTTGTTTGCATTATCATCATCATATGACTTAATATACAATCTTTACGAAGTTGTTGTAACTGCATAACACCTGACTTGAGGACATGAATATTTCTCTTGGACTTGCTGTTGGGCTTTTGATTGAGTGAAAGTGGTTTGGGACCAGGAAAGAGTTCTTAGTGTAGTTTATAGGGAAAACTTGTGGTGAAAAGGTCATGTATCAGATTGAATTGGAGTTAAAATTTTAGTAAATGTGAGCCACATGCGACTTGTGACGTGACTATCAGTTGTGGATAAATTTTCTAAAGATGGTTATGAATGGAAAAAAAAAAAAAAATGTAATTCATTTCTTTATATTTAGTGAAAACTGAAAAACTACTTTTTTAATTAGGTGATCTCAAAGGTTATTTAAGATCGATCTTAAAATTTTAAATAAAACTACCAAAGTACATAGTTAAGCCCCATACTCCCATTCAATGGTCTGACTAGAATACAAACAAGCCCTAAAGTCTTTGAAGTCATGTTGAAAGTAAATAAAGTCTAATATCAAACAACACTCCTCACATGAACACTATAGTTCCCTTTGTTGTAGACTCTTAACTATACTCAAATTTAATATTATTAGTAGTAACAAAGTTTACTGCTTCTCTGTTTTAGAATTGTACCCCTGTAAATATTTTAATTACAACATTATTATATTATTTTAACAGATGCAATTTTCAATGTTGGGTTTGTTTTTTTTGTAATTTTTGTTCAGGGTCCTTAGTAGTGCTCCGATAAACCTGTAAAATTTGTTTTTCTGTGCTGCAGTTCCTGAGGAGAATCTGTTAGTTCCTGACAAACCATACAAGGTAAGTAGAATTGTTACCGAAAATCATGAAATAAGCTCCCCTGCTACTTTCCCTGATAATGTATGGATATTATCATGCAGGGAAGGTTCGATCATCCGTATATCTCCTTTTTGTTTTATGGAATGGATACAGCTGGAGATTTCATCCCGATCAAGCAGCTGCGTGAGAAATACAATAGGCCTCGGCATGAAATACCATTAGATCCAGAAGATGAGGAGCCACAGTGATGACGAATGTCTAGTTGATTGTTGGTACATGCCTTGTATATAATCCTGATTCTTATATAGCCTCTGATTTTCATCCTGGGTGAGGTGTGGAACCCTCTTGTAAGTGGCAGTGAACTTGAGATGGTACAGTATTATGGAAAGCAGAGAACGTACCTGCATCTAGTTTTTCATATTCTTCTGTTATCCGAGTTTTTTGTTGTCGGCAATGGATTTACTGTGCCTTTAGTAATTATATAGTTTATCAGCCAAAATGAAACTTGATTCAGGTATCATCTCCGTATGATCTCATTAAAAAGAGTAGAGACTCGATTTTTGTATTGTGATGTGAAAAAGGAATATTGGGCAATCTAAATGCTGTTTTTTTTTTGGCATTTTATTATATAAAATGTCATTAAAAAGTCGAGTGATGTTATCGCATGGTACTCCACGAATTCGACATTCAAAAACTAACCTAAAATATGAAAGAAGTATCTAGTAAACACTCTGAGGTTGAGATCCAAAATGACTCTAAAATTTATGGTCACAAATAAACAGTCACATACACCACCTCGAGTTCGATCACAAATCACAAATGATGGGAGTTTGATATACCAAATATGAGATCTCACACATAAAAAGTACCAAACAGGAATGCCAACATACATAATTAAACATTTTGGGAAAAGAATAATATAGAATTAAAAATTCACATAAACTTACTAATGCTTTTTATAAAAAACAAATTTTGAAAGAAGCCTTTGAAAGTTTATTTTGTGGTTATTATTAAAAAATTTACCTATTTCGAAGAAAAAATCAATTGACCTAAATAAAATATATACAAATAAAAATTGATCAGTCTCTAAATAAATCTAGAGTCACCAAAAAAAGTCTTTGGAACACCCATCTAATTCTTACACCCATATTTAAAACTTAAATAAATTCTTTTACTTTGAAATGAAAATATCTTCATAACACCATTAATAACTTTAAACAAGTCACAAGTTTTAAAAGAAAAAACTTTGAGCAAATCATACCCATTATTCAACTTTTACAACCTAAGAAGTTAAAAATAAATAGAGTGAAACCAGCCCTGTATGAAATGATAAATTTAAGTGAGCCAACTCTATTTGTCATCAGTGATGATGATGAACTCCTTTTATCATCGCAAGTTAAAGGTTGCTTGTCTAATAAAAATAGAAGATATATTTGAAAAGAATAACTGAATAAGCCCTTTTCATATTCAATGCAACAAAACCCTATAAAAAAAATCCATTCTAATATAGCTTTCCCATTTGATATGAGCTGCTCCCTCCCGTTTTCTGAGAGCTATTTTACTAGTCGTGCCAACAAAATCTCATTTCGTTTGATCTCAACTGTCTCATGGGTCAATACCAATACTCAAAATAATAATAATAATAATAAATTCTAATACAAACAACAGACTATGATTTAATGGTAAAAATCATAATATTGCCTATTACCTTCATGAGGTAATGAGTTCTATACTCTAATCTCACAAAGATTTGAACACATTTTCCAGGGTTAACCCCCACTTGATGTAAGTTGCTCTTTCCTACTTTCAGGAAGATGTTCTTCGGACCACGTCTTCAGAGTAATATCTTAGTTGATCTCGATTGTCACATAGGTAAATACCTATACTCTCTAAAAAAAAAAGAAAAGAAAAAAAAATCCATTCTTGTCTTATGGGTTCTTAGTGAACCCAAAATCTTAATTAAATTGATCTTGGTAGGTTTACCAATAAAAGATTTTTAGAAAAAAAAAAAAAAAAAATCTTGATTTTTGATTTCCCATGAAAGCAATAAAGTCTACTTTCCTTGATTCCCTTGTGGGTACTTCAGTTTCCTCTAATTTCGTTTGTGTTTAGTAAACGTTACGTGCGTGTTACAAGAAGTACGATCTGTCCTATAACTGTGTTTTTGTTTAAACTAATGACTATGCCTGTTGTGTTGCATTGACAACCAACAAACATGAAATGTGTAAACTATCTATCAACTAAATAAAAAATGAGTCTTTACATGCCATTCTTCAGATCATGCACAACCTTAAGGACTCTAACCCAACTCCACGCCCACCTTCTAGTGACTGGCCTCCACAGCACCCCACCAGCCTCCACCAAGCTCATCGAATCCTACTCCCAACACGGTTCTTTCCGCTCTTCGACACTCGTCTTTCAAACCTTCCACACCCCTGATTCCTTCATGTGGGCTGTCCTCATCAAATGCCATCTCTGGAACCACTCTTTCCAACAAGCCATCTCACTCTTCCATCACATGACCCTCCACCACCAACCCCACATCACTCTCTTTATATACCCATCTGTTTTGGGAGCCTGCTCCGGTTTTGGTGATCTGGGTATTGGTCGACAAGTCCATGCAAGGATAATCAAGTGTGGGTTTGATGATGATGACGTCACCCAGACTTCACTTCTGTCTATGTATGGTGAACTGGGCTCTTTAGATGATGCCTGCCAAGTGTTTGATGAAATGACTATGAGAGATGTGGTTTCTTGGAGTTCGATGATTGCTACCTGTGTTGATAATGGGCAGGTTGGTGAAGGGTTGGAGATGTTTCGTTTGATGGTTGCTGAAGGTGCTAGTCCAGATTCCGTGACCATGCTCAGTCTGGCTGAGGCTTGTGCTGGTTCAAGTTTTCCAAGACTAGGGAGGTCGGTTCATGGTCATATATTGCGGCGAAAGATTGAGATTGATGGACCATTAGCGAATTCTCTTGTTGTAATGTATAGTAAATGTGGTGACTTGTTGAGTGCAGAGAGGATCTTTGTTAAGGTTAAGAAGCGTTGTACTGTTTCATGGACAGCGATGATTTCCGGGTATAATAGACTTGGTTGTTTTCGAAAAGCTTTGTATGTTTTCATCAAGATGTTAGAGTTCAATGTGGAAGCTAATGCAGTGACCTTGATGGGTGTTTTAGGTTCGTGTGCTGGTTCAGGTTTGCTTAGAGAAGGGAAATCGGTTCACTGTTATATTCTTAGAAAATTTAGGGAAGTGGAGGGTGAGTATTTGGGACCAGCAGTGATTGAATTATATTGCGAATGTGGTAAAATAAGAGAAAGCGAGAAGGTTCTTTGTTCGATAGGGGGGAAGAATATTGTATCATGGAACATGCTCATATCAGAGTATGCTCGTCAAGGAATGTTGAAGGAGGCATTAGTTGTTTTTGTGAGGATGCAGGCGCAGGGTCATGTGCCAGACTCGTTTAGTCTGTCAAGTTCTATCTCAGCATGTGGAAATGTGGGTTCATTACGGCTTGGGGTTCAAATACATGGCCATGTTATTAAAAGAGACTTTTTAAACGAGTTTGTCCTCAACTCGCTAATAGATATGTATTCCAAATGTGGTTTTGTGAGTATAGCTTACCACATATTTGATAGGATCCAACAGAAGAGCGTTGTGACATGGAATTCGATGATTTGTGGATTGTCTCAAAATGGTAGTTCAGTTGAGGCCTTCAATCTTTTTTCTCAAATGTACTTGAACCGTCTTGAGATAAATGAAGTCACCTTCTTGATGGTAATTCAAGCTTGCTCCAATTTGGGTCATCTTGATAAGGGAAAATGGGTTCATCACAAGCTCATCAGTTACGGCGTGAGCAAGGACATTTATGTTGATACAGCTCTAGCTGACATGTATGCCAAGTGCGGAGATTTACAAACAGCCCAAAGAATCTTCAGTAGCATGTCAGGAAGGAGTGTGGTGTCGTGGAGTGCTATGATTGCTGGACATGGGATGCATGGTCAGTTAAATGCTGCCATCTCAGTCTTCAAGCAAATGTTAGAATCAGGAACTAAACCCAATGAAGTTACCTTCATGAACCTGCTATCAGCTTGCAGCCATTCAGGGTCCGTGGAAGAAGGGCGGCTTTATTTTACCGCAATGAGAAATTTTGGAGTTGAACCCAACTCCGAACACTATGCTTGTATGGTTGATCTACTGAGTCGTGCTGGTGATATTAATGGAGCATATAAAATGATCCACTCAATGCCATTCCCAGCAGATGCGAGCATCTGGAGTGCTCTGCTTAATGGGTGTCGAATCCACAAAAGATTTGATATGATGAAAACCATTGAAAATGACCTTTTAGATATTAGTACAGATGATACGGGATATTATGCTTTATTATCTAATATATATGCCCAAGGAGGAAACTGGGATAAATTTGGGAAGGTGAGATCAGTAATAGATGGTACAGGCCTATGGAAGGTCCCTGGATACAGTACAATTCTAGCTTGATTAGGGAGTATTGATACAGAGCCGGCAACACTCATTTGCAAACAGAGAAAATGGGTATACTTACTAAATTTTTGCAAGGATCAAGGATCATTTCAAATAAGGTTACAATGTACAACAATGTGAGTCTGATGAATGATAGTAGTGTGTACTTCTTCGGGAAAGAAAGGTTGAGTCTCTCAGTTAGAGACTGTCAATGCAAATTTTAAGGAAACCCCTTCAGTCATCTACCAGTGGGACAGGAAGCTTTACAGTTTCAACACCAGCTAATTACCTCAAGTTCTGTGACAAGTTCTTGTGACCCCAACTATGCAAGAGATGCCACCCCAGAGAATGAGAAATCATTAGCAGCATCCAAGTCCACTAGGCTACAGCCAGGGGACTTGCACAAACCTCTCTGCTTCATCAACTCTCTAATCTGTTTAACTTGACTCCATCTTCCGTCCGAAGCATAGAGGTTGGACAAGAGCACATAGTAACAAGCTTCATCAGGATGCAACTCTAGCATCCTCCTAATCACCGACTCTCCAAGATCAAACCTGGAATACAGTCCACATCCATGGAGGAAAGCTCCAAACAAACTGACATCAGGCTTAACAGGCATATTCTCCATAAAGTCTAATGCTTCTTCCAGCCTGCCAGCACGGGCCAATAGATCCACCATACATGCATAATGCTTCATGGAAGGCACAAAGTTATACTCCTTGCACATTGAATAGAAAAATCTCCAACCTTCCCCGACCATTCCAGTATGACTACAAGCAGATAAAATAGATGTGAAGATTACTTCGTTGAGTGGCACTTGTTCCTTCAACATATCACTAAAAAGTGCTAGGGACCCGTTACCATCCCCTTGCATTCCATAGCCACTTATCATTGCACTCCATGTAACAGTGTTTTTCTCTCGCATGCTATCAAAAGCCATACGAGCAGATTGAGCATCCCCACATTTGGCATAAAAGTTCAAAAGTGCAGTGCCAACATATACATTAGATGATAGTAGGCCCTCTTTCATAGAGTAAGCATGAAGAGAAGAGCCAGCTTGAAGAGCACCAAGTGAAGCATAAGCTGAGAACAGAGTCACTACAGAGACTGCATCTGGGGAGACAGAGTCTGATCTCATTTGATTAAACAATTCAAGTGCTCTATATGCATACCCATTCTGGGAATACCCAGATATAATAGAATTCCAGGACACTACATCCTTGTCTGAAACTGAATCAAAAATGTAATGAGCATCTCTAATCACATGGCATTTGGCATACATGTCCACAAGAGCATTTATCACTGTCGAATCCTCTAACCCAAGCTTAATCCCAAGACTATGTATCGTCTTTCCTACATTCAAATTGCCTAACTGGGCACATGCTGCAAGCACACTTGAAAGAGTTACCCAATTCGGCAAAACACCAACCCATTTCTTATCCGTAAAAAGTTTCAAAGCCTTCTCAGGCCGACCACTTTGAACATACCCAACAATCATCGCAGTCCACGATACAAGATCGATAGTAGCAAGCTCATCAAACACCAAATTAGCATCTCTAATATCACCACACTTGACATACATGTCCAAAAGTGCAGTCACCAAGTAAGAACTAAGCTCAGTGCCCATCTTAATCACGCAACCATGAACCCACTTCCCCTGATGCAACCCTCCTAAATTAGTACACGCCGTTATCAAGCTTCCTAACGTAACCTGATTACCTTCAACCAAACCGTCTCTCATCCGATTAAACAAAATCAAAGCTTCCTGAGCACAATCATTCTGCACATACCCCGCAATCATTGAAGTCCACGAAACCACATTGCGATCCGGACTTTCATCGAACACTCGACGAGAACACATGATTTCTCCACACTTTGCATACATATCAACTAGACCCGTCAAAACAAAGCTATCCGGACTCCCAACCTTTACTATTACGCAATGCAACTTCCTTCCTTCATCAATATCTCGCAATTCACTACACGCCTTTATAACAATCGAAAATAAAACATTATCATGCTCTCTCAGGCATTTTCTCATACATCTATAAAACCCCACGACCTCCTCATACAAATCATTCAAAAAGTACCATCTAACCATCACTTTAAACGAATAAAAATCTGGTTCAGGTATTCGATTAAAAACTAAACGGGCACATTTTACTTGACCGAAAGAACCGTACAAACTAACCAGTTTGGTACTACATGAGATATCATGAGTTAGACCCTCTACGATGAGTAAAGTGTGGATATTTTTCAGAGAATTGATGTTACTACAAAAACCCAGAAGAGAAAAACATGGGTTTGAACGGATAGATTGAAGTGAAGCAACGGTCGGATCGAGTTCATGTGGTGGTGGTGGCGGTGGTGGTGGTTGTTGGGTTGTGTAAGAGAGAGAGTTTAGTTGAAAGTAGGGTGTTTTGGTACGAGATATGTGTCGGTGCAACAAAGACAAGTGTTTCAGCATGTTTTTTTAGTACATGTGTAGTTGGTTTGTTTTGCAGTTTCATCATCTAGAGAAGAAAAGTACGTATCTCGTTTTCACCCCCGCCAAAACGAATTCGATTTTTGGTTCACACTTCACGCGACTGAAAAGGTTAATTTATTTTTATTTTGTCTCCCATGCCCACAAACTGGCAATTGATTGTCAACGACAGTTGACGCCGTTGGCTTCGGTGCCAGCTGCCCGGCATGGATTCGACGCCCACCCACGAAACCCAAATAATAATATTAATAATAATAATAAATAATAAATAAAAGTTGTTCCTCTATCTTATATACAGGTGGCCCATCGTTCTCGTGTGGACCTCTCTCTCATCTTCGTATAGGTGGATCCTTCCTATTTGAGAGCAGTTCCCTGAACCACGTCATTAAGCGTTATCTCGGTAGGTTCCAGTTATACCATGAACTAGTCCCAGATTTTCAAAAATAAAAAAACCCGACAATTGAAATGAATAACATCTCAGTTCATTCTAATCGAAATATAAGTATGTATAAATATATACATACGATTTTTTTTTCTTGAAGTTAACATTTAATAAATTAGAATATTCTCGAGATATATATAGTTCGGATAGTTATTCATATGATCAGATTCAAACACTATTTATATCATTCAGATTTCCATTTGAGTCGTGACATTGACACCCCTCAAAACCGGTATGTACATCTCTTTAACGATAACACTCCATTAAAAATTTTAAAAATCTTTAATTTGTAAATAAACCTCATTTAATACCAAAAATATCCCTCCTTTAACTTTTTTTTTTTTAATTATATTTCTATAACAACACCCCACGCATATTTATTTTGTTATATAATCAATTTTTTTTTTTAATAGATTCCTTATTCAAAAAAGGATAATATATAAATAAAATAATTTTGAACTATTTAAGAGAAATTTTTGTTCAAATTAACAATTTGACTTCATCCAAATTTTTCTTTTGTTTGGACTTTTCATCAGGGAAATGGCTAAATTTCTAAGTAAATAAAGTTCTGCGGATCAAAGGTGCCTATTATTCAAATGCAAGCAAGAGAAAAACAATACACATATAAAAAGTTTTTTAAAGTAATGAAGAGTTCTTTTTCCCTATGCTAATTAGACTGCTATCACTATAATCTAAGAACCATTACTTTCTGATTCTTTGCCTTGTCGTATGGAAAGAAAATTAAAAACTCTAAAGAACACTTCTCTACCACTTTTGAGGGTGGGATAGAGGCAAAATTGTTTTGATTGAATCTAAGAGATATTCTTATCATTCAATAAATCCAAGTCCGTGACCTATTTGGAGTGAAGTAGATGATGATTTTGTTCTTCTAACAAAAATATTAACAATTTATTTTATATAAAAGAGAGGTTAGGGTTTGAGAAATTTAAAACGGTTTTATAATTGAAATTTTGATTAATACTTTGTGAGTGTAGTTGCAAACTATTTAATCATCTTAGTAAGTTTATTTAGGATAATATTGGATTTCATAAATTTACTTATTGGAGGGTGTCCCTACACGTTTTTAGGGATGCAAATATCGACACTCTCTTTCATACAGAAGGCAGGGTCAAACAGTACAAAAACGAGTAAACCCGATCTGGGCACAGGCAAACTCGACCATTTTAACTTTTCTATTAATGGGTGGTGTTTCAACTTCTGAACATATTAGGCGGAAAACGTAATTTTACCCTATTTGTCCAACCTACTTTGTTTATACAAGTAATTTTACTTAGGCTACATTTATCAGTTAGGAAATGGGTTGTGTTTGGGAAAAATATTTTCTCAAACCTTAAATACTTGTGTTTGGAGCCAACTTTGAATGGAAATTTTTCTATCTAAAGATGGCGGATCCCACATCAAAAGCTTACATCATTTGGATTTCAAATCTCACTGTTGCTAGTAAGTTTTGAAATCTTGGATCAAAACTTTTTTTTTTTAATTTAATTATAAATTAATTTATTATAATATTAAATATATTTAATAATTACAAATTTATTTAATAGTTTATGAAGCTTATACATTTAAAATTTATTAAAAAATATTTCTTATTTTTATTTATTTAACTTTTAACTTTTTATTTTTTATTTATGTTAAATATATTTAAAGATTAAATTATTATATTTTTATTTTAAATTCAATTTATACAAGCATTAAATTAATATAGTCAAATTCAGTCCAATCCAATCTCAATTGCACCAAACATAGTATAGTACTAATTTAATCTCATCCAATCTCATCTAATTTTATCTCATCTCATCCTATCCAATTCGGTATACCAAACAAGGCCTTAAGGTTTTTTAATAAAAAATATTTTATTAAAATTTTGGTATAGATGGAAGCGTTTTGGGATGTTTACGCTGAAATAAAAGCATGTTATCAAGTATTATATTATAAATAAATAATAAGTATAGATATTAAGATATATAACCTACAAATTTAAGATCATATACTTGAAAGAAAAAGAAAATGAGATGAACAGTAATTTCATTATTATTATAAAAAATTGGAAAAAGGAATTGGAGGCCACATGTGAGCATTAGTTAAACCTCCAAAGTGGATTAAAAATCTCATATAGGAAACAAAAAGATATACTGTCCAATAACAAAGATTTGGAAGCTTGAGTGTCTGATTAGATCCCTAAAAAATATAATAAATTGGTCAACTACTAATAAATAATATGGAATCCACATCTTTTACAGTTGTCTTTAGTTTAGTCTATTAGATTACTTATGTTATTATCCATTTAATAATTGAAACAATAATCAAAATCAAACTTTGACAACCCCAGCTATTTTTAAACGAAGACAACCAGGTAAATTAAGATAACTTTTTTTGAAAACAAAAAAATCGAGGGACTAAACAAAGATAAACTTTAGATATATATAACAATTATCATCCAAATATCATAAAATCAGTAAAAACTAATCTTATAATTAAAATAAAAATCATATAAGATAACACGAGGCACGTATCTGATTTGTTGGTAACACTATTGGGGGTGATGTCGACATCCATTCACAAAGACATTACGAATATAAATAAATAAATAAGAGGATAAAAGGTGTCTAAATGATATATAAGTTTGCAAGGAGACGTAAGTGGAAAACAATAATATAGAATAAGAAAAGAGAATAAAAAAAAAACAAACAAACAAACAAAGGGGGTCAAAATTGGAAAAGGAAAAGCGGAATTAAAAAAAGAAAAGGAAGAGAAAAGGACAGATAAGTAGAAGTGGGTATGCTTTTTGCATGATAAAAAAATAGAAAGAGAGAGAAAGAGTTTTAGTGAAATGTGATTGGTGAGTGGAGTATCTAAGAGTGATGACTGTGACCAGGCAGAGAGAGAGAGAGAGAGAGAGATTTTTGTACAAGCGAATCAACTCAGACACCGACACGGACACTTATGCACCCGCTTTCCCTACAAAAAGTTAGATCTTCTCTTTCTCTCTCCCTCTTCCCCCACGCGCCTTCCCTTCGCGTCTCCCTTCCACATTTTTACATTGCTTTCTACAAAAAGTCAGAAATTGCCCGCATTAATGCACATAGGAATTTATCCACATCTGTTAATTACTTGGATGATTTAGTTTTAGATATCTGGCTTTATAATCGACATGCAATCAAATTTCTAATAAAAAAAAAAATTACTCATGTATATTTAAAAAAATAAAATTTAACTTCTACCTTTTTTTTATGAGATTTAAATTCCACTTTTATGAAGGATGGTGAATACATTACTTATATAAAGTTATTTAAATTTAAAGTTATTTAAATTATTTTTTCTTTAAAGTGTCAACATTGACTATATATGTTTTTGTCAAAAATATCATCTGGTGTGAGATGATTCGAGCTTAGAATATTATTAAATTGAATAGATACTCATAGTCAAACTCCATTGGTTGATGGTAATTTTTATTGTGATATTATAATAATGTAAATTAATTGATTAATTAAAATATAGGTATTTTCAAACATAGGAAGTGCAAGTTTTACCGATAAAATCGTAAGTGAAGAACAAGTGTCGGAAAAATAACAATTGTCATAATAAGTGTACTATATAGTCAATACAAATAATTTTGTAAATATGAATTTTTATTGGTTATCTGTCTTTGAAAAATGAAGGTAAGACCTTCTTATTTGTTTCTTTTAGTTAATATAGTTTATCATATGAATGTGGAATTGTGAACAGAAATATAGAATAAGCTGGGTTGGTCCAACTAAAATAAAATATTCCTTAAAAGAGAAAACTTAAACTAACTAGATAGTGGGACAACTTGAGCCAAACAATACCAGTATTTCTGAGAAAAAGGACCGACAATGAATTAAAACCGATTTATTGCAATCAAACACTAAAACAAGCAATGCACTTGTGGTTCCATGTGCTCTGCATTATTTGTGTACCTACACACACACTTGGATTTGGACCCACTCAATCACAAAAATCAGGCCATTCCATTAGTTGACCATTTATGTCCTAGGACCTCCACACGCAAACGGTCTGGCAAGCAATTCACTTGAAACATAAACAAATTGAAACAATTATTAGTATTTGTCATTGTAACTTTAGATAGAGGAAACACTCTCAGCATTTAGTTGGACAAGATTCCTGGTGTTTCATAAATGTTTTGTGACCTTATAATTTCATGACATTATTTAGGTGAGATTCCTTCATGTCCTTTCGATGCTTAATGTAGGGCATACTTTCTCGTTAGCTCTTTTCTCTTCCTTTCCTTTATTTAAAAAGATAATAATATCTCCATTCTCAAATTCAATTGAAAAGGACATGCCATTATCCTATTCCTACCTACTTTTATAAATAATTGTTCAAGTTTTTCAAGCAATATAGACCAGAAAAGACAACAAAACAAACAATTTTGTAGCATACACCTACACAATCTTTTATTGAGATCAAGCAAAAATGAAAAAGAAGGTGATCATCTTCTCTTTTAATTGATCTGTCAATAAGGGCAGAAACCAGATTTTCTCATTCAGTAACACAAATTTCATAAGATTTTGGTGGGCAATAAGCAGCATAGTTGACATTTACATGTAATGAAGTGTGTCAACAATTTGTCTTTTGAATCCTAAAAACGTCTAACTGGATCAAAAACTGCTCATACGGTAGTGTATAAGACTTTGAACAGGCAACTTAACTCCTATAAACCTGAGGAGAGTCCCAAAACTGGACAAGCACAAACTGAGAGAAAAGGCGGTATATATCTCTGAAGAAATCATGCAACATTATTTATTAATAATACAAAGTTCTGTAATCACCCAAAGACAGATAATTAAGGGAACCCATATTATGGGCTAAGAAATGTACAAGGACAATCCCCGTGTCTCACAATAGCCTCACCCCCCAAAGCCAATGAAACATCTCCCTACTTCCCTCTATAGAACTTTCAACTAATTAATCAAAGCCTCCTCTTATGTCATGGTGACAGTTGGAGGATTACCTGCAGGGCATCTTTGCCGGCGAGGCCGTCTAGTTGTTTTCCCCCACCCTGTTAGGCTTCTATCCTCCAGTCCCACTTCAACATTAGTAAGCTGCTGCACCAGTGGGGTGCAAGTTGTGGTTGCTGCCACAGCAGGAGGAGGAGGAGGAGGAGGAGGAGGTGAACTAACTATGGCTCGCCGCCTCCCCCTTCCACATCCATTTCTAGTGGAGTTCCTTCTTGTCAATCCTGAATGCCATGAGTGACCTGTTGCTCTCATCATCCCTCCAAATGTCTGAAGATCTTCTGTTACCTCGTGCCTTGATAAAGAAGCAAGGCCTGGAAGGATGTCCCTTTGGAAGTCCCTCCGCTGCCTCCCTCTCCTCGCTTGGCCCTTTCGTGGTCGATTTTGTAACAAGCTGGTTCCTGCTTCTTCCACTTTGAAGTTCTCTGGAACCAGAGGCTTGGGCATGTACTCTTCTTCTGTGGTCTCTGTTAGTTTCAATGTCATGGACTCAAAGTAATCAAACCCTTCTGACAAAGATTCCTCATTGTCCTCACCATTTTTGCCCCTCAAAAACACATCAATTCTGCTCTCAAGATCATTTCCACAAGATGAAACTATCTCCACAAACCAATTAAGCAGGTCCTTTACAGAAGCTTCAGATGAATTGCAAGTAGCATCATCCAAAGGATTTTGGAAATCAGATAATGAGATGGCAACTACTGTCTCATCATGTTGATAGTTGAGACTAGAAGATGAGATGGCAACTATTGCCTCCGCTGCTACCATAATAAGTTCATCCTGCTGCCCCTCAGTTTTGTGTTCAGGTGATTGTAGAGGTGATTCCTGCGCCTTCTGTGGATTTTCTTCTTCACGAGTGACATCTTCCTCAGTTTCAGGAACTACTGGGGCTTCCAAATCTATTCCTACAGTCTTCAAATTGGTGCTCAGAACAGTGGGCTTCAATGAAGCTTCATCCTCACTCACATACGCATTCAAATCAATTTCAACCTTCACACCTGATTTCTTCTCTATGACCAGTGCCTCCGCTGCACTTTTTTGGCTCAAATCAGGAACTGCAGCATCAAAGGGCAAATTAATATCGAGCACTCTATTTTTCCTGTTACTTTCCATTTCTACTTCAGATGGAGGTGTAAGAGAAGGCTCATTCTTAGATAAATGAGGCTTCTCGAAAATGGGAAACCCAAGAATTTTCCTGTTACTCAATAAGTCACTTCTTTCAACCCTGCTGGCTTCAGTATTATCGGAACCTGAACCTGACTTTAAATTCTGAGTAACTATTTGACTATTTCCAGCTTCAATTTTATTGACTGAATCATTCAGTGCAGATTGTAAGAAACTTAACTGCCCAATGTTCAGATCTCTCCCGGTACTTGTAGTCTCATTCCTACAAGAAGGCTTGGCTCTTAGCCAAGGCAGCATAGCAACATGGTCCTCGCTCTTACTTTCTCCATCTTTCACTTCAAGGCTTTGCTGGGGAACAGCCTCAGGTGAAAATACCACATTCAAATTTACTTCTTTTGCAGACTTCATGTCTATGCTACTTGAACCACCCCTGCAGAGCTTCGCAGAACCCCAATTACCGATGTGCTCAGAGGCAACATTATTCTCATTCCTACAGTTCAGATAATTATAGCTGACTGAAGGGACTTCAACGAGAGGTTCCGTGGATGCTGATGAGGACCCATGGTAAAATCCATTTCGGCTAGGCAATTCATTTTCAAAACTTGAGTTAGATCTAGGATGACTGTTATGATGACCCCCGTCTCCAAAAATTCCATAGGTCTGAGGTGATGCCTGAGCAGTCCTACTCAAAATGCCAGACGAGTTCAAAAATGGGTGTGTCTGGACTGATACTGACTTCTGGCTTAAGCTATTAGAAGGCTTTTCCCACGATGAGACCGAGTGCGGCCATGAGTTGAACAAATCAGAAGAAGAAGCAACAGGGTACGAACTGGACATAGTAGAAGTTACACCTGATTCAGGATGGATATTGTTGGAGATAACATGATTTCTCTCTCTCCACAGGTCCACCTTGCTTTGATTTGTTAGCAAAAAATTAGGAGCATCTTGAGCTTTGTTAAAAAGAACTTGAATTGGCTGAGAAGATCTAGGTGGCATTTCATGTTGAAGACCGTGAGGGGCAGACTTCAGGTTGCCTTTACTGGGCCCTGTGAACAGAGATAGTATCCATATGAGAACATCAGAACTAAATTGAAAAATCCCATAGAATAGCCCCATAAACTAATAATTTGCCAGATTAATATTTTTAAAAATAATAACAATAATACAGTAAAAACAAAGCCTTTTATACAGCAAGATAGTGCATTTTCTAGGCAAACTACACATTACTGAAATACGATTGTCCTCAACAAGATATTGAATAGAAACTAGCATCGAATTTTTATGTCCAAAGCCCAAAAAGAAATTGGTATGATGCAAACTTGGAATGGACACAAGGAATTTTGATTGGATCTTCATGAAAAACCATTACCTGCGTCAAGCACATGAGAAAACCATCTTCTACCATTTTCATTATTTCCAAAAATCTATTGTCTGCCGTTCCATTGTTGCTTCCACAATGGGAATTAAGAGAAACTTCCTTGGGCAAACCTTGAAGCTGAGACTTCAATTTAGCAGACAGTTCATGACCTTCATTCTCCTCATCGCGAGAGGCATGACTTAGAAGGTCAAGATATCTGGAATTATTAGTTTCTTCAACTGGAATAGGCTCATTCAAGTCAGCTACGCTAACTGTGCTCCTTAAACATGAATCAGACCTTGAAGCATCTACCCGACAGCCACTCTGCTCACTGCTACCAACACACGGCTTAGCACCACTATCAACTACCACTTTCTGATTTCCATTACAAAGATAACTTGGCATGCCATATATTTTTTCATCCCTGAACTCTTCTTCGTCTTCTTCCTCTGTGTCAATGTATGCAGCTGCTGGAAGTTGAAGATCAATCATTTTTCTCAACTTTGTGGGTCTGGACTCGAGCAACTCGACATCTTTTGAACCACCACCGTTTTGGAAAGGTAAAGGACCAGCTTGCATGCTGCTTCCTTTCATTGAACTTAAAGAAGAATGAATATCTTCAGCACCTGAAACTGATGGTTTAGCACAAACAGAGTTTGGCAAAGGGAAGCTGGAGATATGCCATTTCCGAGCATCTTCAGAAGTAATTTGAGAGGTCAAGGGACTTGACGACAATGATGTGTCTGCAGCCATCAAATTTTTATGTAGTTCCTTACTTTTTACTTCTTCCATCAAGTCCCTTTGTATTTTGTACAGGCGATGGAGTTCCAACACCTGGACAAAGACATAAAAATCATAAAAATTAAAGTACCTAAAAGCATATCCAATATAGAATCAGACAACATTCAAATTGACTTTGACCAAATCATATAAGGAAAAGAGAACATAATTGAAATTAGAGTATATGATTCTTACGCATGTAAGAAAATCATAAGATCAAGAAAGAAACTCAAATGGCCATACCTGATCCTTAAATATGGCTTCATGCTCAAGCATTTTCCGCTTCACTGCATCTTTGTCATACCCTGAATATGCCTCTGAAACAGCCCTAGGCATGAAACTATTATTATAATATTGCCCATTTGTCAAGTTTTTATCTCCATAATAAAATGGCCAGCTAAAACTGTTAGAATCCTCATTAAGATCCCTCATCGAGTAATACTCTGGCAAGTAGCTTTTACACTGCACTTTTGTTCCCATTCCTGGTAATAAATTAAAAAACATTAGGTATAATATAAGACACAACTTAAAGAGCTCAATTATACAAAGTAATAAATAAATTAATTCAGACGAATTTTTACTAATAAATTTGCTAATTTTAGTTCTCAAATGAACAATAATCAGAAAATATGAGAAAGAATATGTTTCCTTCAATAATTTAAATATTCCTCCACACGTGCACTCATGCCAGCAAGCATAACATAGCCTTATTAATTGTAATATTGTTCAGATATGAATATCAACTGGCATTTCAATCCTTAAAACAACTGTGTTCCTCTCTTTCTAGAGTCGAACCAGGCCACAAATGGCAAACTTAACTTCAATTAGTTATATCTTATTAAACACAACTAGATTCACCCACCTTCAATAGAGCCTAGTTGACAATATAATCTAATTTTCAGATCAAAATTGCTTGGTCCAGAGTTTCTTACCACTAAGCCACAGACGGATTATTAATGATTCATTATTAAATGCGACAGTTTACATGTCAATAACGTTGATCACAGAAAAAAATAATGTGATCATGCAAACCCATGCAAAGCCATCTTTAAAATACATACTGCAAGTTCCAAAACCATAACACCTAGCACAGTATCCTGACTCCCACAAACGAACAAATATACCATAAGTTACCCTAATGCCTCTTTCAGTCATTAAATATATTTTACCAAAGGTCACTTTCTATTCCAAACCACAGTACATGTAAACCTCGAATAATATGTGCACTGCACACTTGATCATACACAAAATTAAAACAGGAACAGAACAACATGTAAGAGGGAAAACATTCACTCAGTACAGTAAGATAATCAATATTTCACTGAGCATCAAGGGCCAATGATCAACACAAAACTCCACGAAATCGAAAAGTTCATTGTATTTCAGAAGAGAATAAAAAGTTAAGCAGAACAAATTGACAAATGCCACTCATTAAAACTGGCTTTAAGTTATCTTATATCATGTGGCCACATTCATTACAACTTCATTATCGGCAAATTCAATGTAATGCGACTCAAAGAATTAGGATTCACATTTCATGCTGACAAGGAAAGTCACCGGTGACAAGAATCCTTCCCAAGTTCCCACAGCAGCAACATACAACAACTTCAAAACCTTCCGTTGTTGAGTTGATGGCTTAATGATGAAATAAAGACTAAATCATATTTAATGGAACTAAATGAATCATAATCCATGTCTCCCCAATCTCCAATGACCTAATGTTCACAGGAACCTCACTTACGTAAAATGCATGGACAACCAATGTGCGGCAACAAATTACCAAAACTGTAAGTGGTAATTAAAAACCCTCAAATAGCTCAAAAACCTGAACTCATTTACCAAGTCTCTTCACCTCTTCAAACTAAAAAGAACAAACCATTTAAAATGCAACAAAAGCCTCCCTACTCATTTACAATAGTATAAGAACATTCTCAACCATTGTAACTAGAAGCAAAATCATAAATTTGAAACTTACAAGGAACTATAAACAAGAACATGTCACTACGACTTCTTCACATCTTCTAGAAACCCCACATACACCACACTAACGGGAAAATTCTGAACATCCCCGAAAATTAAGAAACCCTATTAAGAAAATGATCAATTCTATCTTATCCACTACTTAATCAAGATTAAGAACAAAATCTAATTTGGCAGCAGAAAGTTAATAGAGCAGATCCTAGACAATTACAATCTTAAACTAATGACATGTTTGCATATATTAACAACAGAATCTATAATACCAAAAACTAAAATCACCCATCAATCGAATTACAATCAACCCAATCCAGAGAGCAGTACAAAAACAATTAAATCAATCATATAAGAACAAAACAAACAACAGTAAAGTGTACAAGCTGCAGTGATTGAACAAATGCATAAACCCAATTCACTAGCCTACAAAACCCACAAATATTTTGAACTAAATAAAAAAAAATTAAAAAAAGAACAAAATTATAAACGCAATTAGCCATATCATCAGACAAAAAAGATCAAATTAAAAATAAGATTAACTATAAAGTTAAAAATAAAAAAAAAACAAATTTTACCTCAGACCCACATCCTCTTATCACCTCTCCTTCAAGAATCAACCATAGATTCAATCATTTTGAACCACATCATGGAAAATTCAGACTCGAAAAACTGACACACTATCAACACAAATAAAAATAAATAAATAAAAAGCTCAAAGAAAACAAAACTTATACAACAAACAACAAAGTGGGTATTTTGGCAACACCATTGAAAAAGCCTAGATCGTCATCTAGAAGAAGATTTCGATCTGCTGGGCCACTCTCTCTCTTTCTCTCTCAACACACACACACACACACACACACACACACCAAAAAAAAAAAAGAAAAGAAAAGAAAAGGAGAGAATATAACAAGTAAAATTTTTTTTGAAGAGAGAGAAAGTGAGTATTTATTTGTATATATATTTTTCTTAGAGAGAGAAAGGGAGAAAGAGAGAGATCCCAGATAAGAAATCTTCACACAAACAAACGACCTTCTAAGAACCGTGACATGAAATTTGTCAACATCCGGTCTCTTTTTATTCTCTGCTTTTTCTTTCACTTCTCTCTCTTCGCATTTCTCTTTTATTTTTCTATTTTATTTATATGTAAATATATATACTGTAATAACTAAAAGAAATTAAAAAAAAAAAATGCATTTCTTGATTCTCTCCTCCTTCCAGATATTATTACTCAATTATGATAAAAAAAATGAGTTGTTACTTGTTAGTGTGACTAAGAGATAATTATTTATTTAGTGAAATAATTAAATGACAATTAAGGTGAAATTACAAGGAAGTTGATGGGTAATAAATTAGTAGAGAGTAGACAATGGGAGTGGGAGTAGGGCCCAGTTGGGAACTGTGGAAAGGATGAGGTTGCTTGAACAAATGACATCACAAGTGGTGTTTATTTACGAGATTGGGAGTTGGATACTTGTGTTCGGTTGTGATTGGCTGATCCTCTGTGGGTGTCTGCGTCCTGAACACACCAAAAGTCGACTTGGTTTTACTTGGTATGATGGTACTACTGTACTCTTTTTTTCTTTTTTTTTTTTTTTTTGAAAGAGAGAATTGCTAAGACAGATTAACACGTGGCGGCTTTTCACAGCGCTTCGAGATTTCGTAATGTAGGGGCGAGGTCGAATTAGAATGTTTAAACACTTTGATTATTACGATTTCCCAAAATTAATTACGTCATCTACTTTATGGATTACTGTAATCTACATGCTGGAGCTGAAGCTAAACCAGATTCAATTGCCTTTTTTTGGGCTGCATTGCAATTTGCAGACACTTTTAAAACAAGATATAGTTTAATCAAATTTGTTAATTTTATAGACATAACAATTCCTTCTTTGCTATCTCCAAACAAAAAAAAAAAAAAAAAATTCCTCCTTTGCTTTTTTAATATTACCGAATGTACTGAATCTAGGTAACTTAACTTGTAACTTATTATTGTACTGTTTTGTATTAGGTTTACTTGATATACAAAATTTGCATAGTTATAGGACAGTTCCAAGAAATAATAGTTTTTCTTTTATGTATATATACTTTTTTTTGAAACTTTCAAATTTTTTAATTTTATAAACCCTTGAATTACAATACAGTGATTATGCATTAATCATGTATTTATACTAAACTTATATAATAACATAACCTGTTTGGTATTATATAAGTTTTATATAATAATGGGGGTGTAGGGGAGTAAAAATGTTAATGGGGTAAAAGGAGATGAGGGCGCGTCCACTCTGATGATATCCCCACCCAAATTTAATTTTGAGGGGATAGGGATAGGGATATTTGGGCTGGCTTCTTTTATCCTCAATTTCATTTCCTTATTTTCTCTATTTTCTCAAATCTCGGTTTACCTTATTTGACCATATATATACATATATATATATGTATGTGTATATTAATTATCATATACCTACAACTCAACTGAGTTAAAAGATTTTATTTTCAATAATTCTTTTCTAGTTTTGAAATTTCAGTATATTTTTTTAGATGTTATCAAGTATAAAAAATTTTAAAAACGATAATAATAAAAGAAAATTACCTTATATCTTAATTGTTCAAAGAATTATCACGTAAAAACAAGACACCTACATTTTGATTAGATGGAAGCCTATAATGGGAATCAACTTCACAATAGAGATTGCTGCAGAGGTATTTATTAACGGACGTGTAAATATGGTAATGTTGCTTTAAAGTTTTGCAGAGAGAATTGTCTATATATATTCTTGTTTTCACTATCATACAACTCATATGCCACTAGAATGAATATTCAATTTTTGAACAAGGAAATAATTTAATTAATATGCTACCATGTTAGCTCAATGAAGAGCTGGCTTCTCATTTATATTTTAGTAATTGGTAAAATCTGGCACCCATATCGCATTTATTGTTTGGTTACTATAAATATTTTTAATGAGATGCGGTTAATTAACACTTAACATGTAACACGATTGACTTGAATAACATATGCAACGTAGTTTAAATTATAAACAATAAACCTTAATAATGTTCAACTTGACCTAAACTGTAAGATTATAGGCTATGTGACCAAATTTCAGTTTCTTAAAAACAAGAATATACTTATTGATAAAGTTGCAGATCTATGGACTATATCTACCACAGGAAAGAACAATTTTTTTCTTTTTGAAAAAATATTTATTTTCAAAAACACCCATCTCCTTTTAAATGATTGATGTTTGATAAGTTATTGAACATGAATAGAAAGGTATTTCGATTTACTAATTTAATAAGTAAAACTATATTCAATTGGAGCCTTTACTTAGTTCTGTAACTTCAAAATTTATCGTAGCTAGGTTGTTGGCGTCGTTGGTAAATGCTAGACTCCCTCATACCTTATGACATAAGTTATACATCCAATAAAAATATTTTTCTCATTAATTTATGTGGACAAAAAGTGCGGGCCACTCTCTTACCTCCGTATGGATCGATCTCTCCTATATGAAAGTAACTCTCAAGCCGCACCATCAGTGTCTCATCCCAATTGGTTCCATTAATCCCTTGTACCAGTACCAGTAATAAAAATTCATCATTTTTTTCTTGTAATCTATCCAATAGTTGTCAAATAATAATAAATGGTTGCCAACTCAATAAGTTCAGGTTAGGTAGACACCTATCTTGGGTATTTTCAAATTTATATTTTAAGAGAAAGTAATAAACATACATTGAAGTAATAAAATTAAGTCCAAATTTTAATTTAAAAATAAAAAGTCAAAATTTTGATTTCAAATTATTAGTTTGGCTGAAATTTAATTGCTCATTGTACTAAAAAAATGAGAAGGGGGCAGTGAAGTCATGTTATAAAGGACCAGATGTGCGCAATATCACACTTTAATATCTCACCAACTGGTATAAAAAAATCTAATCAGATTCATGTGCGTTTAATCCTCGCTGCGGCTAACAATAAAGATGCTACCATACATACACATAATTGGAAACACAAACTGGAACAGCATCAGATGTGGTATATCCTAACTTGATAGGATTCTCTGATGTTATGCAAAGTAGCAGAAGCTTGAACCACAGAAGGGGGAAGCCGAGGGTGGCTCACAGGGGCATGGTCCCCCAACCAATGAAAATTTTATTAGTATTATTTTTAATTTAATTATATATTTATTATATATATCTATTTGTATTAAGAGACATATTTTATATAGAATTTAATTCATATATACTATAGCACATTACTCAAGTCTCATTGTTAATTATCTTAACATAATTTTACATAAATTTTTTTTTAGTTTTTTTAAACTATATCTTTTAATTTTTATCTATGATAATTACAAATATTAATAATATTTTTACAAAAAGTTTTATTTTACATTCTCAATTTAGAATTAATATTTCCTTATACTTAATAAATACCATACATAGCTTATATATATATAAAGTTATATATATTATATACCATTATAGTAGATAATTAAATTTACTTTTATTAACTTATTTTTTAAACTTTAGTGATTTGTGTTAACTGAAAAATTAAAATATTCTTTTGGACCTCTTATGTTGAGATCTTAGCTCCGCCCCTATTGAACCAAAATGTACATGCTTTGATTACTTATTATAAACAAAGTAAAAGAATTTGAAACAATGTTCCAAAAAAAAAAAAAGACAGAGAATCTGAAACAAGATAAAATTTGAGATGGCTCACTGCATGAAGTTGTCGGTGCAATATATATAGATAATTTGATTACTCGATTATAACCGGAGTAAAAGAATTTGAAATAATGTTCAAGGAAAGAATTTGAAACCAAGACATACTTACAACTTGTTATATGCATTCGCTCAAAGGGGAAAACAACTGGGTATTTCCTTTTGTTATGGTAAATATATATATAGAACGATAATTTTTTTTCTTTAACCCATTACTGCGACAACCACTTTCTAAAAAAATGTTCAGATTGTGTGGAGGTGATGCCATCACTTCAATACCATTGGTAAACTCTTTTTTTTTTTTTTCTTTTTTACTTTTATTTTGTTATTGAAAAGAAAAAAAAAAAACAGTTTATATCATTATTCATCATACCTTAATCATAGAAAAAAAAATCATCCTTATGTGAATAAAAGTGGTTTAAGGTTTACTAAATAATTTGTTTTTAGTTGTTTGTAGCATATCAAACAAAAACACATAGCTACTAGTTGTGACAATGCATCGATATCAATTTACATATTTGCAGGTAATTTTAATTTTGAAAAAAAAAACCTATATTTACAGTTCAGGAAAAAAAAAAAATATGTTATTCAAACTTTAATCATTATTCAAACTTCAAAAAAATTCAGAACAGTTCATTCATCAAATAAAAAACAAACAACCCTAAATTAATTAGACCTCTCACAGTGTACAAGAGATTGTATAATTCAATCTCACTCCCATTAGAATTTTGGAATGTTTGATTCAAAATTGAGTTGTAGCATCTGTAGCTATATTGAAGAAAATAAAATAAAATGATTATCTACTCTTGACCTATTACAACCAATATGTTTAAATGAATTTGTATTTATTATTATAAGATATAATGGATAGTACTAAAAAAATAAATATTAATTTTTATAAAAATCATAAACTTACCAAATGATGTGATATATCAATTGCATTCATGATGAAGCTATGATAAGGTTCTAAAGGCTCTACGAAAATTTAGTATTAGTTTTATAATCAATTGAAAATATTTTCTGTACCCCTTTAAAATGAAATAATGTATATACATATATATATTATTGTTTGTCCCTCCAAACGTGACAAATCTTAACATTATGGTTTCTCATTGTGATTATTATATTAATTATAAGATGGTGTGGTATAAGATGCCTCAGTTACATTTCAAAAATAATATTATTTGGATATAAATAATTTTGACAACTTAATTTCACTCAATTTTCTATTAAAATTGTAAATTATTAATATATCATTTTAATAGGAGAACACTGAAATTGATTCTCAAAAATATACACACACTCACACAATACGATAGATCGATAATGACTAAAGAGGAGATTGGTGAAAGGAAGGACCACAAACAATCAAGGAAGTGATAATTTACACATGAACGTCTGGGACTGGGAGGTTTGAATAGTTTAGGAAGTAAATTTACAAATTTATATATATATATATTAAGTTTGGGGCAGAATCAAGTGGTAATGGAGCCGGACCACACAAACAGCACTGCAAAAGAGCAAACCCACATGGATGTGGTGCAGGCAGCTGCAGCCCATTCCCTGACTCAGTACGTCTAATAAACATGAATTTTGCAACAGACATTGCCATATTTGTACAAGAATGAACTGACGAGGCTGGCTCCATTTAATGTATTAATAGACTATCAGAAGATTTCCTTCCCTTATTATTATTCATGGCTTATAGTGTTTGGTAAATGTGGCCCATGTCATCATCACCTAATTAATTATATACTTTTAACCTTGTTATATATAGTTTAAAATTATTACCGATGTCTTATTTGTTTTAAAAATAAAATAAAACAATTATGATATATAAAGAGTGGAATATGTTTTCTTGACCTTGTATTAGCATTCTTATATTCCCAATGGAGTGTCAATTTAATTACACTGAGATTGGGTAAGCGAGAGAACATTTTAATCAAAGTTATGATGTGTTATTGTGATATAATTGTTTTCTCATTTGGGAGTAGTTACTTGTATAGCAATAGAATGATAAGTTATATTCTAATTTTTATCTTAACTTAAGAGGTATTAACTTAATTGGCTGAACACATGATAAGTTGAATTAATTTATAGAGTTGCTTATATGACAATAGAATCATAAGTCATATTCTAATTTGTATCTCTCAACTTAAGAGGTATTAACTTAATTGGCTGGACACGTGATAAGTTGAATTAATTTATATTTATAAAGCAAACTTTTATGAGATGTCAATCTAATTGAACAGACACGTAACAAGTTGAATTAATTTATATTTACATAGCAAGTAAATTGTCAAAACACCTTTAGACTAAGATACAAGCTAGAATACTAACATTTTATTAATAAAAATTTAAATTAAGTAAATTAATAATTATAAAAATTCTTAACTTGAATCTTAACTCATAATGTGATAGTTTCATTTAACTTATATAGGGTAGGTGAACTTTATATTCACATGTCAATTGTATTAAACTACCATATTATAAATTGGTATTCAAATTAAAATTTATAAAATTACTTTAAAACAAACTATTTTCAAAATAAAAGCCAATTTAAATACGTCCTTCGAAACCAACAATTTGACAAAAAAAGCTTGTTGGAGAAATGAAAAGAAGAATCTTAAATAGTGCTTTTAAAAATATTCACATATATATATATATAATATGCTTCGAATATAATATTGCTACTTCAATGAGTAAGGTATCTCATTAGGGGAACACTTTTTATTCAAAGGAAAAGGTATAGCTTTAAATGTTTTCTATAAAAAGGAAATCTAAACCTTTGATAATGTGAGTGAAAAAAAAAAGAAAAAACAAAAACAAAAACGAAAAAACAAAACAAAAGGGTTGAGATTGCGAGTCAAATAAGTAATATAGTGATTTCGAAAGCAAGATACTTTGAATTGTGAAGATTAAGATTAAGAGGTTAAAGTGGTCCCTACAAACATTTGAAAAAAAAAAAGGGTCATTATCATGGAAAATGTGTGAAGTTCCAAGTAGTGGAAGATTTAGCTAACTAGATGTCAAGGGTCCCACCAAGATGTATGGTGATTGATGACCTTAGTCCCACAAACTTGATTCACCGTCCCACCCTCCCTGCCACAAAAAATATATATATATATATAATCGTTTCATTTTCAGTCATTTTGCAATCATTTCATTTCCAGCTCTAATTCTCTCTTCGCCTTCCGATTTCCCTCATTACAACTAATGCATTTTATGAAAAATTTTAGTAAATTAACATTGTACGAGTAAATAGTTTACAGAGGTTGTTGAGATTAATCGCCCTCTTAATCTGGTAATTGTTGAATGTCGGTCTATAATATGTTATTATACCAATTACCCAAGTTTGAAGCCATTTGTGGACAGTTGAAAAAGAATTGTTATTATAATCTTATTTTGGTAAAATGTATCAAGTGTCATTTTAGCAAAACTTGATTTGTATACTCATACAAGAAAAGAAGAACAATTTTGTTGATTTGGGCTATAAAAAGTTGGGCCAGCTTCAGATTAGTTATCATCATTTCTGGCTCTAGGAAATCTAGGAGTTTGCACTTTCTAAGGTGTCTTTATCACACTGACCAAATTATATTGATTTAATTATGTGGTAGCTAGGGCATGTTTCATTGATTAAAGGTAAAGTTATGATTTGGGTATCCCAAAATATTAATTATGTTCTGTTTGATTTCAGTTTTATTTTGTATATTTCTACCTTTTTATGCAATTAAGAATTGAATGATACTATTTTTTTAATAGATATAAACGTTAAATCTTCCTGTTTATATCATAAATTACGATGAGCCATTTCAATAACTTGATACGTAAAATGAGATATAACTCGAGATTAATGTCAATTATAATGAGATGACACCCGTAGAGTTGGGACACAAATTTTTATAAGTTTGGCTGTTTAATATCACTTTATATATGATTTTTATATGAAAAATAAAATAGCACTGAAAGGATCTAAGGTCGATAAGGACCCATAAATATTAACCACTATATGGGATTTGTTGAAATCAATTGCTACATGCATATATTCCTCCTATAAATAGGATACATATACTCTCATAGTGCAAGGAGAAAACTCCTAGTTCGATCATTTATTCTCCATAAGCGAACCTATCTATTCCTAAAATACAAGAAAAATACACCTCATCCAATTGAGATCAATAACTATATGCACAACTAAGATATCTACTCTCATAAATGAGAGACATATATTCATATGATATGAAGTAAAAACCCTTCCACACATATTGGTAAATATATAGAATGACACTTGAATTTCCATCATTAAAAGAGACGAGGATGTGCACACCATTTAAGCTAAAAAGGAATGTATATGTTTTTATGAACATTTATATAATATAATTAGAATGTAATCAAAAGTCTAGTAACATCAATAATTAGAGGACTATTAGAATCAACAAGATTAAATACCATATAGAGTCCAAAAAATTATTCTCATAACAATTGGAGTAATATACTCTTATAAAGAAAATAACTCCCCTCGCATATTGGTAAATATACTTGACGAGATTTATATTCCAACTAGAAATATGAATGAAAATGACACTAATTAGTTGAGCTATTAGTGAATGTGAATTTGAAGAATGCTAAATGCATTCTCCCAATACACTCTCTGAATGCATCATCCATTCAATGTAAACACACGTGTATAAATTATACTTTTTTTGTATATAAATTTTACGTCCAAAAAGCAAAATTTGTGATAGATTTTATGTTCAAAATGTATAATTTGTGCACCAGTCTTGGAGAGTGTCTTAAGATAGTTTATTGAGAGAGTCTATTTGGCACTCATATGTATTTTAATATAATTGCCTGTTTGTTTTTCACCTATGATTTTAAGAATAACGTTATATTTTTAAACTGATTACTCTTTTTTTTTTTTTTTTTCAAATAACTTGATAAGTTGATTTGTAATAATAATATTAATTATGAAATAATGTGTTGATGATGTGCTAGTTACGGAACTAGTTTGGAATGTTATTTTAATAATATATTTAGATATATATATTTTTTATGTGATATTTCAATAATATATTTAGATTTTTTTTTTCAATTGCATAACCCTATTTGATTTTTAATAATGCTATGAGCTACAGGTTGAGGCCATTAATTATATGATTTGATATGATAATTTTTTGGAAATAAATTTGATTTTGGTGAATTATGATATCATCATAAAATATTTGACCGAAAGAGGAGTTCATAATTGTCATGATAGTCTAAAGTTGTTAAATCATCAAGTAAATAGTCACATCATGAAAATAACTATATCATCAAAACAAAGACATTTAAACATCAATATTACATCAATTAAAATAATAATAATAATAATTACATCATGAAAAATCATCATGTTGCTTTGCTTTAATAACCCAACTCACCATTATCTTTAAATTAACATTTAAAAGGATTATAAATATAATTATTTTTTTCAAAAAAAAGGATTATGAATATAATTCAACCCCTAACTAAAGTATCACCTAATCAAATTTAGTTTTGAAACACAACTTTTAGGTAAAACTAACTTTGCAATAAATCAAGATCAGAGTAATTGACCAAATTCTAATTAACTGTCAAACAAGAAAAAAAGAAAGGCAGATGGAACAGAGTAGAAAATTAATATTATGGTCTGTAACCAACATATTAAAACGTAATATTAAAGACTTTCCACATATGGACCACTAGGAGGGCCTTCAAAACCAAGAAAACCCTTTACTTCTGGTTATTAAATTTCACAGATTCAAACTGAATATTAATATCTGAAGCCGATTTGTGATCTTAAAACCGCTGTCTTGATAGCAAAATAATGAAATTCAAGAACACGTTTATAGGCTGAATACCACATCACCTATTTAATTAGTTTTTTGGACTCAAATACACCGTTATGTGCATGATTTGACTAGAAAACGTGTGAATATAGAATAGATTAACTCCATCAATAAATGCTCGACCTTCGTAAACTTTTCATGGTTTAATCAGACATATTATATCCTCAAAACCTAACCTAACTTTGACAAATGCATAATATTTTTAAAGCGTCGCCGTCATAAAATCGATATATAAAATAATGTTGTATTGAATTGATTTGATTTTGTATCAATAGAAGGTAAATATTTTGGGTATCTGATTCAAATGGGGTTGAGTAGTCGAAAAACTGTAGAGGGTAACGTGAGGGTTCTTGATCCAGAGTGTTCCTGAAATGCTGGATGTGTGTGCGGTAGATGTCGATGCGTTGCATGTGGAATATTTGCCGAAAAAGATGTGAAACAGAAATCTACTTTGTGAAAAGTTTTTTTTTTTTTTGGGGGGGGGAGGGGGGGAGAGGGCAAGAAAGAGACTGCCATTGGACAACTTGGTGGGCTTCTATGTGGCAGTTTGATCAATTCGTATAGGCCTGTCCATTATAAGAAAATCTCTCATTAAATTTATGTTGATAAAAACAAATTAAAAGCTTTGTTATTACTTAAACAAACGTCAAGCTCGTGATTAGCAGTTCGGATATATGGATATCATTCGTGATTGTTAATGGCAAAACAAATTGATAAAAACTATTATACATTGCGTGTGATTCTCCAAATTAAGTATATGTGGATCCAGACTTCATTTGCCTTTACAGAACAAGTAAAAGTCTAACAAAATCAAATTAATTTAATTATTTGGAAGATAATTATGTGTCGTCAAACTTGTTCTTAAAATATAGTTCAATTGGTTTATTTATTTATTTAAGAGGTAATGTATAAAGATCAATTTTCATTAGAGTGCACAATAAAATGAAACAATTATTTAATGTATGTAGTTATCCCTCTCATAATCTGATGCTTTAATTATGGTGGTTTGTTTTTTTCATTTGTATGAAAAGATACTTAAATCTTAGTTTAAATACTCAGTTTTACATTTGCTGTTTTGAATATGATAATCATCTTGAAAATTCAAAGGCATTATAATATTTTAAAATGTTTAGTTATAACGTTTTAATACAAGGTCCTCTATGATATGAGAATCTAAAAAATATTGATGTCAAAAGTTCAAAGAAAGATATACATACATACATATATATATATATATATCAAGTTGAAATAATAGACAGAGATTAAAAACAAAAAAGTTGAAATAATAGAAATGGTTGTTTGATGTTGTTTTCGTAATACTGTTACTAAAATTAAATGTAATAATATTTAAAAGTATAAATATGTACGGTGGCATATATTAAAAACAATTTTATATACATTTATTTGATATTATTTTCCAAAAATAAGTTAAATAACTAGTTGGAATAAAAATTGTTAATTTATTTAAAAAATTATTTCAAAAATACTGAAAATAATATATATGTACATTTTGACACATATAAATAACTTTCAAGTAGTTTCATGTACTTCAAAAATGATATACTATTTCAAAAAATATATTTAGAAATACGAGGAGAATTTTGAAATTAATACGAGTCCAACATGCATGTTAAATATTATATAAAGGTATCTTCGGATTAGAGTGGTACAATAAGAGTATTTTCACACCTCCATGTATACGAAGTGAGGATACACAACATGCAGTAGGCGTTTTATATTAAGTTTGAGTTTACTTCTACCTGATGAAATAATTTCATAATGAAAAGTTAATAATAACCTTAGTTGAATGGTAATTTTATAAATAAATAATTTATTTTAAATTTATATTTTTAATTTAAAAGTATATTATTATTTTTTTATCATAAAATAAATAATTATTTCATAAGTTGAAAAACAAAACCACAATCCAGTACATTGGGCTACCCTTTCTGTTTTTGTTGAGGACTGGATTGATTCATAGGACTACTTAAATCAACTACCATGAGGTATGGATGAAGCTGTCCTAAATACTTGGGATGAGATATCGATGAGGCCGGTCGTAAATACTGCTCCTATTATTGTATAAATCCAGAATTTGAGATTGCTAACTTCCAGTCTGTCCGTACATTATTAATGATATTATTGACCCAACAAAAAAATATATATATTAAAAAACTAATGGCTCTTTCTCAAATCCCTATGTGGATCTGCGTCCATGAATCTTGGGCTTGTAAATAAAATTTCCCTCGATAACACAGCTAATAAAAGCCCTGAAAATTTGAACAAAATAACAAAAACGCCCTTCAGAAATTTCGGATGTAAAAAATGTCTCTGGAAGTGGATAGGACCACGGACCCGCACAACACAGGCGCAGATTTTTAGTTCGTCTAAAAAATCAGTCACCCACGAGTTCCAAAGAGAGAGAGAGAGAGAGAGAGAGAGAAGGGCATCTGCTGCCGCTTTTTCCCCGGCTTTTTCGAGAAAGTCACAGTGTCTGTGTCTGCCTGCGTCCCCAGCTTCAACGTTTCGTCTCTTTAAGGTCTATTCAAATCCTTACTACTGGCTACATGATTTCACCCAAGTTAAACACATATTTTGCAATTTAGGCCTAACTTCGTAACTTTTAATGGGCCCAATACAACTTGTAATGGGACAGCCCAATCAAAATTTTGAAAGGGTTTGTTTTTGTTAAAATATTTATTTTTATAATCGAAAAACCCGTTAAAGATTATTCCCCCTACATTTACTAAAAGTTATGCATAGTGGAACATCAAACTTGAACGAAAATGGGACGTGAAGATGTTTGTCAACTTTTACATGGTTTATATTTGACTTTTTGGAAAATGTTATGCTTTTTTTTTTAAATTTTTTTTATTGAAATTAAAATTTAGAATTTGAAGAATACAACCGCAATTGTGACGGACTTATAACTGCTCATGTCAACTTTTGTCACTGGGTCCACCTAATTCTTTGAAAATTTCTTATTATAAAAAAGCCTTATAAATTGGTTCCATTTAAAAAGCTGTTAAAAGTGCTCATTTTCCCCACACATGATTGCAATTTGTGGGTTGTGACGTCTCTCCCCTGCCATTTCTATTTATGTTCGATGGAAGATGATGTAATAGTTAAAGTAGGGGTCCACAGCTGATGTTTGTAACCCTAAGGTTAGATCCCCTTGTCGGCACAGTACGCAAAAATATATATATATATTTTATCATATTATATAACAGGACCGATCTAAAAAATAATTAGAACCAAATGAAATCTAACACTAAAAATGCTGTCCAAAATACAGTTTCCATATGAGAAGAATCGACTCATACATAAGTAGAGGAATAACTCATATCTTGATAAGAGAAATCAACCCTTTATCTTTGTAAGAAGGGGTGTCGAATCAACGACCACAATAGATTATGATGGGTAAACAGATATTACCACTGCACTACCGATCACTTGACCATTACGCAAATATACTTATTAACTATTTTTTATTCCAACCCATTAAAAACTAATATGATCAATTTTAATTGAAACGATTGCAATCGAAATCGTTTCAAAAAAAAAAAAAAAAAAAAAATTGAATAACTGTATAATCTACACCTTGATTCCACGATGTTCAATTTCAGTTTACGTACAAAAATAAGTGTACTTTTTCTTTCTTGTCATGGAGAGTATATTTAGTATTGTCGTGATCCTAATAGAGAAGGTAGGTTGGTATACAGTATACCTCTATATCATATGATTTTATTCCCTTGAATAGCACAGTTGTTGTTGGCTGTTACTGTTTACTAGTACAACTACATGCCGTGACATTCAGATGTTCTTGCTAGCTAAATCTCAAATTAAATTAGTTAATGATATCATGACTTGTTAATGTTTGTATGTATTATGGTGTTATGAGAAAATGATAACATCAATGAATACATTAATGAAGTTTATATATACAATATATAATGTGAGATTGTCAGGATTTGTTGATAAATTAAATCCATAGATTAAAAATTATTGATGTTTTGAAAATCTACTCTTACAATAAGGGGCATAAACTAGTAATATAATGGAACTTTCACCTCTATTATGGATGTGAAGTGAAATTGCAATAACAACTTAAATTAGAAGTGAATATGTGTTGATGCAAATATTGATTTCTACATTAACAAGTGAATAAAAACAATGAAATGAAATCAGAAGGGGTTAGGAAACTGATGTACAAAGCCCATTTGATGCTAGAATCCCTTCGGATGGGAGAGGTTCAGCTCTTGGATGATTCATCCTTTTCATCTACGAGGTGCTCACAAAAAATAAAAAAAAGGAAAAAAAAAAAGAGGTCAGGGGTAATTGGTGGATTCACCAGCGAAAACCCTCTAATACTCAAGTTAGTAGATATTTCATGAAAGAGCTCTTAGAAATGAGGCTAGAGAGTAGAAAAATGGGAGATCTTAGGTCAGACTTTCCTTGATACCTCATAACAACACCCAATATTTTTGAAAGATTATTTATAAGAGTTCTCTCACATATTAGGGTGTTCCAAAGTTAAAGAGAATGTCTTACCTTCTCTATTGAACAATGTGCATAATCATACTCCTACTTTCCGCCTTGGCTCCCTTGCAATTCCCTTACCGGCGGTCAGACTCCTTTGCTGTCCCTTCCCTTTCCTACCTACGTCACATATTCCTTGCCTATCATGTTGCTTTCAAGTTTAGAGTGTACCGATCCGGTTTGATCCAACATGTTGTCATCCTAATATAGACACAAAAAAATAGTTTTTGGGGGTAATTCGCAGACAATGTAAAGTTCCCAAGTACCATATTATGGTAGTTATGGTGGCTACATTGTATTTGATTTTCCTTAGCCACAAATGTCATATGCAATTCCTCTGTTTGCATATTAACAATATCCACCAAGTTGGTTAAATCAAAATTATTCAATTTATGGATCCATTGAAAGATATCAAATGATATACACGTGGCTTGTTAGTAACTGCCTCTAAAATTATGCAAGCACATTGTCATGAGGAAATTATTGTCCAAATCAAGATAGAAATTTATCTTATGCCTTAATATTATACATAATTTTGTAAAAGTGAAGCAAAATATTATCAATTAAATACTTAATTTTACAAATTAGATACAGACTCTAGCTAAGTTATAAATTAAAATAAGTTCATTACTATGTTAATATATTGTCAAAATATGATCCATTTGGTACATATTTACTTATTTAAGATTGACTTAAAATTTTACTAAAACTTTCAAACTTTAGAAGCATATATTTACATTGGTGTTGTTGCTCCTTTTTTTTTTTTTTTTTAACACAATATTCATCGATATTAATATAAGATTAATGTTAAACTTCTCAAAATTTTTACTCAAAGCTATATTTAAAAAATATGATATGTAAATTGTCAACATTATATCAATTGGAATAATGCTAAACTATCCAAAAATTTATTCAAATTTATTGCTTAAATGATATAACAAGCTTATGATTACTATATCATCAATACATTATTCTAAAATTAATTAATATAATAACTATCTATAAATCAACGTGTCATATTATTTTGATAAAGTTTTTGAACAAATTTTTAGAAAGTACAACATTACTCTATTAATTATCATATTATCTCATGATTTATAAAATGTTAACAATTCACATATCATATCATTTGAGTATAAATTTCGACAAAAAAATTGAAAAGTCTAACATTACTTTTAATATAATCCCCACTATTTTTATAAATTTGGAAGTTTGATATTGATACCCATATCAATATTTTCTTCCTTGTGTAATAGCTATTATATTAGCAGACCTACCTACATTTGCATTCTGACCTCATCAACCTATAGTCTCGACGCCTGACTATTCATCTCAACCGTACACTATCTAATCTAGAATGTCTCAACCTGTATAATATTTCTTTTATTGATTTATTTTTATTTTTTTAATCAACTTGTAAAAATTGGTGAATTTTTTTTATTAGGTTATGTAACTGGGATTGGTCCAAGGAATAATTGGAACCAAGCGAAATCTGACACTAATGGCGCGGCCTGAAAAATGGTTCTCATACAGGAGGAATCGATCCACACATAAGTAGGACAACAACTCACACTTTGGTGAGGGAAATCGGCCCCTTATTTTTGTAAGAAGAGGGTATCGAACCAATGACTACAATAGATCATGGTGGGTCAGAAAACATTACCACTACACTGTTAATCACTTGACAATGTTTTTTAATTCTTTTCATATGAAAATTGTTTACTTGGATTAAATTTTGAATGTCAACTTTTCTTATTCGTATTTAATCAAAATGTGGTTTACGTCAACTAAGATTTTACTTTTATTGTAGTTAAAAAAAATACTTTTATTGTTATTTTAATAGTAAACTATTCTTTTAGCACATGTAGTATTTCCTGTTTTTAGTGAGAATAATTTTTCTGATTCATAAAAAGTAAATACTTGAACAGTATAAGTGATGATTAGTCTTGACAGGTTTTAATAGACTTCTTACTTGTTCGATATTAATTTTTTTTAAAAAAATTAAAAAAAAAAATGTTTTCGAATGTATGTTAAATTGAAAAAGAAAAAGAAAAGATTGATGAAAATGGTGTTTGCTAATGTTGAATGAGGAGTACTGCTTGTGAGTTGTGTCAATGCTCGATACAATTTCTCAGGGACATTTTGCTTTTAGAGTCCACAATGCACATGAATGTTTCTCGTTTACAGCCTTTGACCAAGGCAGTGATAGTGCAAGTATTGGGACTCACGTGATCATTACGTCTGTTGCTATGCCGTTGCTCTATGCCTACAGATTGCTATGCATGTCAATTTTAGTGAGATGGCAACATTCAACTTCAAGAGATCCATCAAAGTCAATTTACGCCATAAATGATATAGTTGGAGCAACAAGATCGATCACAAGTAGGTTTACTGTTAATACATAGAATTTAATTATTGATCATGAAATATCTTGTTTTTTATACATATTGTGTTTGTGAAGGATCTTCCATCACACGGTTGGGAAAAGTGTTAGGGGATAATTCTAATTTCCCCATATAGTTCAGCATTATAGTAAAAAAATTCTCTGAGTTTAGAAATAGTTAAAAATCTCTTATAGTTTATAAAAATAATCAAAAAATCCCTAATATTTATAGAAAAAATAAAAAAAACCCCTGATGGCAGAGGATTTTTTTTTTTTTTTTTTTGCTATTATGCCAAATTATAGGAGTTTTTAGTTATTATATCAAACTACAATGAAATTTTTAGCGATTTCTAAAGTCAGAGGTTTTTTTGTTATTCCACCTAACTATAGGCGGAAATTAGGATTATCCCAAAGTGTTACTCACAGTGTTTAATAATAATTTTTTTCAGTCCAGTTACAATTGTATTTTAAACCATCACTAACAATTTATCTACAGATGACTGTACAGCTTTTTTATTAATGTACTCAAAATTTATAAGGACCTTGCTTTACATTTTTATGTTTCTCAAAAAAGTTTATATATATGATTGTCCAATATAATTTGATCATAGAAAGTAACTTATCGATCTAGGAATGGTGCAGATTATATTGAAAAAGAAAAAAAAGTAAGAAGATTACATATTGTTGTCTCTTGTCCTTATTGTTAATATGCAGTTGTTAACTTTCATCTAACTAATATGAATTGGTCTCTCGTCATTTAATACCTGTGCAAAAAATAGGTTATTTCACTTCGTTTTCTACATATGTGAAACTGACTCGGCTATACACTCCAAATTAGATTGATCACATCTCCTTTCATGTTGACGTAAAAGATCTTATAAAAACAAAAGTGATCTTTTAGACAGATGATCATAAAGAAGTTAACAAATCACTAGATTAATAAAACAAAATATGTATAGGCTTTGAACTTGATGATGTAGATGATCATAATTAATTCTTAATTTCTTCCTTATCTATTAAATAATTTTTTTGCATCACTAGTGATTGACTTCTTGAGTTTAATTTCCTTGATAGAGATCAAAGGGAGAGACTTGCACAAAATTTCCACAAGGATTTGAAAGGTTGACTTTATTATCATAATGAGTGTTGTAGAACTCAATGCAACTCGCCAAATTCTTAGTGATGGGCGTTCCATCGATCCAAGAACCCTTAAATCGGGGGTACCTCTACTCGCCGTTGTGAGTACTTGCCACTTGACCCAACTCGGCGAACTTACTATCAAGGAAGCATGTGCAATAGTAGATATATGATAACTGCAGCGGTGAGTCTGTGTCGGTACGTTACATAACAGACAATTGGGTGTTGTGTCAGGACTCAAGAGTGTGACTGGGATGCCTATGGTAGTTGCTCTGTGTTAGCCTCATAGGATTGTGTCCAAATCAAGGGTTTCTTCGGATGCCTGTTTGCTCTTGAGTTGTCCTCCATCCAGGGTTTCGATCTTGAGGACAAGAAGCCACGTCTTTGTGGTGGGTATTAGAACAACAACAGAGGAGGAGGTCAGAATGTGGTGGTGGGTCCAATGGAGCTGTCTTCATGGATGTACAAGCCAACGATGGGTGGTGGTGGTGGAGAAGTAGTGAGTGTTCAAGATTTGATGGTGCCAAATGATCATTTGATGTTTTCAAGGCAGAGTTTGAGTTGTAGGAAGCTTAAATAGGTGATATATGAACGGTTAAGTTGTTTAAAAGTGGTTAAATCTTTCAAATTTACTTTCTTTTACTTGTTTACTTACTTCCATTTAGTTGTTTGAACTTTGGATTTTTTCTTTTTGATTGCTACTTTGACTTTTCTTTTTTTGCTGCTATTAAGCATTTGCTATGTTATTATTTACATGTTATATATAATGTTGGTTGTATTTGAGATTGAAAGAAAGACTGAAGATCCTAAGTAGTTAAGAGATGATAGGCTTTAAAGTGTTGTTATTTTTTTGTATTACAGGGTGGAATTGTTGAAAAAATAGTAGTTATAGTGCTGAAATTTTTAAGGCATCTAGTATATTATAATTATGTGATTATGTTAAAGTGGTTTTTAAGATTTTATGAGATAAATTTTATGATATTTTATAATCATATGATTGTATTTTGATTCTATGATTTTTTTTTTTAATTTTTTTACAAGTTTGATCAAGTTTAAAGTACTCATTACTCGTTGAATTAATAGTCGAATAGTGAGTAGCAAATTCTACAACGTTGGTTGATAGTGAAAATAATCTTATCACATGATCCATAATTGTTTCCCCACTTACCTTACTGAGAATTCAAACACGAAAGACTAATTTGGCTGCTCGCTCAATTACAAGTTAATTTTAAGCTTCAACCAAAATTTCCAACAAGCGTTACTTTCTACAACCTTTGACTCGAAACATTTATGACATTAGCCTTAATTTGGTATCTGTCTTGGTAAATAATAAATAGTGACAAGAAAGAACCCAATGTAATTACTTGGTTATTCCTAACTGAATAAATGTCTAGACTTGCACTCCACAGTGCGTCGACTTTCAAGTCTTCATAACCGACCACTGCTTGTCACCAAACCCCTCTTTCCCCATCTCTCTCGAGTCTTCATTCATGGAGTATTAGTGAATACTTGAATATATATGAATTAGGTCTATCTTGACAGGGAAGATATCTCCAAATTCGATCGCTTCTCTAACTTTTTTTTTTTGACTTATATATGTTTGTTGTAGGTACGTTTAATTATTGTCGTCATAGATTCTTTTGTTTTCTGAAACCCTTGACATGATCAAAGAGCTCTCATCCTCTAATACCAGAAAAATGTTGAATAGGGAAGCTTGAAGCTGCTAGACAAACGTGGATTGCAAAGAGATAATACCAAGAATGAAGAGGCAACATTCGGCGACCATGACATGCTTCCTATTTTTTCTTTTCCTCTTCGTATTGGAACGTGTTCTCTCTATCTTATCGGAATTCAAAGCGTCAACTCCAACCCGATCAACTTCTCCAGGTATGCGTTACAATAACCTTTTCTTATCTTTTTGCACCTGTCGAAAGTTGTCTCGATGCATCTCATCACCCAAAATCTCTCCATTTTATTTATATTTTCTAATAAAAATTGAGACGAGCAGGGAAGAAGTTTGAAATTTTTGTCAGTCCGCTTAATTTTACCAGAAAATTAAGTATAAAAAAATTTCATTTAAAAAATAAAATAAATATGCGTATATGTAGTCAAGTGTTTAATGAGTACTGATGCTTGATAATTTTATACCACAACGAAAATTAAGATTATGAAAAAAAATATTATATCAAAAAATTATCTAAAATGTGTTTGGTTTTGTAATTACATAGAATACATTCAACATATACATTTTACAAAGTTGTTTGCAAAAAGCGGAAATGGAATGAAAACTAGATTTGATAATATGACATAGTTGAAATACATTTTCTACTAATATTTGGAAAAAAAAATCAAAATTAACGGATTTCAAGCTTTCTTTATTTGCTTTTTTGTTTGTTAGTTTTTTTTTTTTTTTTTCAAAAGTAACTGTTACTAATTCTTTTAACATAATAAATAAAACAACTTGAATTATAAATGAATAATGCTACACTTTCGAAAAATTTATTCAAAAATTTTACTCAAATGATGTGATAAGCTGATTTGTAGCTACTATATTAATTTTAGAATGATGTGTTAACGTTGTAGTAATTACATATAAGCCACACATTCCAAATATTTATCAAAACATTTTGTCCAAATTATGTGACAAACTGATTTCTAGCTATTACATTAACTTTGGGATGATGTATTAATGATTTGGTATTTACACATAAATTTATAACATTGTTTGGGTAATAAATTTGAATAAATTTTTAGATAGTGTAGTATTATTCATTATAATTTTTTTTTTTTAAAAAAAATAAATTAAGTGTATGTTTAATGTCTCTTAAAACTTTATTACATTTAGGAACAAAATTAGATCATATGTTATATAATCAATTATTCAAGAATAAAGCTATAAACTGTCCTCACTTTTTTCTTTTCTTTAGAATAGTATTAGGTTTTTCAAATTTTTTACTCATATTTATATTTAAATGATATAACATGTAAGTTGTCAACATGATTGACAATTCGAATGTCACATCATTTGAGTATAAATTTAAATAAAAAATTTGAAAAGTTTAACATTATTATTATTATCATCACTTGAATATGAGTTTGAATAAAAATTTTGGAAAGATTATTATTATTATTTACCTTTCTCTCATTAAGTCAATTTGAACGTGGCATAAACTCTTTACCTTTTTTTTTTTTTTTTTTTTTTTTTTTAATAGAATACCTAAACTCTTTACTATGTTGGTGCTTGACAATGGTTTGTAATTATTTTTTAATTTTTTTTTAAAAAGGAATGGGTCGTCAGACCGCCATTGGAAATCTAAATGATAAATAGTATATATTGAGACAGCTCATTTCATCAACTTGTGATGGCAACATTTCAACGGATTATTTCAAATCTCTACAGAAATATGTAAATTTTTGCACGTTGTGGCCGTTTCTGTGATGGGGTGTTACAACATCCACGATAAACCTAAATTTATTATGTAATACGAGTTTATATGAAGCCAATCTGTAACGTATTTCTTTTTACTGTTTAAAAAAAAAATCGCATTTCTTTATCTTTTTCGTTTATACAATACGTAATTAACGGAGTCAAGTTCATTATTTTCAAACATATTGAACCTTGATCAATTCTCCGTGTTTGCAGACGAAAAGAGATTGGAAGTGAAGTCAATAAGCAAGTTGGACCCGCTCCTTCCACCGCCACCAGTGCGACCCTGGCAAGGCGGACAAATCAGCTGTGACCGTTCTCACCATAATTACGATATCTGTTCGATCAACGGCCCAACTATCTTGGATGCCAAGACCTCAACATTCTACCTTGAGGACCCCGCCACCTCTACCCCGCCCCTATTGGTGGAAAAAATTAGGCCCTACCCACGGAAATGGGAAAGCTTCATAATGAAAGGAATCAAAGAGCTGACAATAACGTCGGGCCCACCGAGCCCAAAATGCGAATCACAACACAATGCCCCTGCTCTAGTATTCAGTGCGGGCGGCTACACTGGAAACTTCTGGCATGAGTTCAATGATGGTTTCATTCCTCTCTTTATCACCGTCAACTCCATCTTCCCAGATCAAGATGTCATCCTTGTGATCGCCAAAGCTCGTGATTGGTGGGTCAACAAATACGCACATTTGCTACAAGCTTTTACTAAGCACCCCATCGTAAAACTCGATAATGACAACGCTACTCACTGTTTTACTTCAGCCAATTTGGGCCTTATCTCACATGGATTCATGACAATCGACCCAACATTGATACCCAATTCAGCAACATTCACCAACTTCCGTGCCTTACTACACAAAGCCTATGGCCACGGCCGGAACCCCCCTTCCAACTGCAATTCTCCGGTTACTCGACCACGGCTCGTCCTGGTAAGTCGGAAAAATACCATTGGACGAGTCATGTCAAACGAAGCTGAAGTAAAACGTGTCTCCACACAAGTGGGTTTTGACGTCATAGTGTTCCAGCCTTCTATTAAGACCCCATTGCACCAAGCTTATGCGCTGATAAATACAAGTCATGCCATGATAGGGGTACATGGTGCAGCTCTTACACACTCGCTGTTTTTGCGGCCTGGCTCGGTGTTTGTGCAGGTGGTGCCGCTGGGGCTTGATTGGGTGGCGGATGCGTGCTTTGCGAAATCGGCTAGGGGTATGGGGCTAGAGTACATGGAATATAAGGTCAATGCAGAGGAGAGTAGCTTGGTGGACAAGTATGATGAGAATGAGTTGGTGATAAAGGATCCAGTTGCATATAGAGGAAATAATTGGTCGAATGCTATTATGGATATTTATTTGAAGGAACAAAATGTCAAACTTGATTTGATCAGGTTTAGGAAATATTTACAGCAAGTCTACAAGAAGGCAAAGACATTTATGGACAGGGAGGGATAATTTTGAGTGTGATGTTGTTCCGTTGATGATTTGAGTGACTTATTTATAGTATCTTAGTTCTAATAAATACAATTCTAATAATCTGTCGTCTACAATGCCTTTTTATTCATCATTGTGAAATAGATCATGGTTTTTATTGCATCCGCTTATACATGAAGATGAGTATCATACTTTTCCCTTTATATCCCCACTTTAATCCCAACTTATTAGGTATCAATTAATGAATTGATATTCATTAATTATTCAGATATAAAAGGTGAGATATCTCACATTATTGAAAATTAATCTTTGAATGTTACTTTTGTTAGAGTTTCATTGCCTAATATCTATTTATAACATTATCTTAGAGGACCCAAGTAATTTCTCATGCAGTTTCTTTTATAAAACTCTCCTTCATTTTTTGTTGCTGTTCTTTTGCAGTACTGTGTGCAGATGTTTTAAAACTTTTAATTGTATAGCACACCTTTCAGTGGAGCTGAATCCCAAGAAAAAAAAAAAAAAGGGTTAATTGTATTAATTGTGGTCCTACGTTTTAACATAGGCAATTGACAATGTTTAGTGAAAAACACATCATGCGCTTGCCTAGTCCAAAATAGAAAATGTGATCACTTCATTACTGCATGGTTTGTTCACAACGATATTTGATTAACATGATGAATTAGTGAAGCCTTCAATCTTAATTTTATATATATAATTACAGGAAAAAAACTTCCACAATTAAGTGAAAATATAACGTTAAAAAACAACTATCTACTACATTATAATTGATTAGTAAAAAGATAACAGTAAATTGAGTTATAGAATAATATAAAATTTATGTATCAATCTTCAATGGAGTATGGAATTGGTCACAACCATTTTGAACCTTCAAAACCTTGAAATTTGATAAGAGAAATATCAATTGGGTTCGATCGAAATTCATACAATACTTTTTAGTCATGCTTTTTGAGGATTTACGGGGCCATAGAGTGTATGAGTTATTGCAACTATCTGGGTCCACGTCCAAGAATGATAAAAGGTTTGAGTAATCCACATTAGATATGGATTTATTTTGTTGCGGTTGTGATTAGATCAGTTCCCATCAATCAAGGTTTGTCAAAGTAGGCAACTAGTACTCTTTGTAGGTGATATTGCTCTTGTTGCATCTTTGTCAATTCTCCTATGGAAACGTCCCGGCTCCATGTTATTTATATCTGAATGGCTAACCATTGAGACAAATATTGTACTCGAGAATGCAATGATTCGAACAATAAATTCTGTTGACAACTGATCAATTGACAGGTTGTAGAGCACCATGGTGAAGATGCTCTTCTTGAATTTGAACAATCGAGGTGGTAGATATTGTCAATGAATCAGAAAATTGCATAAAGTCCATTTCTTCTTCACTGCATATGCTCTTCTCTTTTCTGTATGAAAAATATACGTAAGATATTAATATCATAAGTTAATAATAGAGAAAAATAAATAAGCGTAATATGACATGAAATATTTCAAGTCAAATTATCTGCACGAAAAACATGCATGAGATTTAATATCATTATGAAAAAAACAAACAAGTAAGCACTCTATAATATATGAAATTTCAAATTAAATTTAATGTATCATCAAACATCTTGTGTGTACTATATAAAGATGGTTTATAATTTACATTTTTTTAAATATAATAAAATAGTGTAAAAAAGGTTTACACTAATGATCTATTTTGATTAAGAGAGAAAACAATTTGAGTTAAGATAGAACTAAAAACTAAAATTAAGAGATAACAATCAATAAAAAATTAAATATCATACTTTCTGACCCAAATAAATATATTAAAGTGATTTATACACTTATTTTTTTATTAAAATTTTATATTACAAAATTATCCTTACACAAAATTACTGAGATGAATGAAACAAATACTAAACACTCAATTGTATGCCTTTTCCTTTTTGTATGTCCATTATTCTTTTATCTTAATGTTCAACTTAATAAACTAATCAAATATCCTGTTATTAAAAAAAAACCACTAATCAAATAGTATAATAACATTTATCTTGAATAACAATTAAAAACTAAAAACAAAATTATATATTTAGATGAAAAAATGTAATAGACATTTTTATGAACACTTAGTGAACAAATTCAAACCCATAAAATTTTAGATATTTCATAACTCAGTCGTTACATATGATTCCATTCCTTCACAAATATATGACTCATTTAACATAGAAACAACATCTAATGAACAACTAGATAACCAATAAAAGTGAAAATTCAAAAAATTTATTCACTGAGACACTACATATGATTTCCTTTGCTGAACATCTTCAGTCTTAACTATCTTATTTGTTTTATTCATCTTCATATACATTTCATCATTAGATTACCAAATTTTAAGCTTGCTTTTCTTGTTCCAACAAATCGCACAATGCATAATATTAACCTTGCACCAAAACTATCTTTCACTTTCTCATAATACTCTACTAAGGTTAATTTTGGTATTTATTGAGTGTTTATGATAAATTCAATATTTTAAAATTATAACTATGGGTATACTAATCAAATTAGGTGTGCAAATCACTTTAGTGGATGGCAATATCAATAGCCAGACAAATAACCTAGGAACATTAACTCCATGTCCAAGCCACCGTGGGGTGTGAGTTCGAACCCACGTTCTGATTATAAAATATAATTTTGTACTAGTAGAAATAAATTAATGATTTATAACAACCATGATTTGAGTCTTAAGTACAGAATTAATTAAATCAATGAATTATTCTTCAAATTCTAGTGCATGGTTTTTGAAGTACGAAACAAGTCAATAACCATTCCATGTGGTTATGCCTGAGTAAGTAAATTCTTCCATCTTGATTCAACACAACAAAATTTGGCTTCTCAATTTCAACAGCATCTGCACAGGTCTATGCGAGTACTGACCAGGACGTTAAAAATTGGAAGCTTCAGTACTAAATCATCGAAAACTCCGGTCAGTTTGACCCACAATTCCTGCAACGTGACTGATTAACTCTATAGATATTGAAATGGATCTAAACTTGTTTCCTCATTCCTGGAATCACCAACTCTACCACAGGATTACCTCACCAAATTATATATACTTCATGTAAGACACCCAACAGGAAATATGAGTTTCAACATCAAAGATAATAGTAATATGAGTCTGTTTGTCTACTAAAGATAATCTACTCCTAATCTACCAATGAATATGAAACATATTGACCTTCTATTCTGGCTCCAACCCCCCAAGAAGCAATAATGAACACTAATTTCAGAATTCTTGGACTCTAACACCATCCTGAGGCAGTAAATAAGCATCCTTTGGTCTTGATTTCTTCACCCCAGCAGTAAACCACACCTTATCAGACTTGTAGCCCTCAACTGCGACGCTTGTGACCTTAACCCATACAAGGACTTTCGTCTTCATTCCCTCAATACTTGTGAGCTTTCCCCTCATCAGAATTCCTTTCACCCGTGTTGCATACCTTAGAGCAGAGGAGTCCTTGAAGTTAACTTCACATGGAGAGGGCAAGTAGACAGTGAGCTTGGCCTTCGTCTCATCAAATTCATAGCAGATTATGTTCTGAGGAAAGAGGCCTGGCGGTAAGTTGTACTCTCTAAGGAGATCTGGCAAGCTTTTCATGGGCTTTCCTGTGGGGAGCAAACCACATATGTAAGCATCTTGCTATCGGTATACATGCCTTTACTGATGATTCAATAGAAAGAATATATTCTAGATTGAAAATACCGTTAGAAATGACTAATTTTTAAAAGTTATATCCTCTAGTCTACTCAACCTGGAATAACAAATAAGTAGTGTATGGTTTATCCTTAAAATAGCCATTGCGTCATCAAAATTTTTCCTAAATAGAGTAATTAACCCGTTGAAAACGAAAAAAAAAACAAAGAAAATTAAGTTGGGAAATACATTGGATATTATGACCAAAAGGACAAAAATCTATACATATTTAATAAGTTCAATTAGGAAAGTTTCGGAAAGGATTATGTGAATGAAAAACAACATTTCCCTGAAGAACGAGTCAATGAGATAAAGAAACTGCAAAATAATTTATTTCAGGAAGCTATGGCAACTTAGCAGGGGATCCTAATGACATAGAGGCAAATAAGGGACCAGCTGAGGACATCCAAAACAGGAAGATAAGTAACATTTAACCTTTTTGATGGAGGAATGAAACGCTTCTCTCATTAGCATCTTCTATTCCGTGAAAACCAAGTACAATGATTCAGAGACCAGATTCTTCAAGGTCATACTCTTGTGAATCCTACTTTCAGTGGCTGGTTAATGATCCCCTCAAAGTCACTTGTTCAACTTGATTTGGAAAGTAAATTGCCTCCAAAAATTTTGCTTGGGTTATGGCTTTGGGGAAGGTCGACACGGAGATTATCCAAAGGAGGTTCCCAAACAAGAGCCTCTCTCCTTTTTTTGCATCATGTGCAAACATAGTAAGGAAAGCATTGACCATCTTTTTCTTCACTGTGATGTTGCCTTTCATCTTCGGAGTAAATTATCAAAAGAAGCAAAGATTTCCTGGTTGAAATCAAGCTTTTGTGAAACAATTTAGTCCTTCAGCTATGGGAGAGAAAGCCCTATTGAAATGAATGCCCTAGCCTTACTTTAGCCCTATTGAAATGAATGCCCTAGCCTTACTTTGGGCTATTTGGCAAGAAAGAGATAATAGAATTTTTGAAAGAAAGACAGAGGAATGTCAACGGCTAATGGGATGGAGTTTGCTATTTTGCTTCCTTATGGCTTATGTCTCTAATAAATTTAGAGATTCCTCTATTTACTTTATTTACTTCTTGAGAAGGTGTTGCACTATAATTGTTTTGCTTTGGATTCACTTTTGATTTGTGAGCCTTGTTTATTTCTTGAAGGTTGTTTGTTACCTAGGTGGTTTTTCTCAGCCTAGGTGGACTCCTTCACTCCAGTATAGGACTTTTTGCTACACTCAAAGATTTTTTTATAGGGCTCTTTTATATCATTCTTTTTAGCCAATAATTTTTTTGTAAGTACAATGATTCTGTCAAGTCCTGTCGACGGCTTCCACCAATGATTGTGCATCCTGCTCTAAGTGCTCCATGCTAATGTAAACAGATGATATGCAGTAGCATGATACAGCAAGGATCAATCTTAGCAACAGGGGATAGGATATGCAGTCTCCAAATGTTGAAAGAAAGATTATATTACAGCAATCCATAGAAAGAACACAAAAATAATATTCTTACAAGCAAAAGGTAATATATTTATGAGCAAAAATAATGGTTCGGTCCATACTTAGTCATTTGTAGAATAAGACATATAGCTATAAAAGCACATTAAAGTAAAACATTTATTTGTGCACCTTTCAGTTTGTTGAAAATCCATTTTGCCTTCTCTTCAACGGTATTTGAGAAAGTCTGCAAGAAGATGGAGAGTTTGAGAAAAACAATCAAAATCAGTGCATCAACTCTGTCCAAACATACTCCATAATGACACTTAACAAGATTTTGACAGAAAAAAATTTCTCTTTCTGTTGCAATGTTAGTGAGAGTAATATGTGCTACCAATTAGAAACTGAAAAAATGTAACATAAAATGCTTAGGAGATGGAGATTTGGTAAAACATTTTTCCAGACAGCAGCTAGCATGCTTGTGAAATTTTCTTGCTCAAACCCAACCCAGTTCAGTAAATTATTAAATTCTTCTGATGCAATACCTGGTCTATTCTGAAGTGAGCAGCAAATGGATTTTAGATTCCTCCCTCCTAACTATTTTCAGATTATTGATCCAAGATTTGTATGACATAAAAACACAATCAGCTATTTGACAATGGAACTCAACTCAACAATGCCTCTTTATTATTAGTTAAACAAGCTGCACCAACTTGGTTGAGCTGCCTTTTAACAAATTTTCACCTGCTATTACTTTATAAATACCCAAAATTAAAATTAATTTGAAAGAGCAGAATATTGTTCTGAAAGGCATGGGCACGGAAAAGACAAACTTTGACACTTTAAACAATTGCCTTCACTTGTACTTCAATTATAAGCTCATGCTTTGACTAACAAGCATAGTTTTCACATTTACGAAATGACTCAATAAAAACCAAAAATTCACAACCATGTGAGTATAAGCAGAGCAAACAACAAATTTGGATAATTTCACATTGAGGAAGTTGAAATGGCAGGACCATCTACCTCTAGCTTATTGCAGTCTAAAAGATTCAGAAAATGGATTTTCACTGCTCAATTTATACACCTTGCAATCTATGTTGTAATTGTATTAAATATTATTCTTTTAAGAGGACACACTTGAATTGTTGAACACTGTTTCCAAGATGATACAACTTAATTTTTTTTGGAACAAAATCAAGCTTTTAAAAGCCCCTAGCAGTTCTTGTCTGCATCAATTGAAAAGATAGAATCACAAATAATCATCATCAAGCATCATACTGAACTTTTTGCAGTTAGGTTCATCATGCTGAATGCATTCACTTATAACTTAACAAATTTTCAGTTTTCAAATAGCACACATAGTATCAACTACACCCTCATTTACACAAATAAAAAACTCAAGATCTGTTAGCCATTATGTTTGTCACCAACATCATTTCTCTATATTCATGACATAGAGAAGAAAGGAAAACTCTTAAATTAACATCACTTGAAGCCAATTTGTAGTTATTATAACTATTTTTTGCAACTTTTTCTTTCTAAAACCACAAATGAAACAAAAGTCTAACCTTTTATTAACTAAAAATTGACAAAATAAAATGTATAGAATCTAAAGAAAACACAGCATAAAAAGAAAATGCCAAGTATATAACAGATGCCATTTTCCTTTACTAGAAACCAAACACAAAGTGGTTTTATTTAAGACAAATCAACCCACATCATTAAAAAAATAAATAAATAAAAAGATCGTTAAAACATTCCGTTAAGCATATTGTCTCCGATCTTTGAATCTAAATTCAATAACATCAAAACCCCATCTCACAAACTCATTCGTTGTAATTAAAAATCCACAGATCTCTCACCAAAAGTGGAGAATTAGCACAAAACAATCAAGTGGGTAGTCCTCAAAGGAGCCCGCATTGAAGACACATGACCCCAAAAGACAAAACCCAAGTTTCAAAAACAAAGATGAGTAGAAAAGTGAACTCACATTGATGTCTTGAGAGATGTTAGAGAGCTCCTCTTTAGCTTTCTTGGAGATCCAAAGGCTCCCGACCTTTAAGCTGTTCACTGTTGTCAATGCTTTCTCCATTTTGCAGTGGATGAGAGAGTAGAGCTACTCTCCAAGTACAGTCCTCTCGTCACTCCACCAAATCCTTAACAAACAGGTTGTTTATATACACTAGTATAGACAGACAAAGGCAACACAAGTAACTAGTGCAGTGAAAAAGGCGGCGCTCACATTTATCTAGCTCATTTTGTTGCTTTTATTATAATTTTTTATTTTATTTTTGAATTTATTTTTGCTTTTTATGTTACGAGTGTGTGCCGCTGCCGCACATTCACTTGAATTTTGTTTTTAATTTAAAAAGAAAATGTTCATCTATCTCCACATAATTTTTTTAAATTCAAATTATTTCAAAGGAAAATTAAATTTCATTATATAGAGAATATAAAATAGTTATATAATTATATATTTTTTAATTAAAGTCTATAACATTTTGCTTTTTATGTTACTACTTGTGAGTATGTGCGATACATTTATTTAAATTTTATTTTTAATTCTAAAATAAAATGTTCACTTATCTCTAATTGTTTTTTAAATTTTCAGAGATCCCATATCTATATGGAGAATTAAATTTCATTATATAGAGAATATAAAATAGTTATATGATTATATAATTATGATTTAAAAAAGATCAAAGTTAAATTCTGTATGGTCCTTTAAAGTATGTTTCAAAATACAAATTAAATGAATTTTTATTTTAAACTTCAAAATTTTATTAAATTTCTTTACTAAAAAAAAAGGAAAAACAAAAGGAAATTTATTAAGCTTTAGTAGGTCTTTACACTACATGTCTACATTCTTCAATTTTTAGAATTTCTTAAAACAAAACCATTCACGTATTTTGAAATATCAATTTTTTTAGTTTAGTAAAATCTTTATAAAACTAAAAATTCATTAAAAAAACAAAATTTTATTTTTTTTAATATGCACATTATATTTTTCTTATATATATATACGAGTTGTCTGTAATAAATATATTAATTTTAGAATTACAAAGTAGAAGCGCATATGATCGAAGGCATTGATTTAAAATTGTTATGTTTAAGATATGAATGGTTTAAAATTCCTTTGAACATTTCAAAAACTCTAATTCTCTTTAAAATGAATTGCATTTACAAAATATAAAGTGCTGAGAAACTTTCTATTGTAGTGGGAGTTATTGTTATGTGAAATTGTAGAAATTAATCTTGTTAAATTTGGATAAATTTCTATTTCATTAATGTCAAACTCTTTAAGAAAAAAACTAAATGGATTAAATGGCATTAGCCAATTGAAAAGTTAACTTGGATATATTCCGGGTGCGCACCAAATTTGTTCTACACTTTGTAAACCCGGTTATGGTTTTTTTTTTTTTTTAAATAAAACCCGGCTATGTTTGGTTGGAAGAAAGCTGCTGTAATTAAGAGAAGAGTGGAAATATAGAAAGACGGTGGGTGAAGTTTCCGAGAACGAAGATGAGTGTCGTCTTTTATTGCAGGCAATGCTTTAGAATAACGCTGCGATTCCACATGGTGGGGCAAAAGGTCTCGCGTTTTCCAGCTCAAAAGTTGACAAAGACACCCTTTTCAATTCATTGCCCTTTTAACAAAATTCCAATCACTTATTACAATATTGTTAATATATAGGCCTAATAATTCATCAAATGACCACGCTCTCAAGAGGAACGGGGAGGTGCGTCTTCCCATTTGGCTTTATTTATCTCAAGCTGATGGCGATGGTTTAAGCATCAGTAACTATATTAATAAAAAAAAGTTTCATGTATATGTGTAGGTAATTTTTTCATTTAGTATGTTATCTTCTCCTTTTTAAAAATAAAATTTTGAATTATTTCTTAAAATCATATGTCAGAAGATATCGGTAGATATAATTTATACTTATAATAAAAAAAAAGAAAAAAACACAAGGCCTCATTAATAAATGGAGACAACAAAATTATTTTCCTTAAAAAAAAATTATTTGTTTTTTGAACTTTAGTACAGTTCAATCTTCCCAGCCAATGCATGAATCATAATGGTTGTGCTGGGCAGCTCAACAACGAAAGGACACATGCACTTTTAACATTACTATAATCTAAAAATACTATATGACAGCAAAATTTACAGTTTTTTTTTTTTTTTTTTGTTATAAATTTACAGTTTTTTTGAGCAAATGCCCAGTGCCTCGGCGGAGACAAAACAACCTTGGTGTACTTACACACCCAGTTTGACGCACTAAAGTGCACTTTAATAGTGTCAGTTTTTCCCCTCCTCTGTGTAGGGCCTTTTCTCCATTTCCTAAAAACCATTCTCTCATTTAAAAAAATCTTCGTTCTGAACCGCGTCTCAATAGGTCTAACTTATAGTGTCCAACTGTATTATCTATTCTAATAACAGTATGTGTATTGTATAAAAAAAAAAATTACAGTTTTTTTTTATAACTATATCAATGACTGAATATTACTGATCATATCATGTTGAGAAAAAAATGTAAAACAATATATATATATATATGTATTCTGATTTATCATCAACAACTGTACATCAACTAGATTTAAATCAACACTTAATCAGATACATAATTTTAACAAGCTTGGGATTTTCATACATCAATTCGTCTTTCATTTTGTACATATTCTTAATGCATGATCGATCGATCGTTAGATTTAGACTTACGTCCGAAGTTCTTGCTACTTTTTCCATTACAAATATGATAAAAGTGCATAGAAGATATATATTTCTTCCAATGAGCTATAAGAAACTAAAAAAAATAAACTGTCTTATATAAATAATACTGCTTGTGTGATTTGCTAAAAAGAACTTTTAATTTTCTGAAGAGCCAAAAAACACTCCAGAACAACTTCTCACAACAACTGTTAGGCAGTGACAGGAATAACAAATAAAATTATAATGCTATGGCAAGAAATGGTTGGAAATTACTTGGGATTAATTCAACATAAACAAACTTTTACAATGAAAAACATGACCAACAAATAAGGACCTATGACCACTAAAATAGGCCACTAACTTCAACAAGAAAATACATGACCCCCTATGTCTACTCGCCAACAAATTAATCACACCAATTACATAAAATTAGAACCGTTACTCTAATTATATCCACTACACCAATAAACTACATAATGAAGATAATTGACTCAAAACTAGGACAAATGTGATGCTAAACTCTAGCTGTCTAGCACCACTAACAGTACATTTTTTGCATTAATCCCTTAATGCAGAAATTTAAAACATAAAGAACAACGTCCAATAATTAACGTTCCAATTAACTTCCCTTGTACATAAATCTCTTGGCCTTTGTATAAGCATCCTTCATGTATGTCTTGAACCGCACCATATCAAGCTTAACGTTCTGGTTCTTCAAGTATACTCTCATATAGCTCATATTCCAGCCACCAAGGGCTCCTGGATCCCTCAACAAAAGGTGATTAGCCCCGTATTTTTCGACCAAGCTACTCTCCTCTGATTTAATCTTATATTCCATATACTCCAATCCCAAAACCCTAGCCGGCTTCCCAAAGTAAACGTCCGAAAGCCATTGTGTCCCAATCGGCACCACCTGCATTAGTAAAGAGCCCGGTCTAAGAAACATAAAATGTGTCAACGCTGCACCATGCACCCCCAACATTGCATGGCTTCCATGAATCGATCTAAAAGACTCTGCCAATGATGTGCGCATATTTGGTTCAAAGAGCGTTACATCAAACCCTATTTCTTTGGCTGTGTTTTCCACTTCTTCCAGGTTTAAAATCGCCCGGCCAAATTCAACTCTCCTGTTCACCAACACAAGCCTAGGCCTTGTATTAGGCTGTTGAGACAATTTGGTTTCAATAATATTATCATGGTTTTGGCTATAAGCATTTTGTAGGAAGTGTTGGAAATCACGTAGGGTTTTTGGGTGTGGTAATAATGTGGGGTCTATGATCATGTAACCATGTGATATGAGCCCTACGATCACTGATGGGAAGCAATGTGTGATGGTCTCATTGTTCATGTTGATGATTGGATGTTTTGTGAAGTGAGGAAGTAGGTCTGCGTATTTTTCGGTCCACCAACCCTGATAATCAGAGACCACAAGGATGATGTCTTGATGATGATCAGGAAATAAAGCATTGACGGTGGTAAAGAGAGGAATCAAGCCGTCCATGAATTCATGAAAGAAGTTTCCAACGTACCCTCCTGTACTGAATACTAGTGCTGGACTAGTATGTGACACACCACATGGTTGTTTAGGTGGAACTGAGGTGAGTGTGAGCTCTTTGACCTTGGACATAGCTCTTTTGTCTCTTTGACGAGGGTAGGGTTTGGTTTTCAATAGTAAAGCTGGTGGTGAGGTCGAGTTGGTGGGGGCAATCGAGGAGAATTTTGAAGTAGTGGGGTCTAAGAGCGCTGGACCGTTGATCGAGCATAAATCATAAATCTGGTGAGACCGGTCACAATTGACCGGTCCTGATTGAACTTCAATAGGTGAGAGTGCACGCCCAATATTCAGTTTCCACCTTAATTCTGTGGTCAAAACAGAACAACATTATGATATGATATGATTTCTGATATAGATTTAACAGAACATATATATAAATCTTCCTATATGCATTTTTTTTTCAATGACTAAGATTAGTCTAGAATGCAATCGAGATCAGCAACGATAGGTGTTATGGTACAGTTCGAATACTTGAATTTTATCAAATTTAGTTTATTATCTTGCAACATTCTTGTGAGCGTTAGCACTCTTAAGAGAAAAATTTGTGTGGGAACACTCACAAAAAATCATATGACATGAATCATATATAATTGGGTTATTACTATTTAACCATTTGAAATTGAAAATAATATTAGACTGTCCCTGGTATTAAAAATAATAACTAAAACAATTCAATCGTTAATGGTATAGTGATTTCGTCAATGCACTAATGGTTTTGTCACAAAACCACTAAAAGATTAGATAAAACTGTTTTGGACTAACAACAATGGGTTTTTTTATTAATATTTTAAAAGTTAGAGTGAATTGATAATACTTTTGATATTAGAAGTTTTTTAAATTTCTCTCTCTCTATATCTATTTTTTTACATATATTTCATATATATTACAAGTACACTTCATGTCGGACTCTTTTGATCATGACCAATGACACAACTCAAAACTAGGTCTCTCAGAAGAGAGGAAGATTTTCCATAAGAGAGAAAAGCAATCACATAAGAGGAGGGAAAATTGGTCACAAATTTGTGACCGAGATGAATCGAACCCAGCCCATAAGCAAGTGTAAGACGTGGCACAGCCACTGCGGAGTGGTGAACCCACATACTAGAGTCATTCTTTTGTGGCATGTGTTGTGCGTGCAATGTTCATGAATGGGGTGAGCCTACATACTAGATAGGATTATATAACAATGATAATAATATTAATAACAACACACAATGAAAAGTAGTGTATACCTTGTAATGCGCTTGAATACGTATCAGGCGAGACAGTAAGATAAAGAAGGACTACAGAGCTTGTTAAAAAGACAACTGCGTTTGCATATCTTCTTCCTTTCTTCTTAATTAATTGCATATATAATTGAAGCTTTAAGCAGATACTTGACATATTAATCATGCAATCCGAATAGATTTTCTCAAGATCTTAGTGAAGATTCATTCCCTACTGCATCAAGAATGAAATTCTTATTATTGTTTTCAATAAAATAAATAATAAATTCAACCTTCATTCAAAGTAAAATGATCGTAAAATTTCTATTAAAGCCTTCCAACTATTTTATTTAGAATCTATTTTAGCTGTTTTATCTCCACTTCTCTAGAAAGTTACAAGTAGGAATACAAACAGTAATAGTAAAATCTAAAACTTCGAATACAAAATTTAAACCTTGATCTTACTTTACTAGAGTGAATCTCAACAAGAGAATTCAGAGTAACTCTTAAAGGAGTGTATTCAATTTAAGATTTCATCGAAATTTAAAATATTTTAGAAATTTAAATGTATTTAATTTAGATTTAAATGAATTTCATTGAAATTAAAATATATTTAATCCAAATTTACATAGAATTCACTAAAATTTAGATGTATTCAATTGAAATTTATATAAAATCGAATAAAATTTAAGTGTATATATTTAATTCAAATTTATATGAAATCAAAAAAATCTAAGTGTATTAACTGAATAATGCTACACTGTCAAAAAATTTTCTCAAATTTATGGTCTAAATGATAAAATAAATTTATGTATAATTATCACATTATCAATACATATTACAAAATTAATTAAAATGATAGTTACAAATTAGTTTGTAACATTTTTTAGACATAATTTTTGAGTGAATTTTTAGAAAATGTATAACATCATTCATATTCATTTTAGGCTCCTTTTGGTAACACAAAGAATAATTATCCTTCTTGACTGTAAATTGAAACCAAAGTAATGGATTTCTCATAGAAGCGACTTGAATAAATAGTAGTATTGTCCACATGTCCTAAACCATATAGAATATAGATATCAAGTAGAAGAAAGAATATCTAAGAGATCAATGATGGATACAGAAAATTTTTAATAAGGAGGCGTATAAACAAAGTAATAAAAACATGAAAATTAAGATTATACTAAAGATGTAATATTTTTGTGTAAACCAAAATTCAATAACATAATATAATTTATATAAATTGAAATGAAAAAACTTCATTGTAGTCCTTAAGGTTTTAGAAAATATCAAAATTTTAAACATTTTTTAAAAGCAGTTTTTTTTCATCCCTAATTTTTTCAAAACTCTTCAAAATAGTTCAAACTGTCAGTCAACTAACAGTTAACAGTGACAAAATGCATAAAAATATATTTTTGTCCTTGATAGCCATTAGTGGGACTAAAATTACTGGATTATCACTTATAAAACAATGAATTTACAAGTAAAATTATTTAAAATGTTTCTAACTTTGAGTTATTAAATTACAATTTAATTTAAACCACTTTATTTATTATGATCAAAATATCCTCATTTGTAGCTGATTTTTAGTGACATGGGTTTGAGTGCTCTCACACAAAAAGACTACTGTACCTTCCCCACATTAGTTATCTATTACTGTTAACTGACGATTTGGATTATTTTGAAGAGTTTTAAAAAAGTTAGGGATAAAAAAACTATTTTCAAAAGATATTTAAAAATTTGATATTTTTCGAAACCTCAAAAATTAAAATAAAATTTTTTCAAATAAAACATATATTATATTTAACCAAAGCAAGTAGTGTTACGTTTAAAAATCTTAAAAAAATCATTAAAATAAATAAAATAAAAGAAGAAGTAGAGTTGGTAGGCTAACCAGTTAAGTGACGAGATGCCATCTGAAGACGAAAAGAGGAAAAAAAAAAAAAAGGGTATTTAGCAAAATTGTAAATTGCCAATAGAATTTATGTGGTTCACCAAAGGTAGAAGCAAATAGTAGCTATATAGGAGACAACATGTACATCGAATAAAAAATATTGTAAAAGAGAAAGCATGAACTACTAATAGAGGAGATGTACGCGATTGAAAGGAATATATATATATATATATAAAGAAAAGCATAACTGGAGTAGGAAAAATAGGTATAAGAAAAATGGTAAAAGAAAGGAAGTCGGTCATATAATTAAGAAATAACAAATATGAAAAAAAAAAAAAAAAAACAGGATATCTATCAGATTTTATTCCTAAAATCAGGATTCAGGACAATCAATGTAAAGGGTCTAATATTGATTTGGTCTGATTATCTTCTCACCTAAGTTTCGCTTAATTTAGCTTTTTAAGATTTAATGTGATATGTTTATACTAAATAAATGAATGGTCAGAAATAAATGTTAAATTTGTATAATTTTGTCCTCGATAGGCATTTCAATTTTTGATGTAATCTGTATGTGGCTACTAAGGGGTCGTTTGTTTTTTTGTCTGAAGACTGAACAGTGCTACTGAAGACTGAAAACTGAATAGTGACTGAAACCTGAAATCTGAAAGACATGTTTGTTTTTTTTTTTTCTTACCTCTGAATGTACAGTAATCTTATTTGTTTTTTAAAGTTAAAATTGTTTGAAAATTAGTAATTTGACATTTATGTCCTTTTACTATTAATTGTTATGTAACTTTATTTGATATGATAAAAAAATACAATAAATTATTTAACAAATACTAAAACGTATATATATATATATATACATTCATAATTAAAATAAGATGAATTATTATAATAGAGTCAATTAAATTTATATATTCAAATAAAAAAAAGGAGATAAAAAAACTTTGAGATAAAAAAATCAAAAGAAGAAACAAATTCTACAACAAATCCAATATAAAGAAAATGAGAAACTTTGAGATTCTATTAAACACAAACAAACTCGATATACACAAATAAATTCCCATCAATATACATAAACAACAACACAATGAAGTTTTAACAAATAAATACAATATAAGCTACTCAACAAGTAGTTTAATAAAGAAAATCAATAAAGATTCTTACCAGAATTTGATTGGACAAATATAGGAATCTAACTATAATAAAATTTGATGTTGAGATGTTTAGGGTTTTTATTTTTCAATGTTATTTGTTAAAGCATTAAAAGAAATTTATATAATATATAACTAGGATAAACTTGGAAATATGTTATTTTGGGAAGGATAAACTTAGAAGAATATATTTACAAAATCATCCAGTGATTTGACATTCAGTGAAAAGTCAGAAAATGTTACTTTTTCTTTTCAGTGGTTTTTTGGTGGTTTTAAGTGGTTTGACCACTTAAAAAACAAACAAAAATATCTTAATTGGTTTAATTCAGCACCATTAAGTGTTAAGTGCGAAAAACAAACGACCCCTAAAGTAATGAATGGTCAATATTAGATCCATTAAATTTCATCCCTTTCAACAGAGTTTGTTGTTGACAAAATGCAAACAAAGATAAAAATAGTGTACAGGTGTGCGAAAGCAAGTAAAACTCATACGTTACGTTTGACACACAAGATTGGAATTAAATAAAATATATTGGAATGACAAATTACTGTCTCATATTTGGTATAACTTAAGATTAAATTGAAAATATACCATATTATATTTGGTGTAGATTGAGATTGGATTGAAATAAAATTAATTTAACTTCTTTATTATATAAAATTAATTTTATAAAAAAATATGAAAAAAAAAAACCCAATTCATCAAGCACTCATTGTCTTCAACATCATCAACCTACAGTTCATCAACATTATTAATTCAATTTATCAATATTATCATTTCCCACAACAACAATATCGTCAACATCATCAACAACAATAACATCCATCAATGTCATTAATAACAATAACATCCATCAACGTAAAACATGAACTTAAAAATGAAAAATAAAAAAATAGAAAAGGGGGTTCTAGTTCATCGATGAACCCAGAACCACCATCTAGGTTTATCGAACCTAGAACAAACTCAAAATAATATATATATATATATATCTTATATACAAATGAGATGAAATTAAAAAAAAAATAAAATTAAAGATTATTTGTATTACCGTCGCTGGTTCGTCTGGATGGAGGAAGAAATGAAAGAGACGAAGAGTGGTTTGTGGTGGTGGTAGATGGGTGTGGTGGAGATGAGAGAGGGACGAAGAGTCATATGGAGAGAGAGAATGGTTGGTGGTTGTCTAATGAGAGAGGAAGAAATATATATATACATATATATATATATATATTTTAAAAAAAGGATTTCGATCAACTTAGGAAATGAGAAACCCAATGTAATGAGAAACCCATAATTGAGCTTGAGTTTTCATTTCCTAAGCTAAGTGGCAATGGAGGCAGGCTCGGGAATGAAAAATCTATTCCCTTCCCTTGCCCAAACGTGATCCAAATATGGGATATGGGAGGATGGGAAAAAATAAATCCTAATCCCACCCCATTTCCTATGTACCAAATATGGCCATATTAATATAAAATTATATTTGGCATACGAGATTGGAATAGAATGACATAAATTAAATTGGATTGTTATTATCCCATATTTGGTAGAACTTGATATTAGATTAAAATTGTACTATATTGTGTTTGGTATAGATTAGGATTGAATTGAAATAAAATTAATTTAAATTCTTTATTATATACTTAAATTAATTTTATGAAAAATCCCAAAAAAATGATAAAACAACCCACAGTTCATCATCAACCCACGACCTTCAACATACCCACAGTTCAATAACATCATCAACAACCCACATTCAATATCATCATCTCCCAACAACAGCAACATGAGCTTCCGAAAAATAATAATAATAATAAAAATAAGGGGACATGACCTCAGAACCATCTAATTCTGAGTTTGTTGAACCCAAAAATCCAGAACTTAATTGAACAAGTTCATAAAAACAGGAAGGTGAGATGATAAAAAAAATATTGAAAATGGTAGTTCTTGTTGCTATTAGTTCATTTGGATAAAGAAAGAGATAAGAGAGACGAAAAGCGGTTTGTGGTGGTGGAGGGTCAATGTGGTGGAGATGAGAGAGAGACGAATAGTTTATGGAGAGAGGATGGAACAAAAAAAAAATCTATCAACATGGGAAATGGAAAACTCATGGTTAAGCTTGAGTTTTCATTTCACAAGTTGAGTGGGAATGGAGGTGGGTCTGAGAATGAAAAAATCAATTCTCTTCCTTGCCTCAAATGTGAGCCAAACGTGGGATGTGAGAGAATGGAAAAAAAGAAATCTCAATCCTACCTCATTTCTCATGTACCAAACATTGTCTTAATATAAGTATTATTGGCATAAGAATGGGTACCCATGGAGATGAGTGTATAAATTATATTTATGGTTGAATAAAAATATTATTGATATTAAATTTGGTGATTTAATTTTTAAATTTTTAATATGAGTGTGCTTACAAAATGAGTGTGTAAATAATGTTTTTGGGTGACAATATTGACACCCTTACTTTATGTCTAGTCACGTAGATAAAGGTTTTCTTTTTTAATGACAACCTTAGTTAAAATTACTAAGACTGACGAATTAAAAACTTGTAAAATACTACGAATCAATTTTGTTAGAATAATCTAACCTTATTTCTCTTACTCTTTTGGGTTCATAAATTCTAAAACATCGTCTATTTTTTCGTCTAATATTTTGAACTTTTGTTTAATTCCAAAGTGATGGGGAGTGATAGACATCAGAATTAAATTATGAAGTGATGAAAAATTACGTGCAATGAAAAAACAAACAATAATAAAGAGAAAAAGTTTCTGATTAGTTTAAACTTAAAGTTCCTTTTTAAAGTGTTAGAATCTTAAGAAGTTACGATTTTACCAAATATAGTTTGATATTAGTTTCATTTGTTGAATTAGGTTGATTTGTGCTTATAATTACAGTGAGAATAATTATTAAGAATTTCAGCAAAATGAAATATTAAAATAAAATATATAGTATTGATTTTTCAAATATTTTATCGAAATGATCTGCAATATGATTTATCAAGATCTTTTAAATCATAAGATGATATGATAATTAATATGACATTCACAACTCATATATTATATCATTAGATATAAATTTGAATAATATATTTAAAAAGTTATATTTAGAAAATTTAGTATTATTTTTAAAATTTTAATTTAATTTAATTTAATTTGAAAAATACGTCAGTTTGACTAAAGTAGCAATTTTCTTAAATTGAAAATCCTAAAAAAAAAGCAATTTCCTAAGTTGTCCGCTTGTCCTACGTAACTAGGAATCTTTGTTAAACTATAAGACAATAACAGTTTCTTATTTAATCTTAGAATCTCAGTTTAATTAACGAGTAAAAGATCTAATAGCAGCAGCTGGGTTTCACGTACAACGACAACAACCAGGGATGCAACGGCAACAACAACAACAGCAACAACCAGGGTTTCAGAAATCTGCAATGGGAACACATGAACAGAGACCGATGCAATATTATAACCAGAACCTGTCTAGGCCAGAACGAAGTGACGAAATTGATTACAAACGCCTCACATCTTTCTTGGACAAAGATAACTCCTTCTTCAGTCCATGGAATCGACCTGCTGATCATACGACCAACAGTACGCCCCAGGAGGAAGAGAAAGTTGAGCGCACGAAGTTCGAACCTGGCTCCTTCTTCTCTCACTCTTCGCAAATCGCAACTTCAAGAGCACCGAAATAGATAGCGAGGCCTCCATTACTTCTCCATATTAAATAATCTGTAATCATGAATATTTTTTCCTTCTTCAGTGGAATTAGAATGTGTCTTTATGTGTTTTATTTTTTTGCTTGGCGCCCATATATAATGCAGTATAAAATAAGTATAATGCCATAGATCAATTATTCAATTTAGTAAAATATATTAGCATGCATGCAGGAGATCTTGTGATTCCAGACTACTAAGATTGTTCGATTTTTTCCCAGAAATAAATTACGGTAAAAAAAAAAAAAAACAGATTCAATTAGTTATTGATTAATATATTAATACGTATTAGGCAATAAATTTTTAAGTAACGGATACAAATTTTTTCAGGTAAATGTAGATGCAATCAAGAACATTATTTCATATATATTGTTGAATAAAAGAATTAGTGTAGATAGCAAATAATTAAAACACCATCACATATTATTAGAAGAAAGACATTACAGTACTCACTCATCATATTACAACAATATCGCACACATAATTATCCCTCCCTGTCCATAAATGTTTTTGCCTTCTTGTAGACTTGCTTTAAATATTCCCTAAACCCGACCAAATCAAGTCTGACATTTTGTTCCTTCAAATAAATGTTTTTGCCTTCTTGTAGACTTGCACACATAATAGCATTCGACCAATTATTTCCTCTATATGCAACTGGATCCTTTATCACCAACTCATTCTCATCATACTTGTCCACCAAGCTACTCTCCTCCGCATTGATCTCATATTCCAGGTACGCTAGCCCCATCCCCCTAGCCGATTTCGCAAAGCACGCATCCCACCCAATCAAGCCCCAGCGGCACCACCTGCACCAACACAGAGCCAGGCCGCAAAAACAGCTAGTGTGTAAGAGCTGCAACATGTACCCCAATCATGGCATGACTTGTATTTATCCGCGCATAAGCTTGTTGCAATGGGGTCTTAATAGAAGGCTGGAACACTATGACGTCAACACCCACTTGTGTGGCGACACGTTTTACTTCAGCTTCATTTGACATGACTCGTCCAATGGTATTCTTCCGACTTACCAGGACGAGCCGTGGCCGAGTCACTGGAGAAGAATTATAGTTGGGGGTTCCGGCCGTGGCCACAGGCTTTGTGTAGTAAGTCACGGAAGCTGGTGAATGTTGCTGAATTGGGTATCAATGTTGGGTCGATTCTCATGGATCCATGTGAGATAAGGCCCAAAGCGATAGAAGTAAAACAGTGAGTGGTGGTATCGTTATCGAGGTTTACAATATCGTACTTACTAAAAGCCTGTAGCAAATGAGCGTACTTATTGACGCACCAATCACGAGCTTTGTCGATCACATGGATGACATCTTGATCTGGGAAGATGGAGTTGATGGTGATTAAGAGAGGAATGAAACCATCATTGAACTCATGCCAGAAGTTTCCAGTGTAGCCACTCACACTGAATACTAGAGCAGGGGCATTGTGTTGTGATTCGCATTTTGGGCTTTGTGGGCCTGATGTTACTGTCAGCCCTTCGATTCCTTTCCTCATGAAGCTTTCGCATTTCCGTGGGCAGGGCCTAATTTTTTTCCACCGATAGGGGCGGGGTAGAGATGGCGGGCTCCACAAGGTAGAATGTGCAGGTCTTGGGATCCAGCCATCCAGGACAGTTGGACCGTTGATCAAACAGATATCGTAATTATGGTGAGAACGGTCGCAGGCTCGCAGCTGATTTGTCCGCCTTGCAAGGGTTGCACTGGCGGCGGTGGAAGAATCGTGTCCCATTCGCAAATTAGGGCCCAATGAATCATTGAATAAAAAAGATTACAATTTACAGGCGATAGTCAAATAACCAACGAGATGGAGTTTCTTTTTGTTTTAACAAAAATTAACGAGTAGAATTTGCACACTCACTATTTAGTAAATTGGCTTACCACTGCCACACTCATAAATGGAAAATTGATTTGACTTATCTTTTCACTCATAAAATGATCATAAAATACGAGTGCCACATTTTCCTATATTATTTAAATTTAACAGCAATATTTGACCTCATTAGGCATCGATAAATGAGATGAAAATTTGCGATGACATGCATTGAGACACAACTTTGCAACAGAGGAGGGATCATTCAAGTTGAAAGGTGTTTGTACTGCATACCCGGAAAAGTTGATTTGGTTAAAGTTGAGACCCTGAATTCCGATAAGATAGAGAGATTGCTCTCCAACATGAAGAAGAAAACAGCAAAGAGGAAGCATCCAGTCATAGCCGTCGATGCTTGCTTCTTCATTGCTATTATATTTATAAGCCTTTTGTCTCGCAACTTCAGGCTTCCTTTACATCATTTTATATATGGGTATCAATTATAAGATGCTAACTCTTTGACCATTTTAGACAATTTAATTAAAGAGCAATGTTACACTATCCAAAAAACTATTTAAATTTATTATCCAAATAATGTGATAAACTTATGTGTAATTATCACATTATCAATATATCATCTTAAAATCAATGCGGTAGCTACAGTTAGATTGACACATCATTAAGACAAAATTTATGGATAAATTTTTGAAAAGTGTAGTATTATTCTTAATTAAATTAGATATACACAAGTAATTAATTAAATTGAGTTCTTCCAACTATATATATATTTTTAATCAATGCATACCAAAACAAGGCTTATGTCATTAATGATTTAAGTAACGCTTTATGTAAATTTTGATTGAAACTAAATTAATTAGCCTCTCATGTTTCATGTTTTAATTCTTAGTGGAAGTGACAAATTATAATCTTTGACACATTGGATATAATGTAGTTCTATCCAACAATATGTGGAGATTCGAATTACGATATTTTTATTTACTCTATTATTCAAGTGAATTAGGTTGATATGTTGACTAATTGTATAGTTTTCACTATTAATTAATATAAATGACCAATCGAACGTACCTTTTTCATATCATTTGATACAATTTTGTAATGGAATATTGGTTTATGAACACATGTACTGATTAGTTTTTGTATCATCTTCCCTGAAATTTATTGAGACCTGTCTGGGTCCGTAGGCCCAAGGTAGCATTTCAGCCTTGCTCTTTTGTTTGTTTGGTGTGTTTTTTTTTTTTAAAGATTCAGCCTTGCTTGTATGTTTTCTGTTTTTCTTACTTTCTTTCTTTATTTTAATTTCATTATAATTTTGATATTTATTTATTTATTCTCACCTTTATAACACACGAATGCTTTTTTTTCTCTGGACAAACGACTAATTTTAGGAGTGCAACGTATATATATATTTTTTGACTGGACAATATATATATAGAGAATATCATTATAATAATAATATAAAAATAATTATTTGATTACCTTACTAAACCACAAACCTAACCTATAATAATAATAACAATATATTAAATTGTAGTCATTGGATTGGTTTTAAGGATAATTATTGAAGTTAATTCAAGCGCTACAATTAATGGATAATATTACTGACTTTTGGATCAATTAGAAATCCTAGTAAGGACGGGACATGAAATAATGTAGTTGTAGTAGTATTCCAATTCTCAATCCTAGTGGGAGTAGGAAGGTTGACATTCTTATATATACTCATATATCATTAGATATTTATCATATCATACAAACTTTTAAAATTTATAGAAATTAAAAGAGATGATGATGAGAAAAGAGCTACCTCCACATATTCTCAAGTTCCAACTACAACAAAATCAACTGCCTCCCAACTTCCCAAAGCTACTCCACAACTTGATCAATCGATCAATGGTCAATCAAAATTGTTGTTCAAATCTTTAAACGCTCGAATGAATCAGTTGTCACGATTGTTAACCATTCAACTACAAATACTGTGGAGTCAAGAAGTTTTCATAAAAGAATTGATGACGATGTGCCAACAACAAGAGCAATGTCGCATGAATTTCAAACCCGATTCATATTTCTTTTATAGAATCTGAAGGTTGTGAAGGTTTAAGATAATCCTAATCAATTCTACACAAAATTATATTTTTTAACTGTTCTTTTTTTTTGTTTTCTTGAAATGTAATTTAAAGTGTTTTTTTCTTTTGAAATGTAATTTAAAGTGCTATCCTTCACTAAATAATAGTTAAGATTGTTGTTGATGTTTCTTAATTATATTTCAGATATGTATACTATTTTTGGTTTTATCGTAATATCGCATACAGACAAATAAATTTTGATTCCTAAGTTCACTCTTTGCACGGCACCCTTAGCTTTTATATATTTAATTAGTTTGCAGCGAAGTTCACAGTTCTTGAATCTTGGGAACCACTATGACGTATAACTAGGAAAAAAAATTAAAGAAACCATCGAAGGGAAAAGGATGATTTGGGAGTTTTTGCATTTTCCTCCAATTCCTTACAAGAAATAGGATTATAGGTTTTGAATTCCTGTTCAATATATTTTCGTTAAAACAAATTCAGTTTACAAATTTGAATTTTATTTCAATCTTATTGAATTTTGAGTAGATTTAATCTAATTCAATTAAATGTCAAAAAAAAAAAGAAGAAATCTAATTATATTAAATTCCAATTTAACTTAGCTGATAGAACTAAATTTTTGACTATTTAATTTCATACATTTTACTAAAAAAAGGGGCAAATTAATAACAAGAAAAGTTAAGAAATGAGATAAATTGATATACAAAATGAGTAATATTATATTTTTAGAAACACAACTTTTTTAACATATAATCGATTTGGTCTTGGACAGACTTTGGTAATAAAAGCTGTTACAAAGATATCAAATATAAACAAAACACGTTCAATTGGTATATATGAATTATATTTAAGTAGAAGTGAGTATCATCCTTTCATAATAGCAGTCGAAGTACAAATATGTCAAGAACTACTCAAGGCAGTCTGGCATTTATCATCCTGTGCCATGAAATATTACTAGAACTGTTTTATTTATTTATTTTTCCTAGCAATAAATTTGGGTAAGCAAAAAATTAAAATGAGATAAAAATAAATAATAGTAGGACTGTTTAATTTTTTTTTTCATGTAAATTTTTGTTGAAACCAAATTAATTAGTTTTTCATGTTTCATGTTTTAATTCTCAATGGAAGTGATAAGTTATAATCTTTCACATATTGGATGCAATGTAATTTTATTTAATTATATTTTTTTTATATTCGAATTACGGTATTTTCATTTATTCTATTATTCACGCGAATTAGGTTGATCTGATGACTAATTGACTAGTTTTCATTGTTAATTGATATAAATGACCAATCAAATATATTTTTATATCATACGATACAATTTTGCTATGAAGTGTTGATTTATGAACACATGTAATGATAACATGAGTCTTCATACTTGTACCCTGACTGCCTTCATCAAGGGCCGTAAACGAGAAACATATATATTGCAGTCTGGACTCTCCGGTAAATGTTGTTCATGTGGGCTGTCCCTGTGAAATTGAATTGACATGGTTACTCCTTATTCATACTCGTGAGTAATAAAAATATATTTTCCTTTAACAATCAACAACAAATACATGTTAAATATAAGTATTTTTTTACATGAAATTAGAAGGTAGTCGAAACTACATTGATGATTACAGGATCAGTGTGGTACTGCTTTTTGCTTCAAAATATTTATTTAAATTACAAAGTAAGTCTTTACATATTGTTTTTATTTATTTATTAATTTTGATGATTAAAATCAATTCATAGTACAACCGAAACTAATAACGATAAGCGTTGTGGTACAGTTTCAGAATTAGTTTTCAGGCTAACCCACAAAGAGTGAAAAAAGAAACCCATATGTTGGTTGGGTGAACCCATGACCTTTGGGCTGATTGGGTAGGGATGACATTTTATCATTACAGCAACCCCTTATTGTGCTATTTATTTATTTTAAGGATCTTCCGTATTGCTTTTGAAGAATCGGCTTGTTAGTAATAGCTTATTCTGAATTAGGGTTAGCCCATAAAAGCAGAAGATAAACACGGATGACCCAACGGTTAATCCTCTCTCTGAAATGGATTTTAACCTGTCTGGGCCTATAGGCCCAAGGTGGCATCTCATCCAGTCATCCTTAATTTCTATTTTCTGTTTATTATTTATTTTGATTTCATTATAATTTTAATATTTATTTTTATTCTTGCCTTTATAACACACGATTACCCTTTTTTTTTTTGTTTTTTTTTTTTGTCAATTTTTTTTTTGTCTGGACACACGGTTAATTTTAGAAGGGCAATATATATATAGAATTATTTTTTCTTGACTGAGCAATATTTATGGTACATCCATATAATACTGAACCGGTAATTCTTGAAAATAATAATAATAATAATTAGCTGACTTCTGGATAAATTCGAAGTCCTACAATGATTGGACATGAAATAATGTAGTTGTATACTTGTAGTATTCCATTTCCAAATCCTAGTGGGAGTAGGAAGGTTTACATTCTTATATATACCCACATATCATTAAAATTTATCATACAAACTTTTAAACATTTATAGAAACTAAAAGAGATTAGAAGATGAGAAGAGAGTTACCTCCACGCATTCTCAAGCTCCAACAACAACAGAATCAACTATCTTCTAGGAAGCGTCGGTGCTTGCCCCCTCGATTCATCAAGATTCAAGACGAACAACTGTCTCCCAGGATGCGTCAACGCTTGCCACCTCAATTCTTCACGATTCAAGACAAGCAGCTTCCCAAAGCTGCTCTACAACTTGATCAATCGATCAATTGCCAACAAAATTTGTTGTTGGAATCTTTGAACGCTCGAGTGGATCAATTGTCACGATTGTTAACCACTCAACTACTAATAATATGGAGTCAAGAAGTTTCCATAGAAGAATTGATAAAGACGTGCCAACAACAAGAGCAACATTGCCAACAAAGAATTTTAGTTTACAACCTTGACAAACCACCTTTGATGGAACGACAACAAATCCAATCACAACCACAACAAAAGAAATCCATATCCGATGTGGACTACTCAAAGCTCTTATCATTCTTGGAAATGAATGTGGATAGTTGCGACAACTCTTTTACTCTATGGCCTCGTAAATCCCAAGAAATCAAGGTTGAGAAGCACTATCAGAATTTCGAACCTGGTTCATATTTCTCTTATCAAATTTGAAAGTTGTAAAGATTCAAGATAGTCCAAACAAATTCTACAAAAGATTATATTTTTCAACTTTTTTTTTTTCTTGAAATGTAATTATCTAGCGTTATTCCTCACTAAACAATTAGTAAAGATTGATGTTGATGTTTCTTGTTCCGTTTTGTCTTAATATTACATATAGATAATTAAATTTTGATTCCTAAGCTGAGCCTTTGCCACGGCACCCTTAGCTTTCATATATTTAATTAGTTTGCGGTGAAGTTCACAGGTATTGAATTTCAGTTAACCACTATGACATATGACCAAGAAAAAATGGTTAAAGAAACCATCTACGGGAAAGGATGATTTGGGAGTTTTTGCATTTCCCTTCAATTTCTTACAAGATATAGGATTACAGGTTTCGAATGCCTATGCAATAGATTTTGTTAAAACGAAGTCAGTTTACAAATTTGAATTTTTTCAATCTCATTGAAATTTCAGTGGATTGAATCTAACTTTATTAAATGTCAAAAAAGGAAATCTAATTAGATTAAATTCCAACCTTACTTAGCTGATACAACTAAAATTTTTACTGGTTAATTTAATAATATATTTTACTAAAAAGACCGTAAATTAATAATAAGAGAAGTTAAGAAACTAGATAAATTGATCTACAAAACGAGTAATATTACTGTTTTAGAAACTCAACCTTTTTAACTATGATCGATTTGGTTTTGGACTAACTTTTGTAATAAAAGCTGTTATAAACATATCAAATATAAACAAAATTTGTTAATTTAGATTAGTTGATACACATTAAAAATTTAAATAGAAGTGAATATCATCCTTTCATAATGGTGCAAATAAGTCTACTTCCAAAAAAAAAAAAACGGTGCAAATAAGTCAAGAACTACCAAAGGCATTCTGGCATATCATGCTGTGACATGAAATAATTCTAGGAGTGTTTAATTTCGAACAATAAATTTGGATTAAAAAACCAAATATATATATATATATATAACAAATAAAATTAAAAACGAATTCATGATATTGATATATCAAAATAGTAGTGTACATGAATTAATACAGGAGTATTATTATTCGCGCAGACTAGAATGGCATTTGCAAAAGACAATCTTGCCCTCAGAAAGCGTAGAAAGGTATGCCTCGTCACATGCCACAGATTAGTACCTTTCCTTTAGTAGTACTAGCGCATATAATGTTCTAACTACATAGAATTTTATTGCTTTTGAAATTGATAATATTTGAAATTACAGCAAAATTTTGTAGAAGTTTTCAAGGTCATTAGAGGTAAATGACCTTTTTTTATGTAGAGTAGTATTTCGTATAAAGACCAAATCCTAGAGAAAATGGAACATAAAGATGTAGTTGTAATATTATTTTGAGTCCTAGTATGATTGGGAGATAAAATGTTGTTGCAACAGTACTATATTTCCCAATTCTAGTGGGAGTAGTAACATTTACTTTCTTATATATATGCCCATTTATCTTTGCATTTTAATCATACAAACTTGTAAACTTTTATGTAAACTCCATAGATACGAAGATAAAAAGAGAACTATCTCCACACATTCTCAAACTCCAACAACTATAAAATCATCGGTTACATCCCAAGATGCGTCAACGATGCTTGCCATCTCGATTCTTCAAGATTCAAGAAGATCAAGTACTCCCATCGTCACCTTTGATTCTTCAAGATTCAAAAAGATCAAGTACTCCAAACTGCTCCACAACTCAATCAATCAATCAACTATCAACAAATTTGTTTTTTGAATTGTTACTTGCTCGAGTAGAAAATTTGTCACAATTCTTAAAAGTTTAACTACAAATAATGTCGAGTCGGGAAGCTACTATAGAAAAATTGATGAAGATGTACGATCAACAAAGGAAACATTACCAACAAAGCGTGCTAGTTGACTACTTTGACAAACCTACCCCGGTGGAACAACAGCTGATCCAATCACAATCACAACAAAAAAAAATCCATGTCCAATGTAGACTACTCAAAGCTCTTATCGTTCTTGGACATGGACTTGGATGCTCTATGGCCCCATCAATCCTCTGAAATCATGGCTCAAAAACACCACATAAATTTTAAACCCGATTCATACTTTTCTTATTAAATCTGAAGGTTTTAAAGATTAAAGATTATTAATCAATTCTATGAAACGTATACTTGTAAACTTTTCTTTTTTAAAAATATAATCATTTAGCGTGTTAACCGTAGCTAAACAATGGTAAAGATTGGTTATAGATGTTTCTTAGTTCTATTTCGAATATGTATATTTTTGGTTACCCTGTGGACCATACTCAAGATGAATCCATAGTCAATGTGGAGACTCTTGATAAACCCTAACAATTCTATAGAAGATTGATGTCCATCTTTTTTTATATTTTATGTACGTAAAATGCTCAGTAAACATATCTGGATTTTCTACTTGGTTACAATTAAACTACATAACATTCATTTACGTTAAATATCGTTTTCAATAACCAATTCTGTTGGATGTCTATGCATTAGTCAAAACAAGCGAAACTACTATTTTATAAATACTTAAAAACTGTTTTCTTTACTTGAAAATGGTTGGTTTTGTTTAAGCATAAATACAACACGAAACATAATGAAGTTACAAGGTAAATACTAATATAAGTAACCCAATTATAAACCTTACACACCCACATCAATAAAATTATCGACTTAAATTATCTCCTCCGACTCCAGATTTATAATAGTTCAACAAATAATTAAAAACAAATGCATCAACTCAACTACCACTAAATTCATAGAGTTAACAAAAATGATGGCTTAATATCAGTTCAACTACCACACACAATTGAGATAAAATTATTGAAAAATGGTGGAATTTTCGTGCGAAATATGTAACTATGTAATCAGACTATTATCAAAACTGAAACTTTTAGATTAATGCCCTGCTATGAAGGACGATGAATACAAAAACATAATGTAAAAAACAATCTGCTCTATAAATTTAATTCAATTTTGTGTAATCACTTCATATAGCTATTGCCTGTTGTAAGTTTCCTATCCACTTGCCGAATATCACAGAGAAACTCCAGTTGAATCACGTACGATCTCGTATATTGATATAACATTCTCAATAGTCAGCAAGAAAATGATGCACCATTCCAAAAGATCTGACCTTCTGTTTTGTATAACTTCTTGGAGGAAATGAATGTTGTGCTGCATTATTACGAGGATTTAGTTCAATAAAAATCAAAAGAGTACAGAAATGTAAAACAAAATTGTGAAACCAAGTAGCTATTGATGCAAACAAGTAACTAATTATGAAAAAAAAGTAGTATGATTATTATAATCATCAACATTACTATCAAGCAACCAAGTAACTATGACATGTAATATAAGATGAGTAGGTAAAAAAATTGTCCAGAAAATGACACAGACAAACTGCAAACCATGATCTAATCACTTATTTCAAACCATGATCTAATCATGATTTAGCTACTATACAAAATGTGTATGTATAATGAGTAATCATGAAAGGGATCAATTCTTTTTCTTTATTTTTTTTTCTAAAGCAAAAAGGGATCAATTCTTGTCTTCAATATCTAACCTTTTTTTGGTTTAAATTTTCCGAACCCTTAAACTGGAATCCAATGACTAATAACTACTCCTGTAACTATATAAATCTTATATAGTAGCATAACCTATACTAGATATTTCATCACCTAATTATTTGTAGCTAAGGAGGTGTTTTATTATTTTCATGGAGGTGCATGTATAGCTGCATCGTTGTGCATCTCAGCCTTCTGATATAAATAATAAATTAGCACCAAAACTCTTGAATTAGATTTCTCTGAGTCATAAAAGAAGTCCAAGCTTCCATTCAAAAGTAAACACCAAAAATTGTCTGCCTTTTCCAGCCTCCTGCTTGACCATATGCTAGCACTAAAAATATTTTATATACACAGCTTTTCCGAATTCAACAGAAGCCAAAAATCCATCCATCAAATGCATTCATAAGTGATATAAGAGCAGAATACCTCCACAAATTTTAATTTGTAATCCAGATTTCCAAAGCGCTGTGCAACTTCATACTCCTCCCGAAGGTATTCATGTATTTGAGCATATTTTGCATCCCTCCAAGCAATTTCTGATCTAAATATTGAAAGGACAGAAGATAAGAGGGGCTAGCAGATACATAATTATAAACCAAACTTCTGTGTCTTAGAATCAACTGCTCATATGTAAACCATGTAACTTGAGTAGTAAAGCTTTAAGGCTCATCTGAATAGCCATTCATGAAATCATGCAATTAATGCCTCATGCAATAATAGAAGGTAGAAGTTAATATTAGTCATGTCGAGTATCTAAGTCATATGATACCGAGACTAGAACAGGCTTCAAAAATTCACCAAATGCAGAGAATAATCTAGTCACATATAGAACAAGCACCAGCAAGTACCTCTCAAAAAGACCAACTTTGAGAATTACATCAGCTAAATTTGAATTAGCCTTCCCAACAAGCTGTAGGAGCTTTGTCCTATCCATTGTGAAAGTTCCAGTTTTCTCCATAGCACGATTTATACCTGCAAACTCTTCTACCATACCATCAACCTGCATGACGAGGGGAGATAAGAGGCTGTTAAATGCGATTTAAGTCCCCCAAAAACTAACTTGTAGAATGCATAGGACTAGTTTTCTTTAATGTTCATTGGCATAAGGACAAGCACTAAACAGTGTCAAGCTTAAGTCAAACCAAGTCAAGCATGAAAAATTTTGCACATACACAAAGCAAAACCAAATTACATCTGCTCCACTACATGGATCATATCAATGCATTACAACAAGATCAATGAGCATTCTGCAAAGAAATCACCTGAGAAACAAAATAATCCAAAGCAATGCTTTGGCCAAGAACACTTCCAATTATGCGGATGCTATCAGTATCCAAAGTTTTCAAAACAATGTAGTCTGAACCACCCTGCATGTCCTCAACCAACAATGGCTGCTCTTTTATGGCATAATCTAATAAAAGGGGTCAAAAATAAATGACAAAATCAGTTTCACATTCACTCAGAATCTATTTAAAGTGAAAGAAAAAACTTGACAAGGAAGGATATCACAGGAGAATAAGGAACATTAAAGGTCATGCACATAACAAATTGTGTGGATGCAATGATTATATAACTTTATTAATATCATATGATCAAAAATATCATATTAACCTTGGTAATATGAGATAATTTGGGGGTCACTGAAACATCTAGCTGAACCATTGAAATTTGTTATATACTAAGACAGATTGCTTGCTTTTTTTTTTTTTTTTTTTTTTTTTTTTCCAGGTACTAGGGCAGATTGCATGTGACATAACAAGTGAGATTAAAGTGAAAGCACCAAGCAATTGAGCATAAGTTTGCATTCAAGATTAAAAGGGGCTGCTTACTTCAAAACTTGTTTAGTGTTTATGCCAAATAAACAATCCATTCAAACTCCCTTGGAAATTACCATTAACTGTATTTAATATATCAAAGATCAATACATCCCTATTGTTTATTAAAATCCATATACAAACATAATCTATTTCATGTTATATGAATAACTTTTTGGTATAGATTTTGAGGTATTGACAAAACCATTCATGTCAAAAATAAAATATTCAAAGAGATGGAGAGAGGAAAAAATGTAGAATTTAATTAATAATTAAAAGAGGAAGTATTAGACATGCAGTGAACAAGAAATCCACCAAACCTCTTAAGAAAATTAGAAGCACAATAAGCTAAAATTAAATAAAAAAAATAAAAAATAAAAAAAAAGATTCTGATTTGTTGATCGTTCCTTTGAGTCCCTTATTAAAGATTATCCTTGCCATTGTTTGTCTCTGGTTGGAACAAACTACTATTCATCAGATGTACTCAGAAGATACAATCAAATCTAAAATTTATAAGATGATTTATGGATTTGTAATAGGTTAATGAGCTACCAGGTGGCTGTTTAACAAGCTCAAGCTAGAAATATATGTCAAAATTTATATCAAAATGACATTTAATTTAAAGATAATTATGATATAAAGGTATCTATTAACCGTAATCTATAATAGATACACTAATTAGTTAATTCTTTTATATTCACGTTGAATCCACTAAAAATTTAGAACAATTAATTAAAAAAAAATGGGGCAATACTACCAGAAACACAATTAACACGAAACATTTATGATATGCATGAATATAATAAGACAACATTTGAATGCAAAATAACAATAAAATAATCGGGTCAATATTTTGTTGTAAACATTTGTTAAAAGCTAGCTTCTTAAATAAACCTACCATCCCTCCTTATCTCAGGAAGTAATCCAGAAGCATGTCTACGAATTATATGCAAGTAATTTTCAGCTTCATGGTCCTCAATATTGAAAAGAACAGCAGATCCATACTGGAATACAACCATGTAACGGCAATAGCTGACATTCTCCTTGACTCCATGTGCCTAAATAAAAGTAACAACGTGTTTAACCAATCATATTAAAAGCCACGTTCAGATTCATGGGAGACTATTTCACTCAAACAGCCTGCATTGCTGGATACAAATTCAATTACAGCATCCATAATGGGCAATATGACATACATTAAACCAGGTCCATTTACTGAATATTGAGAAACCCATCAGGTTTCCCAAAAGTATCCAAGCCTAAACAATGAGCTGACAGATATATCTTTATTACCTCACAAATTGTAGATTTTAACGCTCAACAAAACTTTCATTAAAAATTCGAACAAAAATCCTGATGTCAAGAAATACAGAGGAACTTGTTATGCACAACCATAAGGTGAACCATGCAACCTTTCCACATGAACAACAAAACCAAGTATATATGGTCCATACATGAATCCACAATACACACATAACTACCTTTTTGCAAGCCTGAGATAGAACATATTACTGCTTGAATCATTACTGACAACTGACAGCATAAATTACACTTAACAGCCTAAACGATAATACTTTTTGGATACCAAATATGTCATGAGACAGGATGATTGTAAGAAAAAATAAGAAGTAGAAGAGTTAATAATCTAAGAATGTTATCCAAATTGAACAAAAAAGTTGTTTCTTAATCATCTTACAGTAATGTCCGAATGAAAATCACAAAATCTGAGGGCAATATAATTTGATGAACGAGAGGAAGGGGGAATAACGTCGCTTAAATTCTCGGCTTGCATGCTCTTCAAATTGATACTGCCAAAACCATGAATCTGAGAAGCCAAATCATCATGAAAAAACAAGGCAATAAAGAAAGGTGAGGGAGAGCCTAAATAGAGAGCATGGAGAGAAGAGCACATACATGAAAAAACACATATATACAAGGAAAAACTTTATAACCAAAAATCCAATTCTAACAAGAGAAAGGCAAAAAGGCAATAATTTCACTACACCAAAATTAAAATTGAAATTAGGTGCCAGAAAAAACGAACTCAAGATATCATCCACTAGGAGTACAAAGGCTGTCGGCACATGTTCCCAGACATTGCATCCATTCACATTGATTTTCACTCTCCTTCTCCAACAAAACTTATGAAGTATTCGACTACTTCAACGTATGACCCAAAATCCATTCAAACCACTTTACCAAACAAAATTCAGAATTAATCAATAAACTAAAGATGTTGTAGCTCAAACTGTAATGATGACTTTATTAGGCTTCCACAAGAAGTTCATTTAAGATAGAGGAGCACTCAGGTACTATTGATTCATGTTGCCCTCAAACCTAAATCAACCTAAAGGATTTTAGTGTCTAAAATTAATGATTGAAGACCAACTCAAAAACTAGTGAAACCAAACCAACCCATTTCACTGAATAATCTTTTCTGCTTTGCAATACCAACGATTAATTATATGTAAATTATAATATACCTAAAGAAAATATGACCAATCCCAATCACCAAACATTGAACGACGAATGATGCTCACCAAATAAAAACGATACTTAAATTCACCAACGCTGTCTACTTTTCATTGTTCTATCAATCCAAACGAACTAAAAATGAAAAAAGATAGATTATAAACCAGCATGCACATTAAGCTACGAAAATAATCAAAATGTACATGCATACAAGTTACACCTTCTTTTCAATTCGAATATTATACATCACAAACTTGGATTCTAGTATTGTACCATCCAATAAAATCACAGTTCAATACTTTAACGAGACAACAATAAGAAATTTCGTAACTACAGAACTCCAATGATATCAATTGCGATTAAAAATTAGAAAATCTTATACTATTAAATCTTAAAACTCATTAAGTTCTCTATTTCCAACCTGTCAATGCCCTCCTCCAACTTATCCATCCACTCCTAACACAACACAATATTCACTTTCCACATCTTCCACACATTCTCTCAATCAGCAATACTAATTCTAGCAGAAACAGGGACCAAACAAAAAAAACATACAAACAATTCCATAAACAAGTGCAAGAACAAATAACCCAAATCAGTAAAAGCACAAAAACCAAAACACAATCACCAAGCCATGATCTTGTTAAAAAGATACAATTTTTTTTTATTATTATTATTTTAAAGAGGCTCACCTGGTGCATAGAAAATAGGCTTTAACGGGTATTTTTCCGGTCTCTTCGTCTTCCTTGGCTTCCAATCCATAGCTATGGACGAAATCAAACGACCCAGAATCCAATACGTTGGAGCAGACAGAGATGCGAGATGGGATTGCAGAGAAAGGCCTTGAACGAAAGAAAAAGCGACCACAGACGGCAGGGTTGGAATGTTTTAGAGGGATAAAAGGGCTCGAGGAGTGAGATTTAGTGGTTCTTGTGATGTAATTAATGAGAAAAGAAGAAAATCTCCATCTACCCATTCACTGGAAATGGGTCGGGGCAATTGGGTTTGTGTTCAATCGATGAACCAGTTCATGTAAAGATTTGTGTTCTGTAATGTTGTGTCGTTCGCCATCTCTGTTCATCGACTTGGTTTGGTCCGCTTTTTTTGGTGTAGACACTTTGATGCGTCCACCGCGTACTCTACTTCTGTAGTGTATGGCTGTTTCTCAGTAGAATCTATTTATTTGTCATATTCAATTATAATTCTTCAATACTCCAAAAATATATATATAATTCTTCAATGTATTTCAATATATATATATATATATATATATCTTCAATGATTTAAGCAAAGCTTTTCTTAATTAGTTTGTATTCATTGATGAACTTTAAGTTATTTTCAACTAATTTCATTTTCGAGAAAAATAAAATTCATATTTTCAAATAAATAAATAAAATATCAAATCATTAATCAACTTAGAGTTTTTCTTATTTCTACTATAACATTTTGTAATGACAAAAAAATTAAAATGAAACGTCTTCCATTTATTTTTCTTTTATTGTTTAATTCAAATCATACATGACTTATAAGTGTTTTTTTTAATTTTATTTTAAAATAAATAAAATATTTAGTTTTTTCTCAAAAAAGTTATTTTATTGATATCTTATTAGTGTTATTTTTATAATCACACTTTTTTTTCCACCAAAACTATATTACAACCTCTATTAATAGTTATCTCCTATTTATGAAAATAAATATCTAGACAATATAAATAATATATGATTTCAATAGATTCTAAAATATCTTTAACTCTTCTTATATTGACTTTAAAAAAATAGTAATTTAAAAATATGTTATAGATCAACTTTTAAAGTAATTCAATTATATGAAATTATATCTATGAATTTAGCGTAAGATTGCTTTTTAGACTGTGAAGTTTGGAATTAAACAAATTTCATTCAGGGTAAATTCCAATAATCATCACAAGATAGGTTGGATTAAAATAACTATTCACTTTCATCAACTAATATTTACCCTCATATTAAGAAGGAATTTGAGGAATTATAATTTCTGTTCACAAACCCCACAAAGTACATAGAGAAATTTACAATACAAAGGAAGGTTTGCAGGAATTCTGATTTTTAGCATTAATTTCGATACCACCCCACCCGTTTGTGATTATATTTATCCAAAATCTGTCAATATGGTAAGATGAATTAGTGACCATTTGTGTCTATATAAGAGTTGAATCTTGATCATAAATGCCAAGGAAAAATATATTAAACACTTAGCTACAAGAGAAAAAACAAATTTCACCAATAACTGTCGATCACTATTAATGATTAAGCTATAATAAATCAAGCAATAAATTATATAAGAATAATATTACATTATCAAAAATTTATTCAAATTTATTACCCTAATGACATAATAAATTTATGTGTAATTATTACATTATTAATACATCATTTCAAAATTAATGTAATAGTTATATATTAGTTTATTACATTATTTAGACATTGGAAAGGTAATATTATTTAATTTATAAATTTTTGAAGACCAACTCTAATAAAGAATAATGTTATACTTTCCAAAAAAATTTTGAAACTTTTTATGCAAATGATATGGTAAGATGATTTGTATCAATTATCTCAATTATAAGATGATATTGACGATGTGGTGAGTAATTCCAAATAACATTATTTTATCATTTGAATGTTGAATTTGGATAAGATTTTGAATAGTGTAATATTAGTTAGTATAAGAAAAGAAAAACATATATTACATTTTGAACAAAATAATTATTAAAATAAGTAATGTTTATTTTTTTATAAAGTACTTCTTATTGTTTAATATAATATAAATTAACAAAATATTTAGTTTAATTTAATTAACTTCATTTCAATTTTTTTTTTTTAAAAAAATGAATCAAACAAAGAGGCAAACGGTGTCGTTTGGTGCGGCAAAAGCCAAGAGAGTGTGTTGTAGTAATAGTGAGTAGAAACAATAGGGGAAATGTGGAAGAAGCAGCCGAGGCGAGTGAGGAAAAGAAGTGACAGTTGAAAGCGGGCTGAGAGAAACTGAGAGAATCGAGAATGGCCATATCTGGGGACCTGAGGGTTGCTGCGACTCTCGCATCTTATCATCAACATCCTCTTCGGAGCTGTCTTCCTTCTTCAAAGGTCCTACCGCCCTCACTCCACCTTCTTTTGTTTTTTATTTGAGTTTTTGAAATCTGTTCAATACAAGCTTGATTCTGTGTTTTTCTGCCTGGAAATTGTAGTGGATACTTGGGTTTTGGATGAATTGTTTAGAATTCAAGTGTTGATTTTTATTGGGTCTTCTGAGAAGTATCTCTTCATGCACACAGGAGTTATTCTTTGCCCTTTGTTTCTGTCTGTGAGAAATTGAATTTGAAATGGTTTTTTCTTGTGTTAGTGTTGTCGTTCTGGTGTTTCGTAGATTCATGTAGGGACCAATATATGTCGAAATGCTGTTCTTGCTTGATTCATCTTATCTTGAGGGTTTTGGTGTTTCAAACCAGTGTCTTGTGCAGATAACACTTATTTGTTTCACTTAGGAGTAATTACAAATTTACTAGTTGTAGACTTGCTTTACATAATAGTGTCACAATGGTGCTTGTTGCCGTGCAAGAGTAATGTTTGTGGTAATTGATTGTAGGATCTAGTCATGGGCGGCTACAGTGATAGTATAAGTGACTTGGCAAAAAAACTTCGAACGTGATTTTGTCAAATGTGATTGTATGTGTCAAAGAATATGTGACAGCTAAGTTAACCATTGGCAGTTGTACATTCTGTCCCCAGTCTCACCTTTGGTTACTTTCCTAAGCTCATAAGTCACACATTTCTTACTGTAAATTTCCTGTACTTATTAGGTTATCACTGAGGTCATAATGTCACTGTTTTGTCTATAACATTGCATTTCAAGTCCTCCATATGAATCTGCTACACTACTAACGTGGACAACATATTCAATATACTCTTGATTTTCCTAAAATTTCTTCCTGTTTCTTTGATTTTCATGCTGCACTTTGTAAATTTATAGCGATTAGAAGACTCTTCGTACCCTATCACTTGTCAGATTCACTCCTCATTCTTGTTGTCTGATTTTGGTTGTGCCACTGTAATGGTTATGGTCTTGTGTTCAAGGTGGACAGGCTAAAGTTTTTTCCAAATCATGTAAGCATTTGCTTGCATCATTACTCACCTCATGCTATATCTTTCATCCTTCTATATTAAAGTGCCCTCACTTTGGAAAATGTTGGTCAACGACTCAACATTCTGTGTTTGATGTTCTGAAGACCAAACAAACTACTTGTTGATTTTATTGTTGTAAGAAAGCCTACAGAGGTTGTTCCCTAAAACATGACGATATGAATTTCCAGATGCTACCACAGCAGTTTTTATTTCAATCCTTCTTGAAATGTTCTCTTCTAGAGGATAGAAGATTTTATTCCTGTACTTAATTGGTTTAAGAGTTTAAATTTGGATAATTAAGCAGTTAGGATTTCATTATATATGCTGTATTAACATTTGAAAAGCCAGGTAAATGCAAGGCAACACCTGAATGTCTTAAGTATTAACTGCTTTATAGGTAGACTTTCCTGGTTTCATGAATGGAGGATCGAGCATTTCTGAAATCTCACCCAAATGGCCTGGCATAGTTATGGACAACCGTAGCATACGCCAATTTAAACGGTTTTCTGGGATGTCCAGGGATTACAAGCTGCCTCAGAATGCCATTAACCAAGAAGCTGAGAGCTTCCTTCTCAGCACCATAAATATGAGCTTCTTTGAACGTCTAAACTTGGCTTGGAAAATAGTATTTCCATCACCAACAACAAGAAGCAGCTCCAATGCAAGGATTGCCAAGCAGCGCTTGAAGATGATTCTCTTCTCCGACCGATGTGCTGTCAGTGATGAGGCAAAACGCAAGATTGTGAAAAACATTGTGCATGCGTTGTCGGATTTTGTGGAGATAGAATCACAGGATAAAGTCCAGCTGAATGTCTCTACTGATACAGATCTTGGTACAGTTTACTCTGTCACTGTGCCTGTACGCCGGGTGAAGCCAGAATATCAAGAAGCTTATGAGGTGGGAACAATAGCAAATGTGGAATACAAAGATACTGGAGAGACGTCTGGTACCGTAGATGTCAGGTTTGATTTCTTCGTTCCAGATGAATGAATGCTCAGTTCCTTGGATCGATGTCACAAAAAATATTGTGTTTGCCCAGTTTCGGAAGCTTATGCTTAGATGTTTGGATGCTTAACAAGTGAGACAACATAACCTTTTGTGTATATAAATGAAAGTGGTCCTATAAGATAATTGGGAATTTTGCTTTCTTTAAATCATTAGTTTGATTAAATTTTTGGTGTATCTATTATTTCGTAATTCGTAGTTGATGGTGTTTATGCGTGTGTTTTAAAGCCTGGCATTTGTTTTCTGACTTTCTCCTGAGGTTAATCTGTGTTGTCTTTATAACCACATGGAATTGCTTCATTAGTGACAACATTTTTTAATATTTCAGCATTCGAACAGGGTAACTATTGATTGACATGTAGAAATTTGCTGCTATTGTCATATTTGAATTGTTTGGATTGGTGTTTCGTTAAATTTTGGTGCGTAAGCTGCAAATCAAGACTATATGCTTGAAACTACGAGAGGGACCCATGGCATTGAGAGGAATTTCGGTGCATTCAATGAGAGTATAAATGCAATTGACTACTAAGGACACATGATATGATTTTGAATGAAAGATGTTCGATCTTGAAAGAAAGATGCATGATATAATAGATGCACATTCACTAGACGCTTTCTCCCATTGGAAGAATTCAACGTTGTTGCAACTCACAACTGCTGAAGACAGTCTTTTGATTCATCAGGATCCATGTGTATGTTTATAATTGAGGATTCTACATATGACTGCATCAACAACTGGTTTTCCAAATTTTATTTATGAAAGAAATTTCTATAATGTCCGAAATTTTGTTTGGATTTATTCTTTTAAGTGATATGATAAGTTAATTTATAATTACTATATCATTAATACCTCTACTAAACGGGATAACTGTGCTTGGTCAAAACTGGTCACACTAATCAAAACTTAAGCATTAGAACTCGAAAGTGTGTTTTTCTAATGCAGTCGGCTCATAACAGTTCAATTGGTTTATAAGAGAACTACAAGAGACGGGGAAAAAGAGACTCACATCAGCGAAGGAAAAAAAGAGAGTGTAGAGTTGCTGAGATAGAGAGAGAGAGAGAGAAAGACGAGGACAGAAATTAGGCTTCAGTTGCAGAGAAAACTCATAAGGCCAACTAAACAAAGAGAGTGTGTTGCTGTTTTATGGGAGAATCATGAATAGCTCAACTCAATTATTATTATCATTATTATTTTTTTTTTAATGTCCAAATGACTTCAAAACACTAGTCTTTGCGCAACAGCATGCAACTGCTACGTGTTGAACATTGTTCCACTTTCTTCTTCAATTAACCGCCACCCAAACGTGGCAACATTGCTCCACTTTCTTCTTCAAACCCATTTGTAACTTATAACCATCCCCCATCAGGTTTTGAGTTCCAGGTCCAGGTTCTAGCGGAGACAACACACAGAGAGAGATGGCAACGAATGAAGATTGGAGAAAGAAATGCAGACACCGACAGTATGAGTTCTACTAAGCGAAGAAAGCTGGTGCGGAAGGATCCAAAATACCAGCAGGCCGCTACACTGGTGAAGTGCTGCACCAAAGACGCAATCTACCTTACCAGTGCCGCCACCACGATGACCCAAAAAAGCCGCCTAGAAGCCCCGATTAGGGGGTTTCCGGATCAGTCGGCCGCCATTTTTTCTTTTTTTTTTTTCAGATGTTTGGTTAGATATTAGAATTATGTTTTTATTTTTATAAAAGCAAATTTGAACAACTAAAAAAGAAAATAAAAATCAGGTAAATAGGAGAGGGCAGTTTAGTAAATCTGCCCAATTTTTTTGTTAGTGAGCGGGAAATTTAACTTTAGCCACTTTTCAAAGTTAAGCTGTGAAGTCCTTTTTTCTCTGCAACTGTTGTGAAGTGTTGTTGTTCACCGAGAATTTATAGTTTTTAAAATGGACGGAGTTTGTTTGGAGTTTCCAAATCCAATCAGAGACGCAATTTCAGCAATCCGATTCGCTCCTCAATCCGATAACCTCCTAATTTCGTCTTGGGACTCTGTGAGTGTCTCTTTTCGTTTCATTCTTTTACAACATTTTTCCTACCAATTTTGGCTTCAATAACAACTAGGGATTTTCCTCTACATGCAGTCTCTTAGATTGTACGACGTGGCCCGTTCTCAACTCAGATTAGAAGCTCACACCGACGTCGCACTTCTTGATTGCTGTTTCCAAGACGACACCGTGGCCTTCACCGCCGCCTCCGATGGTTTCATTAGAAGGTTTGTTGTGGACTCGAGATTGAAAAATTAAAGCCTATTATGGAGTCAAAGTTTGTGTTGACTTGAGATTTGACCAGAATTGGAACGTTAGTGATTACATTGAAGTTTTAAATTGTCTTCGTTTGAGTGTGTTATTATGAAAATAAAGGTTTATTATTATTTTTTTTTTTCATATTGTTGATTTTGTATTCTTTGTTCAAGTTTTGATTACTAATATCAAGCTATATGTGTTGACTCTTTTTGAACAACTTTTATAGGTGCGATTTGCATTCAGGGAGCATTGGTACAATTGGAAATCATGATGATATTGCTACATGTGTTCGATATTCTGATGAAACGAGTAAGCTAATAATAGCACTTCAATTCTTCTGCTTTAAAATTTTATTTGAGATGGTTTTTAGGGATAAGTTTGCTTGAAGAGTTTGCTATGATTTTTATCTGGTAGACATAATATGTTACACAATTCTATAGATTGTTGTAGTTAGTTTGACTTGCTGCTTACAATAATTGATCATGAAGTGCTCAGCTTCCCCTTTGATGAATTTGAATAATTTAGTTTATTGACTTTTGACCACAAAATTTTTATCATGTTTAGTCATTGGTGCCCATATGCTTGAATCTTGAAGAGGATTCTGGGCATTGGGAGAAGTAAGATTTATGCATTGCAAGAAACTTTGAAGTTCTGTATCTGAGAATGTTATAATAGTAACTCTCAGTTCTTGATAGAGGATGTCTCCAGTGGAAAAACTAATGAAGATCTCATTTTATATCACAATAGATGAAATGAAATTATTGAAATGTATGAAAAGTACTGCAGACTTTAATATGTAATTAACTTAATTTGGATATCAGGTAAAGTTCAATCTCCATAAAGCTTCAAAGTTCATCAACTGAACAAGCCAAAACTCTGAACCACTCAATTATGACTTTTAAGTGTGTGCGCTTAAAAAGAGAAGCATTAAATTGAGTTAGAGTAGTTGTTTCTTTATTTCACAACTTGCAATGTAAGAAGGCAGATTTGTTGTTCTCTTGGGGAATGTAGGAATAACGAATTTTTTAAGTGTTAAGAAAGTAAATGTTATCAGATTGTTCCTTTTAAAGTTCCAATATAGGTTGTACGTCAGTGATTCTTCAGCTTGAGGTACCAGAAGACTAAGTGTTACCTAAAATTTGTGGATGCAAATTTAGCTCATTACTCTCAATCTTTGTTAAAAATTCTTGCTTTACCCCATTTTTTCCAATTTTTTTATTAAATAAATTGTTGTTTGCTTCTCGTTCTATTTCAAGCTCATTGTAGGCACCAGTAATTAGAACAGTGCAGAAAGTTTAAACACTTGAGGCTGGATTATTTGTGTTTTAGGAACAAACTTTATTAAATTTTGTGTGGAATGGCTTGAGGAGAAAACTCTTGTCCGTATAAAGTAACTGAATGATGAATTTGACACACTTATCTAAGTAGAAATTATGGAAAATATAAGTTTATATGTCAATACAAAAGTCTTAATAATTGTCTTACTATAAATTCTCAAAAATACTCACATTATTCATCACATTCTTGTCTTGTAGGATATATTTTTTTGAATAATGCTATATTTCTCAAAAATTTGCTCAAAAAGTTTGTCTAAAGGATGTGGCAAGCTAATTTGTAGCTATCACATTAATTTTGGGTTGATATAGTAATGATGTGATAATTACACATAAGCTTGTTACATCATTTGGATAATGAATTTGAGCAAATTTTGGGGTAATGTAATATTACTCTATTTTTTGTTTTTCTTTGTACTTGTTTATCCAAAGGGTCAATCCACCAACAGTTGCTTGTAATATTAAACCAAGAAAAAAAGTTGTCTTATATACCTAATCAAGTAAAATACACATTCACTTTCTATTTACTTTATAATGATTTGGATAAATAATTAAATTTGTGATGACGGATTTTGGGTTAGATTTTCCTAATCTATTTGCTTTTAAATGTTTCTAGCATCTCAAATATAAATGAACTGATATTTAACACTTACAAGGGTATATTAGGCCAAAAATGCTAGTTCTGAGATGTTTCTTTTGTAACATAAACAGACTTTAACATTTATATCATATATGATATTTATTTTTTGTTATATTTAATTTCCATTTCTATTTTAGACAAATTAACAAACATAAGCTTCTGCCGTAATGTCATTACAAGAGGTGATGAACTAGCAAGTGCTTTTCATCTGATCTCTAATAGGTTTTTATAGCATGTGGGCTTTAAGGGCAGACAAAGCTGTCCTGGTTGAGAGGTACTTTTGCAGTATGCACATATTAACAAACATAAACATATGATATTTATTTTTTGTTATATTTAATTTCCATTTCTATTTTAGACAAATTAACAAACATAAGCTTCTGCCGTAATGTCATTACAAGAGGTGATGAACTAGCAAGTGCTTTTCATCTGATCTCTAATAGGTTTTTATAGCATGTGGGCTTTAAGGGCAGACAAAGCTGTCCTGGTTGAGAGGTACTTTTGCAGTATGCACATATTATTGTGGTGGAATTGCTTTTAAGGTTATTATGGAACTGCATTTTGTCTGTGCCTACCACCATATGCTTAACAATGATGACATGTACTTCAAGTTTTAAGATATAATGGAAAGCCTTTCTGTTGCCTCTCTATTCAAATTTTACTGCTTTCATGCTAAGCGCATCCTTACTGCTGTCATGCTTTGTTCTTCTATTAACGACTTGTATATAACTTCTCCTCTTGGTTTGTTGTAGGCCAAGTACTTACTGCCGGGTTGGACAATAAGATAATGTCTCTGGACATGCGCATGGGAACAACTCCTGCCTTTTGGAAAAATCTAGATGCAAAGGTGGAGTCCATGTCACTCTCCGGCTTTGATTTGATAGTAGCGACCGGAGCATCAGTAAATATATATGACTTACGTAACTTAGACATATCAATTCTATCAAGTGAATCCCAAATGGACGTTCAAATAAAATGTGTCAGTTCAATTCCTTATTCTAGAGGTATTCTAAATAAATTGTTGTCAGCTTTGCACGTTATAAACTTTGTTATTATTGATTTATTATGAATAGCCTTATTCTCATACGAAGGTAGTAATGTTTTAGTGAGAAAAACATCATATGGTGCAGAATAATTCAGTTGCTGAATTTGTTTTGTTCTCTGTAATTACCACCAGGCATGAATAATTGCCAATTTTAAACATGGGTTTGTGTCACCAATTCATAATGTTTAGAATAACAATTAGTCAATCAACTTTTGATTTGATGTCACAACCACTTGAATTTTCTGAACTTATTCTCTGCTTGTTTGAAAACAATCTGTGTTTGTGCAGGATATGTCATTGGATCAATAGATGCGCGGGTAGCTGTAGAGGTCTTGACTTCATCCAATTCAAACAACACGAGGTCATTTTTCAATTATAGTGATTTAGATCATGCTTAATTGCTTATAGTTTAAAACCCAGAGATTCCAATTTTAAATTTCTTTCCACTCTTATGTCAATTATGTATAGATCCTACCTCTATTACAATTTTTCTTAATGAAATCCTATAAACATTATAGTTACTTTCAAAATAGATAAAGAACCACGTTGATCATAAGGTGGATTCTAAATAAAATCTGACTTGCAGAATGAAACAATTTTTTTTTTTTGGGTAGATATTTTGTTAATCTTTTTGGTTGCATATACCTTGAGGCTCCTCCATTTTATAATATGTCCTTAAGTGAAATGAAAATTCTTTATTCTGTTTGATTTCCAAGAATAAAATTGGTACATGCATAGAATATATGATCTCTTTGTGTTATATAGTTTTAAGTTTCATCTTTTCAATATCTATTCATTATGAACAATTTGGTGTAGCATAATTCTATTTTTTTGCCCAAACTCATATCTAAAGTTATGTTGTAGGTCTTTTCTTTTTATTGCTACATTATAAATTTACTTCCAGATTTCAGAATTTTTATATCTTTTGAACTTAGCATGCTTTTGATTATCTTACCGTGGAATAAACAAATGTTTGAGGTCTGTGGTATATTTTCTTTTTATCAACAAGAGCATTTGTACGCTACATCCTTATGCATCTTGTATTTTATTACAGATATACTTTCTGGTGTCATCCAAAGTCAAAGAATGGTAGATATCATCTAGTCCCGGTAAATGACATTGTGTTCAATCCAAAGTATGTGTGTTTAATTGTGTATCTCACACTCATAAAATTGACGTAAGTGTCACATTGATGATTAGATCTTTTTATTGTAGAATTTGTGATGTTTTTGTTACTGGCGACAACGAGGGCTACGTTATTGCGTGGGATGCCCAAAGAAAAAGAAGACTGTTTGAGGTATTTCCATATGATTCTCTGTCGGGCTCTGCACATAATGGTTCCTGCAGCGAAAGTACTGTTAATTCCTATCTTGGACTTAGCCTAGCTTGTAATGCTACTAGTATCTTAATGATAGCTATATATTTAATTGTCTGGTAAGTTACATAGTTTTAAAATACGGGTTGAGGCGGCGCCTCAGCACCTCAGCCCTTGAGGCACCTCCATACGGGTGTCTCAAAGCTGGATCAAACACTGATCGTATCGAACGCATGAGGCAGCTGCCTTAGGGCCATTCGGGTCGACTCGGCTAAGTGAGTCGACCCTGAGGCGGTTAAGTTTGAAATTTTTAAATAAATAAAAAATAATGAAACTAACATTCGGCCAACCCCCTTTTTCCAGCTTTCTCTTGTTTCTTCAAAACCGCTCCTTTCTTTTTCAACCAGCAGCCAAGCTCAAAAAAACCCAACTTTAACCAGTCGGCCGATCCTTTTATACTTATTTTTCTCTTCTTCCTTCTAAAACTGTTTTTCTTTCTTCAACCAGCAGTCGGAGCTCTCTCTGTATTAAAACCAGCAGCCCCAAGCTTTCTTTCTCTCTCTAAAAGCTCTCTCTCACTCTATTTATCTGATTTTCTTTCAACACAACAACCTGAATCACCATACAACGCCTTCAAATAACTAATCTCACAAAAAAATTCCCTTTCTCTTTCTTCACCAAAAAATTTCATTTCTCTCTCTAGGCAGCCTCTTTGTCTCTCTAGTTAGGATGATTTTATTGATGATGATGGGGGAGATGACATACTGGATCCCTATTTCCAGTCATTAGACATAAATGACCCTCTATTGGATCTTTTGATCATCTTTTGTTTTAGTGATTTTTATCTTGTTTTTGGTTTGATATTGTTGTTCTAGAAATGCTTCTGGACAATTAATTTTCAACGTGTTGTTCTAGAAATTTATGAAATTTATACTGTTACCACTGCCTTACGTACTTTCGAGCCTTGTTGGTACTTCAATCTGAAACTGTTGTGTACTGCTAGAGCATGTTTGTGTCTGTCAATAGTTTAATGCAGCTTCTTTGGTTTTAAGTCGTGTGCAACTTTTGAATTAACTTTGTCCTAAATCTTCTGCAATATCGAATAGTGTCTTGTTGTATTTTGAAATACATTGCAATGCCCGAAGAAAGAGTCCTCTCAGGTTCTCTTCTTGCATTTGTACTTGTATTTCTGTTTCCACTCAATAGTCCAGATGTTCTAACTTCTCTCTGATATAAATGATTCCTTAAATTAATTAGTACATATCCCTGCTTCTCTTGCATCTGGCTAATTTTGTCCTTCTTTCAGTTGCCTAGATACCCAAATAGTGTGGCATCATTGTCATATAACTATGAAGGGCAACTGTTGGCTGTTGCATCAAGCTACGTGTACCAAGAAGCTACAGAAAAGTTAGCTACTATCTCATACTTATTTCCTTTACTTCATTTTAATTGTTTCTGTAAATTCGTTATCAGTTCGAGAACTTCTTACTTACAAAATGTCTCTGCACAATAATAATATTTGTGGTGGTTATTCATCAATAGCTCGAAATTAGACTTTCAAGTGCCTGTTACTTTAGTGTCATGGCATCCTTACTCACAACAAATTGCATGAGTTGAGTGAAAGAGTTATAACAGACCAAGGGGATGTGTGAGGATATTTGATGCAATCATGCAATGATAGTACGAATATATCTATTTTACTCATTTATAGTCTCTGCGTTGTCATGTGATGAGATAAGAGTTCTAGGTATATAATATACTATTTAGTTTGCAACAGAAGTTAGTTACGCAGACTAGAAGATGATTTGAGTTTTGCATATAACTCGAATACAATCTTACAGAAAACAATATAAACGACCTCACGTTGTTTCCTGATTCTAAAACTGGTTTTTAGGATTCTACTTGAAAATTACTGGAAAACAGGTTTTTCAGATTTTATTATTGTGACTAAAAATAATTATCTGCTGATAGCAAATCAAACAGCCTGTAATTTTCTATTATCTTTTGATGCTGGATGCATGTGCTGTCATGCAAACTCATCATCTTGGTCTGGGTTTTATCTGGCCTACTCTGTTATGCATATTTCTCTATAATATTCCACAGCTAAAGTTCTATGCAAGTTCCTTGCATGTCAAATACAACAAATTTGGCAACAGAGCGGTTGTGACTCGGGAGTTATTTAACTGTCATGTCTGCTTTGCTTATGACAGAGAAGAGCCTCCTCAAATATTTGTACACAAAATCGATGATGTCCACCAGAGATCAGTTGCCTGTTGGAAGTTCAAATAAGAAATGACTCTACAACAGTACAAGGTGTGCTCAGGAAAGGTGAATGACTTGCATATATAAAATGGTAGACACCATAATTTCTTATGTGGCTTGAGTGGTAACTTGCAAGTTGCATACGACACGGGGAATCCACAAGCTGTGTCTCATTTCAGCAGAGGAGCGGCAGCTCCATGTTTGGTATGGTACCTTTGACCGCCACCGCTTCAATCATGCAGATATTCCCTGTACTAGTTTCTAAGTCCATTATTTGTTACACTTTGGCCTATGACAAGTGTCACGTGTACTTTATATTTATATACTAACACTTCAAAATTAGATTTGATTGTAACACTTGTCTTGAATTTGTTTTTCTTTCATGAAAGAGAGAACATTTGGTTGATGAGTAGGATAGCTTATATCAGATGTCAACATCCTTGGAAAATTTTCCGTGTTGAGACTTGGTATGTGAGATTAGCTTTGATAAGTTCTCATAGACATTTATCTTGAGTGCCTGATATATCATGCTTTTTAAATTTTGACCCAGGAGCAAATATTTGAATAATTTATTATTAAAATACACGAAAACAATAAATTGATGATGCTTCATAGGTATGGATACCATTACAGTATCTCTTTCTCAAATTTGATAGATTTTAGAATAGTTTAATATACTATTATATATTACCTGTTATCTCACTATTTGAGATGCTTGTGGATGCTTTTTCACGCTAATTATTTTAGTTCAATACCTCTATTACTGTATTCTAGACCATATCGATTGGGATTAACATTTCTCCATAATTAAATATTAATATTTCATATGAACTGTTGTAAGAATTTAGAATGAAAAAAAAAAAAAAAAACAATTCAAGTTCTGTCGGAAAAAAAGATAATTAATTTTAATTTTTGGATAAAAAAATGATCTTATAATCTTTATATTTAATAATTTGTATATCAAATTTACTAGTTTTTAATACTACTTATGATAATTCAATTCAATGAATTTCCATTAAAACAGTCCATTTCAATTCCCCATTCTATGTTCTTAAGTTATTAGGCCTTTGATTTAGTTATATGATAAGTCCAAAAAGTGAGAAAGAAAAGGCAGGAATGCAAAAGATAAGAAGAGTGAGATACTGATAGGTTCGTGCACGGTGCATCATATCAGGCAAGAAGGCAGCCCACGTGCCCATGTGCAACCCTCCGCGTCAACCGAACGCAACCTCAGATATTTCAGCCTCATCTTCACCGTACAAACGTCTAATCCAACGACTGCAAAATGACATCGCTTTTCTAAAAGCCGACTTTTACACGAAACCCTAATTGACTGCCCTCCACATTCCTTACTAACTATAAGTATCTAAAATCCAAGCCCACGTTTTCTCTCTCATAAGAAAAGAAACACATTTCAATTAGAGTCCAATTTCTCTGCGTCTCCCTCCATTGGTGAATCATGTCGGACGAGGAGCACCACTTCGAGTCGAAGGCTGACGCCGGAGCCTCCAAGACGTACCCGCAGCAGGCAGGTACCATCCGCAAGAACGGTTACATCGTCATCAAAAACCGTCCCTGCAAGGTATTTTTTTTTTTTCAGATCTCTATTTTAGATCTTGGCTTCTTTTAGTTGCTGAGATCTGTGTTTAGTTTTCACGATTCTAGTTTTTTCAATTCTGTTCGTTTGATAATGAACCACAACATCATGTGTGTTTTTGCCGAAATTTAGAAGCCCTAATTCATAAATCAAAACAGAGCTGGTAAGCGGAATTAGGGTTTCGGTGTGCTAATTCGTTGTTACTGTGTCACAAAAATCATAACTTGATTTTCAATTCTTTTCCATTTCATGACTATAATTTTAATAGAGTCAAGTTAGTTAGATACAACTAAGATCTGAGAAAGTGTATTTCTCCACTAAAAAAGTTTTTGTTCAAATAATATATTTTTGTTATGTTAAGATGTCTTGATTTTATTATTTGTTGCAGGTTGTTGAGGTGTCAACTTCCAAAACCGGCAAGCACGGTCATGCTAAGTGTCACTTTGTCGGAATTGATATCTTCAACGGCAAGAAGCTTGAGGATATCGTGCCCTCTTCCCACAACTGTGATGTATTGTGCTGACCATTTTTGCCTATCTTTTAGTTATTTGTTGTCTACTGGATGTTAATATGTGTTCTTGTTGTATTACAGGTTCCCCATGTCAATCGTACTGATTACCAGCTGATTGACATCTCTGAGGATGGATTTGTATGATCTTTCGTTTCTTTTTATTGGGTTTATTTGGTTGGCTTCGTGGTTTTGATGTGTATTTAGTTAATTTTATGGTATGATAAATTTCAGGTTAGTCTGCTGACTGAGAATGGCAACACTAAGGATGATCTGAGGCTTCCAACTGATGAGAGTCTGCTCACACCGGTTAGTGGACTTGATTCTTTGTAGTTTTTGTTGCTATGATGATTTTGTATTTTTTGAACTCTTTTTAAGCTATTTAAGTCATTGCGAAATGTGTTTTAGTGTCTCCATGTTATGGTTGAATCTTTCATTATTTTTATGTTGGTTATGGTGTGTTCTTTTAGTATGTAATTTTATGCTAATTTTTAGACTTGGAACATATTTTTGTTGTTTATTGTTTGTTGTTGTTAGAAATTACACAACTTGTGGCCAGTAGATTCTGCTTTTGTGCTTATGTTTTGTATTATTATGATATTTTCTTTTGTTGGATTATAGCAACCATTCTTATGCAGTTATGCTATGCTGCTACATCTGATACAGATTCACATAAATTGTTGTTTTTGTTTTTAAAATACAATGCAGATCAAGAGTGGATTTGAAGAAGGGAAAGATCTTGTCGTGACCGTGATGTCCTCTATGGGGGAGGAGCAGATCTGTGCCCTGAAGGATATTGGCCCCAAATCGTAAGAGAACAAAATGGATAACAGTGGTAGCTTACTGGGGCTTGTGGTTTTGAGATGTAGAGGTCATCTTTCCTGGACTGACTTGTGGCCTCCTATAAAATGAATTAGCCATTATTAACTGGCTTTTATAGACAATATTTTGTGTTGTTTTCAGTCTTGGTTGAAAGTTGAAGCATGTTCCTTGCTTCCTGGTGTGGAGAAGTTATATCTGCCAGCAAGTCTATACATTTCTAAGCATCTTCACTTGTTTTAAACTAGCAATTTACAGTTTCCTTCACGTTATCTGATCATATGTGTCTTCATTCTCCCTATAATTTCATTATTTCACCAGCTGGTTATTTTTACTGTTCTTTTTGTTTTTTTTATCCTTTTGTTTTGTATTTGTTTAGTGCAATGCAAACATTGAAGCAGTTATCGATTTGGGTGTTTAGTCTTCAGCAGTTGTACGGATGATAGGATATGCATCTCTGCAGGTTATTGGCTTTATTTTGTCCTTTTGTATGCCTTTCTTAAATGAGTTAGCTATGTTTGTGTTTTTTCCACAATAAGAAATTAAACCAAAATCGAAGTATAAAAAAATCGTAACCCCAACTGACGATCTATAGTTCGACATGACAAAATTTTCCAAATATTCATTATGTGATGGTTTGAGGAAAAAAAGAGGAGATTATAATATAAGAAAAGCCGCCGGTAATTGTGTCGAAACAATTCACAAGTAGATTCAGCAGCTGCCCGATGACCAATATGCAAGGTCAATCTTGTTCCCGGGGCTGAAGTCTTCAAATATTGAACAAAAGAATCTACCTAGTAGTTAATCAAAGCCTTAAATGCGATGTCTTGACTTCGAGAAAGAAAACTGCAACAATTGGTCTCATCTCGAAAAGCGGATAACTGTTCCAAGCCAGTCATCAGGAACATTGCCTCTCAGTTGTCCACTTAGGGCCCTCAATGAGTGGCTTGTTGCTGCCTGTTTAAAGCTGAAAGTATCAATATCGCAAAATCCAAACTAGACATCAGAAGCAGAGAGCAAAGACCTACGTGGCTGAGAATCGATACCTTCACAATGTAGACATCAATTCCAAGTTTTGCAATCATTGCAGCTTCTGATATCTTGGTCTCCATTCCCCCAGTCGTATCATGCGCTGCCGCAGTCATTTTAACTGTTTGACAGGTAAAAACTTTTCTTAGTACACAGTGCATGCCGTTGAAAATAGAGAAACATATACTATTGCCTCTGTGGAAGGAATCATATGTTCCCAAGATTGTGTGCTAGAAGCCTAGAACTACTATAAGGGGATTAACCAAAACAAGCTTAACTGGACCCGTGTGTTTATTATCTTAAGTGAAATGACAGTTATCAATATCAGAATCATACGCCATTAATGAGAGGTAATTATTCAAGAACCTAGACAATCTTACGCTAGAAAGCCTCGCCCAGAGGAGTGAACACCATGATGTTGGAGTATGAGGCCGCAGCAGTTGTGGCCGTTACACAGAATGAGATACTATTTGGAAACAAAATCAAGTGGAACTATCAACTAGGCACATAATACTGTCACTTTTATTGTATCTTCAATTTCAAAAATAGTCATAACCATCACTGTTAAAGGAGAATTACTAATGGTGATTGTTCTCATCCAAGAAATTAATTTTGCCTAAATCTTAAAATACACATAATTTATAGTACTATAACAAAAAAAAAAAATGCCTGATGAACATGAAATCTTGAGTAAATGACGTAACAGGGTAGCTTATGAAAGTTTGTTTATATGCAGATGCCATAATTACATTCAGCCGTACAAGCACTGTCACTAACCTGGCTTATTCATATCCTGAAGTGTGGGCTTTATAACAGAATAACTCCCATCTTCACGCACAGCTGACAAATATAAAAGCATATCATGTCTAAGCAATTGAAAAGTATCAGCCATACACAAGATCTAGAACCACTAATGAGTGCTCACCAATCTCCTTCAATAGTACTGCATCAGGCTCTGCTGGTGGACGATCATACACGCCAAAAACATCAGTCTAATCAAATATTAATTGAATAACATTGTCGAATGACGATTCAGTTCAATCAGGCAATCCAAGCGAGTTTCTTACATATTAGAAATGAGTCAGATATGAAAAAGTTGTATTATGTAGGGAATCACAAATTGGAGGTTTTCTTGGGGAAGTAAAATTATAGCAATCGCACAAGACACGAGATTTATGTCTCATCTGATCGAAATGCAGGTAGATAAACATAAAAAGTTATGTTTGCCAATCCACAGACCCTGTGTCAAAAGATAGAAATGCACAAACTGGAGAATACTTCAGAGAAAGGATACAAGAAATACAACATATTCAGGCTTCAAGTGTGCTGCAAGATGACGTATAATAACATCTCCACTCAAAATGGTGCATCCCTAACATAGAAAACTATATTGTCAATTTCAATTGATGAAACTGAAGAGCTGGCTACTTATTCTCAGAGAGAACAAACCTGTTTGTCATCGAACACTGCATCTCCATGTAGGACCTAGAAGGCAGGTCACAGTCAATACCACATTGTACTGTTTCCTTGGAAACTTATGTTTTCAAAATCTAAAATTTGCCGATTTATTTAGTCAAATCTTATCTCCATGTACAACCTAGAAAAGATTAAAAAAGGAAAATGTGTACTTCTCCAATCATAGTACATAACTTACCATCATTAAATAGATATGGAGGTTCTTTTAAGGATCTACAATCATATGTAAAAAATGTAGCAGAGATTCTTGGGTTATATTGTTGTAAATGAGAACCTGGTGTCATTAATTTGCTTCAAGCACAAGTAAATACAAAAGCTGGAGGTTCATTACACTAATATGTCCTACCAAGTAGATATTTGCTTTTTGCAGCAGAGAAATTAACAAGCTGAGATAGCTCATGGTGGCTATAAAAGAAAATGAATCCTCTTAATTTTACTTTATTTATTTGTGTTTGCAATATTGCAGTTCTTATCCATATATCCAAGTTTAACTGCAAAGCGAAAAGATCTAAAAGCCTTAGCAGTTGGTTAATCTAGGTTAAAACTCTCCAAAGCTGGGCTCACCAGAAGGGGAATGAGAAGCCAACATTGCAATAACAGCTATTATGGGACTGCATAGCTATAATCCCTTCCAGATTAAGCTATATAAACCACTCTGAAATTTATCAAGCATAATGCTTATCTGCTAGCTGAAATTTTCCTCTCCATTTTTATTAGATGGTTGTTCTGTTGTCTATGAAAATGTCACAGAGAATGCCCTGAGGTTTAGGATAATTTAGCATTTCAACTAGTTAGTATTTAAGCACTGCTGACACCTTAGATGAGTTTCACTAGAAATCAAGAGAGACAGTATCAATTAAAACGGAAATGTTCCAGGTGACATGATGATTCACATTTCATAAAAGGGAACATAAAAGAAAACAAACATTAGAGTCTCAAGCTTCAAAGATAAGATAGTTGATTTCAAACTTACCGGTATAAAACCAGATTCAATTGCCTTGGCTACCGCTGGCAAATCAGCTGAGGCCACCTGTGGAAATACCAGAGTTCCAGCTTAATAAGAAGTGATTGCTCCATCAAAACGAGAAAAACGAAAAGGGGAATATAGAATAAGTCTTAATTAATGCACAAAATCTAACAAATACAGTCTTTCTAGATGCTTCTAACATTCCTCTCAGAGGTTGACCATCCACATGAAAATGGAGACATCCCAATAGAAGGAATACCCTCTGCAAGAAAAAAATCACTTTGTTAAGGCACTGTGATCTGCTCCCAGTAACAGAGTGAAAAAATGGCAGGCACAGAAGCTAACTGCAAGCATAGAATGTAAGTAAATTCTGAGATTAGTTTATCATGGAAGATCCAAACTTCAAACTTGCATATAACCTTTTCTGTGGCTCTAAGATGCTGGACCAAGAAACACAGTACAACAGAAATTGCCAGTCAGCTGTGAAACTGCTCAGATTGAGTTTTTACTTTTTAGCAAGCTTATTGAAATATGATATTGCTCATCTGAAATCATGTAACTGTTTGGCTTTTCAGAGAATGAGCACTTGGCAGATACCAGTTCTGCCTAAAGCTTCAAAGATTCAAATGATATTTGTATTCAGTGTTAATATTAATGCAGAATATAATACTGCACAAGAAAATTTATGGTATAAAGAATTGTGGACTTCTCTCTCAAGCAAACTAGAAAGATAGAATGACCAAAGTTGACAAATTCGGCCAAAACAACTAGTAAGAATGTGTAATTAAACGCAATATGCATTATCATATCCACAAATGCCTCAACAAGGGTTTACAACAGTTGAAGTTAAATCGATGTTGAAACAAATATTTTTAGAGCAAGAGTTCTCCTTAAAGGCTAGTTAGACCATATAAAAGATTAGACCATAATTCCACCTCATTGATCTTATAATAAGAAAGCTAACATCATAATTGTCAGATAATCCAAGTTGGTTTGCTAATTTTATTTGGCAGCAGGAACATCTGGCATGAGTTGAATTTTTCAGTGACAACATTGACAGGCACCATACACTACATTAGTGCAGGGAAGGAGTTTCAAAGATATAAAGCACACTGAATATTTCAATAGCACTTGCATAGTAAATTACTAATTACTACCTCTGGCTAGTGCTCTGCACAATTTCAAGATTGAGAGTTGTAACCTGAAATAGAACAACTGAATACAAAATTAAACATATATGAGACGAGATAAAGATTATTGTCTCACACAACCTCAAAATGTTAAATTGATAAATAATACAAATTCTACACATCAAGCATTAACATGTTAATCTCTAAGAACATAACAAACAATAAGCAGATTAATTTCAACTATTCAGGTACAAAATTTTAAGATAATTTATTTTAAGTTGCCCTGGATTGAGATGCAATTCATATCCATTTGGTTGATTATTTCTTCCTCCTCTTTTTTTTTTTTTTCCTTTTTGTTTTTTCTTTTTTCATGAAAGGTGGATTGCAAGAGAAATTGAAACCTGTAGTGTGGTTACAATAAAATGGAACCAATCAAGAATTCAAACAACTTCTGACTGAGTGTATGCCTTAAAACTTATCAAGTTGTAGCAGCTCAATAACATAAATCAAACCCTTGAATGAATGTAACAAGTAATTAGATGATCTATTCAGGAAGGGTGCCTAAACACTAAATATAAACCATGATAAAGTATAAAGCATTCTTCCTGTAATACACTTCCCTATACTACAAATAGTTCAACCAATTATATGCTCCTTAGTCACAGCATTCTAGAATTCAAAGAATCTAGCCACATCTGAACATGGTGAAGTCTATAACCCATTAAGTACATCCATGTGCACCATTCTTGCTAAAATCTAAAAGAGCACAACATCATAAGAAGGAAAAAAATGATAAATGCAGTAAAAGAAGGTTATAGCTCTGAATAAACATACAGATATACGTGTGGCAACAAAACCAGCCTTGACAAGAGGTCGTTCCAATCCTCCTGTGTGAACCCCAGATTTGCTAGCTTGAAAATGCCCAAAAGAACCTAAACCAACATAACAACGAACGTGACCAAAACCACTTCGACTTACTTAGAAGACAAAAACTACAATCAAACACCACTAAATTTTATTCCAAATTAATTGCCTTCAAAAGGCTATCTATCTATCAGTCTCAAGCCAAAGGTCGAACGCTTGTCTAACAAACCTGCTCCATGAACAACAACAAATTTGCTAGCATCAAAGCTTAGCTGATCTCCAAAACTATCCACATCACAAGAAATATCCAACCTTGCAGCTCTCTTACTCCAATCCATACTAACAACACTCTCAGAACTAACCATAGTTTGCCTCAACTGTGAAGAAACAATCTCCAGATTCTCTTCATTTATCTTCTCCAATTCATTTTTACAAGTAATTGCTGCTCCTCCTATATCAATAACAAATAAAAACATATTCATTATAACAAATCACTATAAACAGGCAACAAAAACAACAGTCAACCCAAATCAAGTTATGCTACACAAGCTGAAAAATCATGAAACTATCATATGAAGACCAAGTTTGACAAAGATCATTACTTGCTCATATTATGGAATTTAACAAGGACCCATTAACCAGCATTTCCAAGTTACAAAAGCTATAGTATTGATTCCATGTACAAATCAAATCTATTTAGTTTAAGAGAGAGTAAAGAGAAGACAAACCCAGTTTCACGATGCAGCGAATTGGTTTGGTTAGATTGACATCGTTGGTTTCATTAACGTTAGAGGCCATTTTTAGTTTGCTTTCTCGTACTCAGCTTTCAGCTTCTCTGCTACTGTTCCGTCTCCTCTGTTTCTCCCAAGTTTCCACTAGATGCAATCCATGCAACAACCGCTTGATCGAACCCGACCCGGGAATAAAGTGGACTTTTTGTTTGTTTTATTTTTTAATATTTCTAACTTTAAGCATATTTTGCTAGAGATATATTCTTAAAGTTAAATGGGCAAAATACAATTTTGGACTCAGAAACTGCTTCCCACTATCATGATTAGATGATAAGAAACGATTGATGAAATTACTACTAAGTACGAAGTTGGAATAATAAATAAAAGTGGAGTGGAGGTGTCAAATGGGTTGGGTAGCCCAAAATCCAAGACCTGTCTGTTCCAGAGCCACACAATCAAGCCTCATAGTTAGATGGGCTGGGCCAGGCTAACTTCCTCCTTTTGTGGTGGAGTGGCAATATTTACACCCCTCAAAAATTGTTTGTGCACCCCACATTCTTATTAATTTTGAAGTTCAATATTATCCTTAAGCAAAATTACTCTTACAGTCATTGAAAATATTTTTAATGAAACTGAATTTAATTATAAAATAAAATGAAAACTACAAATAATAAAAATAAAAGAAAATGAGACAGAGAAAAGCTCTAGAGCAACCAATAGAGAAAGGCTGCATCCATACTCCATCGAGACCCAACTTTCTCGAAACCTATTCCATAAGAGATTTAATGTGAATCAAAATAAGAATAAATCTAGGAATTTAGATGGTTGAAAATTCAAAGCGATAATCCATTTTCTTCATAATTTATTTTCATACTCCATTAATAAGAAGAAGCCACATTTCTCCCCTCTCTCCCATGTACTCCTCTCTCACTCATGCATTCTTATTATATATATATATATATATATATATTATATTATTGATGGCAAGATAAGGACTCCGTTGGGTTTGTTTCGATCATGTTGTTGCTTGGTTGGGTTTCAGATTTTATGTTGAGAAATGGATAGATATAAAGGGATTATGTGTAGCTTGTTTTATTTGCCATGAAAGCCACCTATGTAAACTCCAATTTTCTTCTTCGTTTTTTTTTTTTTTTTAATTACAGATACATTTATTTTTATTTTTTAATTCCGTTACCTTTACTTGAATGAATGACTTTTTTTTTCTTTGGAGTTGATTTGATAAATAGTCTATACATCTAATCCTAAAGTTATGGCAAAGCTTTCTCAAAAATTATACAAGTTTATTAATAACTGGCATTAGTTACCAAAAAAGATACAATCAAAGAGTATTTTTGGTATTATGTGGGTGTGATTGAAAAATATAAATTCTAATTTTCTTTTATTTAGGTGAATTAATTAAAGAGGTGTACATACCATTTTTTTTTTTTTTAAGTTGTAAATATCGTTACTCTTTGTGGTGGCCATCAGCCTCCGTCCATGAGTCCACTGTCCTGTGGCATTCAGCTGAAAAGGCCGGCCAGCTTCCTCCATTAAAGAGAAGAGAGGGTTAAGAAGGTGAAATTTCTTTCCAAACAATGTATTTTAATTTCATTATTAAATTAAATTAATTTCAATTTAATACGTTAAAATATCTCCTTAACGTACTTAAAAATTATTTGATAGATATTCAAAATTAATTGAAATTAGTAGCTAAATGATATTTTTTTATTTTTTTATTTTTTTAATTTTACTGGGGAGGGGGGATTGAACTATAACCTTAGCTTTAGGGGAAATTTATTTAGGAGAGAAAAAGATCAAATTACTATTATATAACTCATGCACATACATTTTGTCAAAAAAAAAAAAACAAAAAAACACTCATATACATTCATAGAAGTATATTTTAAAATGCCAATGAAGTCTGTTAGATTTTCACATCTAATTCTTGTTATGTTCACTTGACATACATAAAAGTATATTTTACCATATGAGGCCTGTTAAACTTTCACACCTCGGTCTTTTGCTGTTGCTTTTGAGAAGCAGCAGATGTTATTTATAAACAATCTTATAATTCAAAAGATTAATATATTAAGCTGTAATATCTATTGATACATATACTTTTCCATTGTTTTTTTTTTTTTAAGCCGTTGGATTTGAGATTCATCCTGTCATATGTGTTTCATATGTGGGATGTGCTTTTAAATTTGCTAAAAGGTTCGTTAATTGAAACCATTTTTATAATGTTACAAGGATAAAACTGATAATTGTTGCAACTTGAAGAATTTGTTTGTGAAGGGTATAAGTGTACGGTTTGATTCGTTTTTTTTTTCTACAGTTAATATATCAAATAGATTTAAGGTTTATTAAAATCTATCAAAATTAAATATTATGTATATAATCTAAACTATTACTCATATAAATAAGAAATAACTACTTCCGTAATAAAAAAATATATATATATCCATATAAACTATACTATATAACTGAACCCCCAATCTATTATAAAATGGGAGGCGTGCAGTCATTTGTGGTAACGAATTATGTATAATGTACAATTTGGTTCCCGTAAAGCAAACAAAACAACAATGGCTTGAGAAGTGTAAGTCATCACATCACTTCAAGGCAAATCTAGAAATGCCCGGAAGCTCTCTCCCCAAACAGTGCAACTATAAGTCAAATTCGCCAGAATATATGTATAACACTAATGGCCGTTTGTTGTCAACGTCTCGGTGACTATATACAGATGTGTTAGTTTAAAACAATAGTCTACCAAACAATCCAATGTATATATATATATATATATATATACAAAGATAGTGAGGGGACAGCTCCCTGGGGACTGTGAAAAGCCCAGCTCATGGGGACCGAAATAACATGGTAGATAATGTTCACGCATTTGATACTTGATATTCCTAGTGAACAAGAATATTGATTATAGGTGACACCACATTTTAGTACATGTAATTTGTGCATTTTTTCATCCTCTTAAAAATTGAAAGTTCAATTTCCATTAAGTGCATATTAAAGTTTATATAAATAAATCTTTCTTTTTACTATGAGAGTAACTATTTCTCATTTATGAAAATAAAATATCTAGATCGTACAAATAATGTTTAATTTTGATAGATTTTGACATATTTCTAATTCCTTCCATACCAACTCTTTTCGAAGCGAGGATTGAGTACGGGTGGAGAGGCGGCCAGTTATGCTATCTTCATATCAAACGACTTTGTGGTTTGACAAATGCTCCACTATTTAGCTACAGGGAACTTTACCGCTCCATCACCCAACCTTAGTTATTTTCCAACCTAAATACCTTGGTAGCTCTTCTTCTTTTTCTCTTCAATTCCCTTTTTGTTGGGTAACCATTAAATTCAAAGTCAAATTAAGTTTGTAGACAAAAGATTAATTACAAAGATAAGAGTCTTGACTAATGATTATAACCCAACTGCAAGTCTGCAAGCACAAAGTGGGACTAGACGACTAGCAAGTTCCAGCACGAAGAAAATGTGACAAACATTGTATAGCAATACTATATTAAAATTCCCTTGCAAATGCGACCCTACGTGCTCTGCACTCTCAAGGTGCGTAGTTGGCATCAATTGACACAACCACTATCAATAATGGCACTGCCAACTTGCCTGTTATGCCTCAGTTTTCTCTACTGTACTGTGCCCCAGTAAATCAAATAACAGGAAATAACAAGCAAGAACCTCTGACACAATTATATCTTTAGTTAATTAATTATACGGACAAAATCTAAGTTACCGAATTTGACAATACGTGCTGGCTACAAACCATGCACCGAGGTAACTCCATAAAAGTGTTTTTGCCATAATATAAGAAAATCAAAATTGAAAAGTGATAGATATTGCTCTATGAATCAGACAGATGTTACATGTGTGCACGTCTTCAACTTGACCACTTGAGTGGTTTATATTAAGTTTCAAGTTACATGTCAACTGCCAACACTTGCTGTTTTCTTTACACCAAAACAACATCACCATCTACAATTTTAATGTCACTTGTTATATATATATATATAATTTTTAAAGAATATACAATTGAAAAAGTAAAATGTTTTCACATAACAATGCAAAAATCACCAAAAAGTGAGACATTTTGTACCAAAACAAAAAAAGATGAAAATAAAATTGTAGAGATTCTCAGAGCAGAGGAAAAAAGGATTTGCAGGGATTCCTTTTATGCAAGTCTGGTCCTACATTAGAAAATTGAAAACGTATGTTCCTTTCCTCTTCACCATTATTTTTACTGTTTTTGAAAACAAATACAAATACAACTCACCCATTATAAATGAGGATAAAACACAGATTAAAATGATTGCCATTAGTGGGTGAGTTTCATCAAATCATATGCTGCCACGCAAGTGATGTGCCAACAAATAAATACAAAACCCAGTTTAACTAAACAAACATGTCAAGGATTTATTGGTACCGGGAATAAAAATATGGATAAAGACTGGAAAAAAAAAAAGAAAACCTGCTGTACCTCTCTCTACCCTTGTAATAGACAATCACTGCTGCCGTCATTTGAAAAATACAGAAGTCGTTGATGGCAGAAGAGTAATTTGGCGTCTAAGACAGAGGCGGTTGAGCCAATCGGATGCACTTGCTCTAACATTGAAAGAAAAAGACAAAACCGAAAACGAAAAAGAAATGAAAGAAAAAAAAAACATTGGAAGAGAGAGCGTTTTTTGGGTGAAGTGGGGGCGTGGACTTTTCACTGAATTTCAGATCCGCGGAACTCGAAAATTTTGAGAAGACAAACGACAAAACCCATAAAGTGAAAACATCACAAGTAAAAAAGACGAGGGAGAGAGAGAGGTCTGGGTTTTTTTTTGGGTTTTGGATTTTGTTTTGTTTGGTTTTTTTTTTTCAAAAAAAAAAAATTCCAATCTAATGGCTGAAAATGAAGAGCGACCGTCGGCGCCGTCAAAGGAAACAACGGCTCAGCCGCCTCGGCCGACTATCACGCTCCCGCCACGGGCCGCCTTCACAGAAGGTCTGTTCAACAACGGGCTCGGTACGGGTTCGGGTACCGGCCTCGGGATGGGATTCAGTCCGGGCCCCATGACTCTCGTCTCCAGTTTCTTCGCTGATTCCGACGAGTGCAAGTCATTTTCTCAGCTCCTCGCCGGCGCCATGGCTTCTCCCGCCGCCGCCACCGCCGGCCACTTGAGGCCCAACTTCGTAGAGCAGCAGGTGGAGAGAAGCTCCGGCGATGACGTCGTCGTCGGCGAGGGCGATTTCCGGTTCAAGCAGAGCAGACCGACCGGGTTGGCGATCGCCCAGCAACAGTCGATTTTCTCGGTGTCGCCCGGGCTGAGTCCTGCCACTTTGCTCGAGTCACCGAGTCTGGGGATGTTGTCTCCTGCCCAGGTTGTTATAATTCAATTTTTTTTTATTAGCTTTTGTTTGTTTGGACTGTTATAGTTCAACTGGATTATTTGGTGATTAATTCTAATTTTATATGCTTCAATTAATCTAAAAATTGAAAATTGTATGCAATGTTATGGTGTACAAGTTTCTATGTACTCAATATGATGGTTGATAGGTTGGTTGTATTGGAGAAATGATTGGTATACTTTATGGGTCATTTTGATTATGTTGTTTAATATTTGAAGCAAGAATTATTTGTTTCGTTTTAAATGCTAAAGTGAAGCATAATATAGGATATTAATTTAATTTTTCATTAATATTTAAGATTTCTTATGTTAATTGTTAGTTAATTTTAAATAGTGAAACGGATTGTATATGTGTTATCTAACTCGTATTCTTTCACTTATTATAATTTTATAGTATTAAGTATCAGCGTAATTAATGTAAAAGCCATTGGTGTTACTGGTTTTTGTTATGGAGATCAAGTTGTCTTGCTTTGAACTGTTTTTATCTCGATTAATTTGAATGGAAACATCTACTTTGAGCCAAATAGGTGAGAGTTTGGTTAATTTAGGTGCAGCTTTGTTAGCTACCAATCAACTAGAGTGAAGACTGATGCTTGCAATTGGTGTATGAATCTCGTATCTCAATGGATATATGTATTGTTTTGAGTTTTGTTTCTCTATTGGTTTATGTTACTTTTTGGAGTTCAGCCTATATATGTATCTATTACTAAATTTTGTTGATTTGTGGAATGCATCTAGGGTCCCTTTGGGATGACACATCAGCAGGCGCTTGCACAGGTTACTGCCCAGGCTGCACAAGCACAGTCCCATATACAAATCCAAGCTGATCATGCGTCTTCTTTTTCGTCAGCTTCTGGAACATCTATGGCACAAATGTCGTCCTTTACTACCACACAGCAACAGATGCCACCCTCTGTGCGAGACTCCAGATTGGCGATGAAGGAAAATTCAGACTTCTCTCATTCTAATCAGAGGTTGCAGCCTTCTTCTTATACTGTTGATAAACCTGCTGATGATTCCTACAACTGGCGAAAATATGGGCAAAAGCAGGTGAAGGGTAGTGAATTTCCTCGTAGTTATTACAAATGCACACATCCTAGTTGTCCCGTCAAGAAAAAGGTTGAACGATCTCTAGATGGCCAAGTAACCGAAATTATCTACAAGGGGCAGCATAACCATCGGCCGCCTACTAATAGACGTGGAAAAGATACTGGGAGTGCAAATGGGAGTTCAAATAATCAGCGGAGTTCTGAATTTCAAACTGGAAATATGAACAAATCGAAAGAAGGGTTGACTGGTTATTCAACGTCTAAGAAGGATCAGGAATCTAGCCAGGTTACACCTGAAAATTTATCTGGGACTAGTGACAGTGAGGAAGTGGATGATGCTGAAACCGCTATGGATGTAAAAGATGAGGATGAGCCTGACCCAAAGAGACGGTAAAATTTTATACAGGAAGATATAGCTGTCATGCGTCAGTGCTTTTGATCTAATAGTCTGTTTCATTTGTCTGATAAAACCTTTCTTAATTGCAGAAATACGGAGGTCAGGGTTTCAGAGCCAGCTTCATCACATAGGACTGTTACAGAACCTCGAATCATTGTGCAGACGACTAGTGAAGTTGATCTTTTGGATGATGGCTACAGGTGGCGCAAGTATGGGCAGAAAGTTGTTAAAGGCAATCCTTATCCAAGGTTGTATATTGTTTTTATAGTTTATGAAAGTAGTTTTAATATAGTTGTGCTAATATGAAAAAGTCTAGTAAAACTTTTTTTAAAACAATTAAAAAAAAATCAATTCTTAACACGTCATTCTGGACCTTGTGAAGTGAACAAGATATAGCATCTGTGGTCTTGATCCTGTAACAGATTGTAGATCATGTATTTTTGCCCAATTGGAAAGTGAAATAATGCAGTGTCTGTGATCTGATATTGTACAAGATAGTCCCAGAAATTCTGCAGTTGGTAATATAGATACTGTTGTGAAAGCTTATGAAGTTCTACCTGATGAACGGGGTGAAATGAAAAAGAAGAGTAGCTTCCATTCTTATTGGCATGTTGTAAAATGGTTTTAAAAATTTCATGACCCAAAGTGTGATTGGCTTCATGCATTGTTTTCATATTCTGCTATTTTGATCATTATATTTGTCATCCTTGTTGACTCCTAAACAATATTTAGTCAAATGAATATGAATGCTCTGTCAGTAATCACAATACTACTGAAAGTGAAAATAAGTAGTTATCAGCATCCACAACCCTTCCCACAAAGGAAGGAGGGCCTTTATGACGGATGACTTTAATATTCCTTTTCTTAGAGTCTCAGTAATTCTTGAAGAAAATCAACACTGCTTGTTTTGCAAGAGTCACTAAAGTCTAGGATTATATTCGTGTAATGTTGATGCAAAAGGTGTTTCTATAGATTTTCTGGTGCCTGAAACTTTTATGAAATTTAGTCTTTATTTGTGCTATGCATTATATTGGAAAACCCTTGATATACTTATCTCTTTATGTTGTGCAGGAGCTACTATAAATGCACAACTCCAGGCTGCAATGTCCGGAAGCACGTTGAGAGGGCATCAACAGACCCTAAGGCTGTCATAACAACATATGAAGGGAAACACAATCATGATGTACCAGCAGCTAAAACGAGCAGCCACAGCACTGCCAACAGTAATGCATCTCAGATAAAACCACAAAATGTCAAGACAGATTTCGGGAACAATAATCAACAGCCTATAGCACGTTTACGGTTAAAAGAAGAGCACTTGACATAGCTTCCCCGAGTTGCAGTATGGATAAAAGGCCAGAGGATTAGTTGGACATTAACTTTTCAATGAATTGGGCAAAAGCTGTAAGTTATCTTTTCGTAAATCTGTTTCTCACACTCATGGCCGTTGTTTTGTCCATGGCCATCTCCAACAGCTAATATACAAAAGAAAGAGGAAGTCTAAAAAGAAGAGAGAAAATCAACTTAAAACAAAATTGCTTGTATTTACTTGAAGTCAATCTCTGTAGCAGTAGATTAGTTTAGTTCATATATTTGTATTGAAATTCGGTTCTGTGCATTCTTTTGTACATGGGTATACTTGTTTGTTGTAATTGGTGATCGATGTTGCATTTGGGGCCTCATGTTTGATAGCTTTAATGTTTAAAGCTCTCTTTCTGTAACTGTTTTAATTCTAAGTTTTATGGAAGTTCTCAAGTAAAAGTTTCACTTTTCAACCAAGCTTTGCCTTCAATTTTGTGTTTGTCTCGTTGTTTATAGTCACCAATCTTCTTCAGCTTGACTCTGCTTGAAGGTGTTTGGTAACCTGATCGGTATAGTGTGCAGCTGCAAGCTGAATTCGTGTAGTGTAGAAACTTTTATTGATGAAGCAGTGATTGGTGAGAGTGCTGCAAGTATGACCGGACTATGTTTATCTGAAAAGCTGAAGAAAAGGGCAAAAGCTAAAGCAAAATAGAAAAAGCACAGTTGCATATGAAGCCTTCAAAGTATTAATACTTTATGACTAAGGAGTCATATGTGTTAGGGGCCCAGGTGTTTTCTTAATATAGGAAAATGCGCAAGTGGGGTGTGCAAGAAAGAATAATTGAAAGTCTGTAAATTGGAAGACAGTTGAAAAGTACATGTATTTTCATTAAAGGGGTTTTGCTTTAGAGACTGCAAAGCGGCTTTTGACTTGTTTGATGTAAACAGATTGTCAAAATGGAATTTCAAGAAACGGAATTCGACAAACAGCGGTTTGAGATGAGAACTCCTGTTAATTATAAGTTCACGTAATTAGGGAGCACAACACATGCATTAACAATATTCAACCTTTTTAAGTGCTGCGTAACATATCCGGTCCGTTTGTTGCTTTAATCAAAGATGCGTTGGCTTGAGTTGAGTCAATTGATTTTAATTAAATGTATGGTAGAAAGGTAAAAAATTAAGAGCAGACATTAATAAGCTCAGATCTTGTCATAATTCTGACCATAATTGGAAAAAGGATTCACTCTTGGATTTTAAAAAACAAATGAATTTGCTTGCATTTTTTCATCCATTTCTAATTGATATATAGATAAGGATTACCAACTTTTTACAACATACAACTTTCTTGATCCTTCATTTGCTGGACTTATTGCTGTCAATAGCATTTCCCATCAGCTGCCTCCCTAAGCAATCAGCATTGGAAGTTACAAGAGTTGGTATTTGGCCATAATTAACAAAGTTGATCTTATTCAAGCGCAAACAACAAAGAACTTGCTCCGGCAATTCCTCTGGCTTCTGTGCCTGTTAACATCATCAAATGAAAAAATTACTTACAGCAGGAAAACCAATATTAAGCGCAAAGAAAACCAAAGTTGAGCAGAGAGCAATGTAGAGTAAGCATTAAACATTTAAGTGAAAAATAGAAACTATATATTGTATAGCCTCCTTTCATCATGAAGTAGCCACAGAAAAGAATGTTAAGAGCCTCCATTAAATCATTTCAGCTGGGATTGGAAAGATTTCAATATATTACACTATATCTCTAGTTAACTAGTTAGTTTTCTCAAGTTTGTCCAATCAAGTAACAAGTAGCAAAAAGTGTCTGTACCTGAATAGTTAAACCCAGATCAAGTATTCCATTGTTTAGACGCTCTCTGAATGATTCAAATCCTTTCCTGGATATGTAGCTGAAGCTATGTATATCCAGGTCAATCTCAAAGTAATTTGGCCCCTGGAAAAGAACAAGCATTAAAGAAGTTAGTTAATGGCACTATTTAAGCGATATCATATTCTTAAAATTTGTTGAAACATCAGTCCAATTTCCTCTTCATGTATAAAGGTGAATGCCATGGAAGGCCAAAAAGTTATTTAACTACTTATAATCCAATCTGCATATTGTTTAAGACTATGGAATTCCATGATCTTGACTGTTGGATGTATTTGATTACTGAATTGATGAAGTTGGCATCAGATATGAAATCACTAAATGGAAAAGAATTAAATGATGATGTTATTAATTAAGTGCAAGAGATGAGCAAATGTTAACTAAAAACTAGAAAGAAAGTTTTTCTTCACCTGATAGAAACTGTGTTGAGGACGTGAAAGAACTGGCTTATCATTGTAAGCTTGTATAAGCTTCCTTTCAGTAGTATTCAACTGTAAATCCTCTGGATTAACAAGTCCAGCCATAATTTTTAGCCTTTCTCTGTAAGGAACTAGGGACTCCCTTGCAAAACCTCTAACCTTTTCCATTTCATCCTTAACCAACCTCTGCAGTAGAAACAAATATTAGCCATCAAGTAATGTACCGACCATGATGAAATGAACATAAGCAATGCCAAAAGTAAATTCGCGTTGGCACAGATGTGGTTACGAGTAAGCAACATCTCTTGAAACTTTGACAAAGGTTTGTGTAATGCTAAATTTTTTTACTTCTAATATAATTATAAGTTGAACACATTCATTTAAATGAATTTTCATTCCAAAATGAGCGGGCTGATTTGATTTGAAAAAAATACATACTCATGACTGAAAGAATAGAACAAATTTTGCACAGTGAAAGGATAAATTTCTTCTCTTTAGAATCCCTCTCAAAATAACCACGACCATGCATTTTGGATAACTAGAAATCTTATATGAATGAAGTAACTAACAGTGAAGTACCTTGATACTGTCCTGAAAATGAGCAGAAGTCTGTGTGTCAAAAGTATCTGAGACTCTGAAGTATAACACAAGGCTCAATCCTTCGCCATCACATTCACCAAACATAGTAGTAGGATAAGTAGGTAGCTGTCACAAGAACAAAAAGCAATTCATACGAAACCATTGTTCAAGATATTAGAAACTGATATGTTATGAAAACCAGCATTGTTCTTTCTTTAGGTCTCTAGTTTCACACCAATAATAAATTGGACTGATCCTGATTCCTGAAGAAAGGAATAAATTTCCATCCAGTGAAGGAAAATATTTAAAATGTAATCTGAACCGCTTCAAATGAGTGGTCTACTCCGCAGACAATTCTGTGCAATCACAGGAACAGTATCTTTGTACGAGCACAAACCTGTATGTTAACAATAAGGAGTGAAGGTACTTTCTCATGTGCTTTCACATTAGGAAGTTCTAGGTGCTGAGCAATGTGATTTATCTTCCGAGGACAGGCAAATAAATCAACACCAATTGGTACGTAAGGGCTGAAGTTTGGAGCAGGGTACTTCTGTTTGTCTCTGCATAATAAACATTTGCGTTAAGATTGTCACAACTCATAAGGTGATTTGCTTGCGAAAAGAGCAAGTGAACAACATACTTGAAATAATTCTCCCCACGAAGTTTGAAAACTGAAGGTGAAACTTCAGACCAGCATCCTGCAGTTAACTTCTCTCCTACTGCACATGGAATTAAAAATCCTGCTCTGGGATGGTATAAATATCTCTCAGCTTGACCTGTTCAAAATGATTTCACAATCAGCAAAAAGCACTGTACTTGTATTTTAAAAAAATAGTTTGTAGACATGGTTGCAATTATATTTCAGTACCACTTTTATATGATTATCTATACAAGGTTTAAAGTTCCATCTTATAAAGGAAACTGTATCTTACAATCAATTTGCATCTATTCTGTGATCAAACTGTGCCATTACACCAAACACATAATTTCCATATTGTGTCAGCTTCCACTGTTCTTGATAATAATTGACATAATAAGGCCTCATCATTAACCACATGTAGAGTAGTGGTTACAATTTACAGCTAAATGTTCCTTTATGTATCCAAAATAGCATCCTTTCTAACAACAATTGCGAACATCATTCAATAGCTTCAGAGAAACGATTGATTTGGAGTTTTAGCATTGTGAAAGTGGCTCAAAGGCATAATGTGACCTCACTTAAAATTCTTCTAAGATTTACAACTTCACAAAAATTTTTAGAATCTACATTTTGAATGAAATGCAGTCAAACTCCAAAGATTCAAACAAATCGACCTCAATGTTTACTTACAAAATTCATTAGTTTCTCCTCCATCAAGGGATTTCCTTGTCACTGAAAGCCTAATAACTGTTGATTTTTTTCTGTTTTCCTGATTCTTTTCTCCAGAGTCATGTGTGCACTTGCGGTCATCTTTGCTCAACAACTTATCACTTACACCTCCATCTATTTTAAGGAAACTTTCATAAAATCCCCCGTACTTACACCCCGTATCTACAAAGCATGATGCAGTTTCATACTGAAGTAGTTGACCGTTAGAAATTCGCCCTAGTGTGTTACCTATTGTAGGAAATGAATCTGGCAGCAAAAAAAAAAGAATTGTAATTGCTATCGATTAAAAGATCACAAAAGCAGATATTCACTTTATAACAATAAGATGCAAGTACGTTACCTCCGTGAACACTACTGAAGTCATCATCTGAATCAGAGTCTATAATGCTAACAGAGTCAAACCATGCTTCTTCTTGACATATTCCTGCACAAATTTTCAGTCTTTAGGCCATTTGTTTGGAATGTGACCTGCATAACCCCAAGCACATTGATAGATAACCCATTCGACTAGTGTAATAGCATAAGAACTACTTCGGAAACTTCTAAAAATATGCATTTTGGGTGCATTTCTAAACTACTTGACTTTCTGTACTAGCATACTTCAAAATTTAGGAGAGAACAGAACATACCATTTCCGTCAATTTGACTGTGGTTCCATTGCATCTGGGTGACATGAAATGTCTTGTTAGACACCTCAGATCTCTTGCAGGTGGTGGCAGCACCATTCTCAAAGTTTAGATGAACATATTCACTAACAGCGAAATCCCTTATTCCAGCATCACTGAGCCGTTGAATAGGCACATCATGTACTGAAGTGGCAATCTTTCCACGGGATTTCCCAAAAACTGAAGCATAAATCCTTCCACTGGATTTGCTAAGCTTATAAAGGTGTTTCCTATGTGATTTGTTTATGCCACCATGTGTCGATACACATCCACCCATTGTTACTTACAGCAAACTTTTGCAATTGCCACTTCACTCAGTGTTAACGTTGTTTCATATCAAATGTCAACCACCACTGAAACAGTAAGCAATCTGCACACAAACTTCACTGAAATAAAGAGCCTGCCAAGCACTCAATCAGAAAAAGCAAACATGAACATAATACATTTTGTAAATACAATAACTGAACTAAATACAGAGATTTTCATCATTCAAAAATGAAGAATATGCATTCATGCCAAAAGTATGCAATCTACAACTCAATAGACTTCTTAGCCTGAACAAACACAAAAATTGGTTCTTTCTTTGACAGCTCAATCATGTTAAAGAATTATATACTTCATCAACATAGAAATTCTTTGACTAAACAACAGCAAGATGAGCAAAGCAACCATATAATATAAATATATATATGTATGTAGAGCACGGTGTCTCTCCCTAGATGTCAAGCACCAATAATCAATATAACCAAGCTAATCAAAACACAATGAGAAGCAGCCATTAGATAATATTATTAGTTCTTCGAAGGGAATACTTCAAAATTACCATAAACGAACTAAGAAATCTCTAATGCACATTTCTCATACCTAATATTATACACAATCTAATATTTAAATAATTATAATTGAACTTGTTTTTAGTATCAAGTATGTACCTTCAATATATCAAATGCACATCATATTTAGACAGTTTGAGCCTCAAGGTTGCTTCCAGGTGCAAGATATCACATTGAAGTGTCAATAAATCATCACAATCAAACTCCACCACTAAAGAAGACCTGAAATCGAAAATAGAGAATCAAACATCAATCAATAAGTTTGAAAAAACTACCAACATATTATAATCACAGAAACACGAAACTAAAACCAACAAGGCAGTTTCACAACATTGACAATACGCAGCCTAACTTTGACCGAGAACAGAAGCAAAAAACTACCCACCTAATCAAACAAGGAAGAGAATGGAGCAATACTGAAGAATATTGACTTGCAGAAAATGTTATAATATGTAAAAGGAAAAAAAATGAATCACGAAATATCTAAATATCTAATTATCATAATTTAGAAAACACATACATCAGTCCCCATCGTTTAAAAAAAAAAAAAGACAAGAGCTGTAGCATTATAAGAACATAATGTAGAACAAACAAATAAGAAGAAAAAGTCATAACCAGAAAGAAAGAACAGAGAAAGTGATTGCACGTACATATATTTGAGTTTTGAACGAGAACGTGAAAATGTTTACATGCAATGCGATAGAAAAGAGAAAGGGAACCTGAGGGGAGGTGAGAGAGGTTAGCGAAGGTGGAAAATCGGCATGAAAGAGGAACCGTGTGTTCCTGAGTAGGAACTCGGATTCCTCTCTTTAATGTATGGAGACACGGAGAAGGAAAAAATTACAGTTGGGAAATCCAGATGGAGAAAAAAAATCAGGTAAAACAGAAGAGCAGAGACTGGTCTGTTTTTCCTGATCCTGTGATCTCCTTTACAAGTGCTTCCCTCTCTGTTTGTGTGTCTCTGTCTGTCTGTCGTTTTCATCTGTTATAGCTGTTGTTAATAATAATGTGTTTCTGTTTTTCATGTTTTATCGCCCCAGATTTCGCGGGCAAATCACCTTATGAGTTACTTATGACTGAGCCTCCGCCTACTTCGCTTTCTCTTCCGTCCCAGGTGTCTTCCATGTCTTTTTTTTCTTTAAATAATCATTTAACTTTTTTCGATTTTTTTTTTTAACTGAAATTTTGAGTTTCCTCTTTTTGTGTAACGCTGTACGAATCGACGATAGAGGTTCAAGTCTCGGATATCTTTAAAGTGTGGAGATTTTTTACTTTTTATAGGAGTTTCGAGACATATGAGTGTTATTTTGAAAAAATATATATAAATATTGATTGATTCGATAAGTTCGAATAAATCTTTGGTTTAATCTAAAATTTTTTTACTTGCAGGCAAGTTGAGTTAAGAACTATTATTATGTATTAAAATTTACTTTTGTTTTTTTATTATTATTAAAAAAATTGTAATTTTTAATCTTTAATTTGTTGCACCATGACCTTTAATCTGAAACTTATCAAAGCAGATAAAAAAAACGGCATTAACCCCAAAAAATAATAATAATAATAATTAAGATAAAGAAACTGGCAATGACATCCCTAATTTAGACTTGAGCAAAAAAGTACCTTGTCCCTTTTACCTCTCTTCATATTAATTTGTCATCATTATCTTATCTAATAAACTAATATATATATATATATATATATATAAACTGTTATTCTTCTTGCCTATGCCCTAATTTATCAACACTTCTCCGATTAATCAATTTGATGTCCACTGCATAGACATTTTAAATTTACATGTGAGTTGTGACTTGTGCCTTTGAGGGCTCGAAATGAAAATTTATGTTAAATTGATCTAAAATGAGATGTATTTAATCTAGAATTTCTTACAGTTTGATGGATTTTATTTTTTAATGATAGATTTTGGTGAATTTCATATATTTATAGACTTTATATTTATTTTGTTATAATTCTTTAAGAAATTTAATGAAATATTTAATAGAATGGTAAAATTTGTTATAAACTCTTTTTTTCCGTAAAAATCACTTTAAATTTCATCTAACTCTATCACTTAAATTAAATATGTGATGGCAATGACTTTAATACACCTAAATTTTATTGAATTCCATACAAATTTGAATTAAATGAATTTAAATGTTATCGAATTCTATACAAATATAAATAAAATATACCAAAAGTTTATTGAATTTCATTCAAATCTGAATTGAATACACCTAAATTTTAATGGATATCATACAAATATATATTAAATACACTTAAATTTTATTAAAATTCATTCAAATTTGAATTAAATACATTCACACTTCTAAAATCTTAAATGTAGGATTTAATAATAAAAGATAAAATGAAGTAACGACTTAAATTTATCTAAATGTAGAATTTAATAGTAAGAGATAAAATGAAGTAAGTCACTTTTTAAATCCAAATCTAAATTCAAGTGATGAAGTAAGTCACTTTTTAAATCCAAATCTAAATTCAAGTGATCAGTATGCATTTACTTTACCTTCATTATAAGAGTTCAAAACTTCAAATCCGTATATTTATCACGTATGTGAAGAAACTTTTTTATAAATAAAAGAGAAATTAAAGAACATTGTGTTAAATGTCCAACAACGTTCAACGCATTCACTTCAACAACCATGACAAGTACACATACAAAAATAAAAAGAAAATTTCAATCAAGTTACTTAAAGAAACTTTGAAGATGCTAAAGAGGCGAAGCGAACAATTATGTCTCCATCGTAGCAGACTGGCAAATTATGGTTAGATTAAAGATTTTGAGTCTGCATTATGTGGGTGCAGCTGGTATTTGAAAGTGACTATTTTAAGATACAATAAAATAAAAACCAATATATATATATATATATATGTATATAGTGTAACCCAACCAAACCAATGTCTTCCCTCCTCAAAGAAACTGAGCTGGCCAATTAATTCAGGTCGGCGATAGATCATAGATGTGGAAGCTCAGTCTCTTTATTTTGAAAGTGACTCATCTGACTCTCTACCAAAGTTAGAAACAATATTCAATAACTACTTCTAGTCTTCAAAGTGTGTGTCAGTGTGCCTGTGTCTTATATTGGAAAATGTCCTCTTAACAGCTTGTATTACGTGTGAACCATATACTTTTCAGCTTCAGAATCAGTGCACATCAACAAACTGCTAAAATTATTATGTCATGATCGTCTAGTTACGAAATTAATGTATAATGTTAACAAAATTTTTTGACAAATAGTTATCAGCTTAATATAAATTTACTTTTAAACGCTTCCTGTATATGTTTTTTTGAAAAAAAAAAAAAAATCCTGTAGAACACTCAAAATTGCTATTTAGTAAACCTTTACATGAGTTTTTATCTTCTTTTTATATCTTTGAATTATTTGTTCAATCAAATATAACAAAATGCGTACAAATATTCTTGTAATCAAATAACAGCATCTTTATCAGTCATAACATTTCTAAGCACACTTTTAGCAATTCATTGTTCTATAATTATTATTTAATAATATAAAAAAACTCTTACCTCAAATATATCATGTACTATGATTACTATCAAATTGTCATCTCTAATTCAACCAAGTACATGTGTTTGCTAAATCTTAATTGTATGTTATCATTACGAGTTACAAGTTAAATAATTTCAAATTTTATTTTTAAAACATAATCATGGGATGGTAACAATATCCTCTTGTTTTTGCGAATAAATCTATCATGAAAAATCAGTTTCTTTTATATTAGTACACCCTATAAGTTGAGGAGGAGCATGCTTAACGTGATCAACTATTTATGACCAAATATAAATGATTGATGTCTCTCTTTTTGATGTATGTGTGTGGCAACATAAAATATAAACCAATATATGCACGCATGCTTATGTGATAAAAATATAAATCAACAAATATAAAAGTCTAAGGTGGGTCTATGAAATGAAAGGAGACGCCGGCATCTTTAATTAAACACAATGATCCGGGAGATTTTGTGGAAGATAAAGCAGTCAATTGATAATAAAGAAATAGAAGATAACTGGTGGAACCGTGTGGAAGTGGTTGCCGTAATTGGGCCGTAAAAGGACTTAATCTAACTCAAATATTTTTTTGGTTCGTCTCAACAACTTCTTTAGGACAATATCAAATCAATAACTTAATTTGTTTGTCTTCAAGCATATGATATTAGAGGATGGTTTTTTGGTCACTACCACACCATTTAATGCTTATTTGATAGCTTTCAAACTAGTGAATTTGGTATTATTATATCGGAGTACGAGTCAAATTTCGAAACTGATTAGGTTTGAGTTCACTGTTGTTTTTATATTTTATTGAGCGAATAATGAAACGTAAGAGAGTATTGATGGTTGAAAATGATTTTCTTTAGACTTGGTCTCTAATTGAGTTAAGAATTAATTGGATCTATCGGAGAAAATATTAATTATATATTAATATAATATTAATTATATTAGATTACCTTATTACAATAAAATAATCTAATATTAATAGTCAATAGTTTGTTGAAATCTATCAAAATTAATAATTACATGTATTGTTCAAATAATAAACTCTCATAATATCGAATAAATCTATCGCACAATGAAAGGAAAAATTCTTCATACATATTTCTATATATATTTATACACATGTATACCCGTCTATTAATTTGAAACACTTAAAACATGTAAATACTATATAGGCTTTAATATTAACAGTTTAACTATATTCAATGTTGAACTAAAAATGTTTATATATATTTTAGAGATATTACAATTAACTAGGGATACAAGAATGAGGATATAACACAAACCCATGAACTCATAACATAGGTATAAAACATATATCACTAGGTTAACCTCATATTGACTAAAAATGTTTATATCTTCTTAAAATTTAAACCCAAATGAACTTAGGTGGTGCACACACAAGTCACAACTCACAACATAAGCTCTTTTTTTGTTCTTTCATGTGTGCTAGCTTCAATTAAGTATCTATAGTTCATTACGATATCTAATCACCAAGAAAAATAATAATAAGAAGAAGAAGAATCAATTGCAACAATAAACATTGTGGATTGAGTAAAATAATACATGTTAGGCAAGCAAAGAACATCAAACAACTGCAACAAAAATCATTCAAAGAATCTAATAAAACTTGCTATAATTTATGTTTGTTATGCAATAACTTAGACCAAATCCATATTCCAACTTATCATATTTTTTTATTGGTTTTTTAAGAGAGTAAGTGGAAACACATTGAACAACGCATTGTGTTTTTTTTTTTTTTTTTCCTTATTAAACATAACAATCACAAAATTGGTCTACTAGGAATCTTATACAAAAAATAAGAACCAAGCTAATCAAACAAGATTTAAAGAATGACATTGTTAAACTACCCACCAAATTCTGACCCCAAAAATTAAAAAATCACTTGCTGCAATTATTGTGTTTTGAAACTCACCTACATCACCACTACAAAATCTCAGAATTGTTCTCTTTGCAGACCAGAAGGACCAGAACTACCAATGTAGCTTCAAAAATAATATAATAGATATATCTCATTTGAGTTCTTGATCGCATTAAATAAGTGCAACTTTATTTGGGTTATCACCTTCAAAAAATATATTAAAAGGGACATCGATTCGTGATCCCTTAAATTAATTCAGTTTTATGATATAGCCTCAAGATCTGACGGTAGAGTATGTGCATGTTACCTTTACATGGAAGCTAAAAAAAAAATAAATAAATAAATAACTTTAAATGGAAGCAATAAATATAAATATTAATTATATTTTTATTCTAAACTAATGATTGTGGCACACTCCTTCAAACTCCCGTAGCTCACATCCGCCTTACCGGTGGGTTTCAAAATCTTATCAAACGTAGTTTATAAGTATTGCATGGATAATAATATTCTCTTATTGTTTCGGTAGTTATTCAGAAGATTTTGATAAATTTCTCGCCTTTTATGTTAATTTTTAAAGAAAACATAATTAAATAAAAATTTCAAAACAACTGGTAAATTATAGCTTACATATGTGAATGAATGTATTTACTAATAAATTGTTAAAGTAAAAGAAAATAGAACAATTGAAAGTAAGTTATGAAGTTTTCATTATAATGTTTACGAATTTTAAAAATTAAAAATGAAATTATTTTTGCATAAAACTAAATTAAAATTTTTCAAATTTCCATTTGACGGCATGTCCTAAATGTAAACCAACAGTCTATTGTGTACCATTTTATGATCTGCGGTAATCCAAACCTGATCTAAAATGAATATGGTCAACGATAGGTTTGAAAAAAGAAAACAAAAGAGATCGACAATAGCCAAATCGATGGGAAGCATTAAAATCCTCATGTTCTTGAAATTTATGTCCAATTTTTAAGGGTAAGTCACCACATGGGATGTGCAAATTTCTATTTTCAACTTATCGGGATCCATTATTCAACTTAATTCATAGTTGAGACTTCAGACACTTAATCAATTGTCCTCATTAAATTTTGGATTTACTAGACCTGTTCAAAGCTTGGTCAATCTTTGATGCATCTGCCAATACATTAAACAAAGCAGATCTGTTTATTTTATTGTTTCTGCATGTATCTTTGAGTACTCATATTTAGATTTCAGTAACACTTTATGAGTTAATAACTTTCATGCAAGTCAGATAAATTATGTTAATTTATTAAGGATTACTTTATAAATAGTACTAGCCACATGACCGCATACCTTGTGAGTGTATAAATTACAATGAATGTAATTCAAACTCTCCCCAGTCGTCATCCTAATCTTAGTGAGACTAATTAGAACAAAACTTCACAGATAAATACAAGACCTTAACTAAACTAATCAGTATTCACAAATAAAGTATATAATTAAGTCTCTTGTTATATACAATCTGCGTACTAGCAAGATTAAACATATAAAAATGTAAAGAAAGAATATTAGTTTAGGTGAACAAGAGTCTAGCTTACTCGTGGGAGAGGAAGGTTGCCTAAGATATATATCAAAAACTTAAAACCGTGAAGTTTCTTTAAGCTTTTATAACACGGAATCAACATTGGGATAGTAAGATAAATCAAAGTTAAGCAAAGAGAGACTGGATGGAGAACTAGAAATTGATTGAAAAATGTGTAACAATTGTATATAAACTTTGGGTAATCTTAATTTGTGCTTTAAGGGCACGGCTTAACAATTTGACGCTTGAAAAAGATAACACAAATATAACCAATCTGTGAATTTTAAAGAAATAGATGAATTTTATCCTTTAGTTATTTATGCTATCTTTTTCAATTTCTAAGATGTCTAAGGGGTACAAGTCGAGATCACCTATCAAATAATAAAATATGTGAGTCCCAATGTATTCAACTAGTGGCAAGGCTAGGAAAAAATTATATATCTAAAATATTATATATATATATATATGTATCAATGTATGTATGTATGTATGTATGTATGTGTGTGTATGGATAAATCCCTTGATTTTACATAAATTTTACTTTAATCCTTCTAATATTGTATATTCTTCTATTGGTCCCTAGATAGGGTGGCTCCTTCATTATATTACACGAGTAATGTGAATCGCAAAGTTGATGACAATGACGAGGGGCTTGGATGATCGACGCTTCCCAAATTAGATTATTATTATTATCTGAGATAAATTGTATTAATTGTTAAATGTTAAATGATATTTTTCATTGTTTTTTAGATATTTAAACATATGCTAGGTGATATTAAATTAAATAATCATTTTGAATTTGGACTCGAGTATGATGCACTTTAAGATTTTGTAGGGCTTAAAAGCCTAACCCGATCAACCAACCCAACCCGATAAAAAATGGGTCAGGTTGGATTAGATTTAAGATTTATATTTGGTTAGAAAAATATCAAACCCAACCTCATAGTGTTCACTTCAATTTGGGAATTAGGATAATTGAAGTTTTTTTTTTTTTTTTTGGGACATTAATTAGGATGATGAAGTTGAGGATGGAGAATCAGAAACAAAAATACCAGTAAATATTATACTGTCTTAGTATAAAAATATATATATATTGTCAGAAAAATAAGAGATGGGGTTTTAAACTTTTAATCATATATATTTCTTAAAAAAAAATAAATAACAAGTTCAAAATTTTAAGGAGACAGATAAGTCAGCCTAAACAAGTGTATGTGAAGTGAATAATTATTTTATATACTAATTGTGAGAAATTCTGAAAACTTATTAACTAAGATTATTAATAAATTTATTTCTTACATTTGAAACAAACCCAGAAAAAATTTACTACATAGTGAGATTTTAATTAACCTAGATTTGTCTGAGTAGTGTCATCTAGTGGTACAAGCATACCCGACAAAGAGAAATGGCAAATAAGTTACAGTTGAATTTCTCTGAAAAAGTGATTTAAAAAGGAATTTCTCCTTCAAGTGCTAAATTGCAGTATAAGCACATAGGAGAAAGGGGCTCAATGATGTGCTATGAATTATGAGAAATTGAATTCTAACCAAGCCCATAAAGATATTGAATTATATTGGTTTTCTCTAATGGCTCATGTCATTTATTTATTTTTTGATACAATTATAACGAATAAAAATTTACGAGGTCACAAATCTGTTAGTACTTACTGAAAATATACATTATATGTGGTCCAAAATGTACTCTCATAACATAGGAGAAACCTAGTCACATTCAAAAATTTGTGGGATACTCTAAGCTTATATGTATCTATCTAAAAATAACTACTAAACATATAAGTAGAAATTACTGTAATTAGTTCACCAATTTATAACTACCAGCATCCAGATTCAAGCATTTGATCCAATTGAGTTTTAAATTTCAGTTGTATAATCTCATAATCTGTCAGTCATGAATTCCAGTTTTTAACATCTATGATACTAAACCCAACAACATCATGAGATTCATTGTCTCCATACCACCAAATCCTTAGCATACAAAGTTGATGATCAATAAAAGTAAGTCACCGGCAATAAAATGATAGACAAATATCAATAAAATGTAGACCCATGACCATACAAGAAAAGGAATTCAAATTTCCAACACTAAGAGCAAAAACGTTTGATTCATGCTGTAAATTTTTCGAAATACAAAGTTGGAGATATCAATCCATACTACCTTCTATACATTTACATAATTTGAAACTACTATAGCATGCATATCCCAAAATCCGGAAATTTTTGCTGCATACTATGATGGTAATCAATTGGGCCCTGTAATGACTTATGGGCCTTCATGCACCAAACATGTCACGAGAAATACAGGGGAACATAATAAGATATAACCTAGTAGGCTAGTAGTAGCACAAGCAGTCAAAGACAGAAATCGGGCGCGAATCAATGATCATCATCATCATCATCATCATTCATTCATATCAATGGGTCCTCATATAATTAAATGCATCACATGTTTGTCTAAAGTTACATTATGAACCTCACCCACCCAACTCAGCTCATGCTTTCTTTCTTTCTTTTTTTGTTACACTTTGATTTCATCATGTATTACAACTCAATTTCATCCAACAATTTATGGCCCCACTCTTTGATTACAAACAATGGACTTGATTATGTCCACTCCATGTATCTTTTCTACACACACACCACACGAGATTTTACTCCAATCTAGCTACATTGTACACTTTAAATTCCCCTCCAAGTTATCTCTGTTACATGTCAAATAGCATAGGCCTAAATGATAGCTTTTTCAGGTTTGGACATATATCTACTCGACGTACCTATCCATTAGTTTCGTTTTCTCTCATTTTTGTCATCAGACCAATGTATCTAGTCATCGAGAAGATGGAAGAAATTAATATTAAAGTTGGAATCTTGCTTTTAGTTTCAAATCGAAGTGACATATTAATGTTTATAAAATTAAAAATTTTGCTTGCCAATTGTGCACTTATGTGTATTGCACAGTCGAACGAAATCTTGGAATTTTGTTGCACAAAACAACAAACCAAAATTAAAAGCAGAAAATGTCGAGACAGCAATTCTGGAATCTTTTCTTGGTTTTTCTTTGCTTCCAAATGAAGCAAAGTTGTTTTTTTTTTTGTTGATATGATGCTTTTTATGTTTGTGAATATTGGTTTATGCTCAATGGGTTTTCTTCAATTCACAAATTTATGGGTCCACTTATTAAGCCAGTTTTCAAGTGTAAAAGAATTGCATTAATTGAAAAAAGTATGACAGAAAAACAAGTAAAAAACTTTGCTTTGGATTACAGTCAATCTCTTTTCCTTAAGTTTGACGTTACATAAAAAGGAAAGCTGTTACAATTTTGCTGTATTGATATCAAGAAAGCTTATTTTTTTTTTATTTTAAATAAAAAGATATATTAGAAATATTAAATAGCTAGACCCAAAAATATAAATAAACAGCGAGCGCATTTTTGTAAATTTAAAATCCATCGACCTAATATGTAATACAATTAACTTGACAAATTCAAGACACAAATGCATTTATAAGTATTTGAATTCAAAATCCATTAAGTCTTAATATGTGTTTATTAATCAACAGGCTTCTGAGTAAGTAAAAAACTTAATTCATAATTATAATATTTATTAAAAAACATCAAGAAAATAAATTAATTATCTCAATCCATCTAGAGAATCAATTTTTTTTTTCATTAAAATTTGATTACCTTTTATTTTCATATTCTATTAATAAATGGACCATGTGTATAAAATAAGAAAACACAAATAATGTAAAATCTTTATTCAAGTGTCCAACTTTATTCACAGCTTATAAAGTAAAAATACTTCTAATGGGAAAGTAAACAGTGACATTTGCTAACAGATAAAGGAATCAAATAAATCACAATGTTTATGTCGACATTACACAGATAATCAAGATATGACACACAGCCATCAATCACGTGCCCAGAAAGCAATTAGAAAAAAAAAAAAAATTGAAGTCAAATCGATGGTTTTGTCCACCAATAACTATTTATGACAAGCTTGCATGATAACATGCAGTAGTAATATAATATCCTTAATTTATTTTATTTATTTATTTTTTATTATTTTTTTAAGATTGACATTTTGGGTATAAGGGAATCTTCCAGATACGATCCAGATTATATATTATTAGGATGGTGTGGTTAATTATCCCAAAAATCAAAAGATAAAATGGTGTTTGATATCATTTTTTTAAATTATATTTTTATTTTTAAAAGTAAAAAATATTTAAAAATATGTTTATTAATCATTTTTAAAAATATATTTTTTGAAGTGAAAAACATACTTTTAAAATTATATAATAAAATTTGAGATAAGAGTAAAAAATGATTTTTTTTCATTTTTTATTATTTTCAAAAATCATTTTATTTTATATAATAAAACTCAGAAAAATAAAAACATTAATCTTCAATAGTCATATAGTCATTTTCAAAAACAATTTTCATCTAAATATATTTTCAATTTTTATCTATTTTTAAAATAATATTAAATAATTTTTATCAAGTTTTTTTAAATATATTTTTAAAAATACTATCAAACGCATTAATTTTTTTAACGTATTTTAAACATATTTTTCGTTTTTAAAATATATTATTTTGAAAAACATATTCAAACACTCTCTAAACTACTTTCTCAAATAAGAGAAAGTATCACGTTAGGTGTCTATTAATATTCGTTATAAGGAATTGAACCCAAATCCTCGAATATGGGCAGTACTAAGGGTGTACTGGTAATCGATTGGCAATATAATATCTTAATTAACTAAAGGGATTTAGTGGTCAACTAAATTTAAATTAGTTTAGAGTGAATTTAAATTAAGGATCGGTCACTAAACTAATCCACTAATCAAGGACAACCCCCCATTCTTCATTTGTTTATTTGTGTTGTTTTCTTCTTTTTGTTCGAATCTGAAATCCCCTCTCATTCCTTTGATTTTTACAAGCGAAAACGATCCTCGAAGAGTGAGGTCACCCACCAATTTATATTTTATTTGCACCATTGTCAGAAGTTGAACTAGTGTTTTTTTTTTTTGAAGTCCTATTGACTTGTACTGTTATTATATTACTTTAAATATATATATATATATTTTTTTAATTTGTTCTTAGCGTATTGTTGTTATCGATTACAGGTTGGGCTTATTTCCCGTAACGAACACACTTTCTAATATATTCCTATATTGCCTCCCCGATTGCCCTTTTTTTTTAAAAAAAAAAAAATCACATAAGAACTAAAATGACAGTTTTCTAAACAAAATATAATGTATTTTGATTAATACCAACAACATACACATTTTAAGTTAAACAAAATAATGTAAAAGATATCAAATTCGTGTTAGTGAAGTGAACTTGATAGGTATGCAGCATGGTTAGGTATGTACATCCGATTAATTTTCTAAAATTCTGAAAAGAGAACAGTGCAAATTATTAGTTAATTTTTTAAAGTTTGGCTTAAGTGGGAAATTAAAATACTAAAACTTAACCTTTTGGATTCAAATTAGTAACTCTCCCAAAATAATAAATTTAACTAAAGAGATTAAAATTAATTTAAAATTTAGTTGGAGGCTTTCATGCTTATAAAATTTTGAGCATGGTATAGTGTATATATATTTAAAAAAATAAATAAATAAATCATAAATCTGTTGAGCATTGGAACTAGTTTAGCTGAAAATTTCTCCTACGTAATCTAGAACATCTATTTTTATAATTAAGAAAAAACTTATCTATAATAAGAAGAGAAAATTATGTATACAAACTTACTTGATGGAAATTGAATTTCATCACCATGGTACATGAAAAGGTGCATAATTACATATACTAAGAGATGATATATTATAATCGGAATAATTTTGATCATGTCTATTTGTAATGTTTCATCTAAACAACCCGATAAACCATCATTTGATGAGGAGGAAATATGTTGTTGCAACTGAATGAAGCTTTTCGTTATAGGAGTTGGAGGAAAGGACGTGAAAAAATCAAGTTTTGGCAAGGCATTGGTTCAGTGGAAAAGAGTGCCTATAAAGGAAGTTTCTTGGGAACATTATGATAATATGATAGAGAGGTTTGTAGATTTTACCCTCGAGAATAAGGGCGTTCTTGAAAAACGAGGAGAATAATGAAAACATTAGAAGATATGAGAGGGTAAAAAGAAAAGCGCGACTTATATCATTTGATGCAACAAACGGTCTAACCTGCTGAATTAATCCAAAGAGTACCAGCTACTTACGTCGCTAAATGCAATCAACATCACATCCAATAGACTTATTCCATTGAGTAACCGCGACTTGCATCGCTGGTTTTACACCGTAAGTTACAACCAACGATGCAAGTCGTAGGATAAAGGTTTAGCGTGAACTGACTGATTATGAGATTATGGACTTTTATTATATTTAGGATTTTGATATTATTTTTTCATTTCATTGATGTCATTTACTTTAATTATTTAATGTTATTTATTTTTAGGATTGTATTGTTAAAGAAGTCATAATTTCAAAAAGATTTATAGACATGACAATCCTTTGCAGAATATTAATAAATTATTATAGTTTGCGAGGTAAATCTATTCGCAGTTTAGTTTCAACTTTTCTGAGTGTTATTGTTTGGATTTACTTAAATTAAGGTTAAGTCAATTCTATATCCAATTCTAAAAGATTAATCTATTGATTGTGTATGTTGATTGATTCGTTTCTTGATATAATGTGTGGGAGGGACGGCCCGAGTTTGTTGCTGAGTCTATCACTAGGTCCTAAACAGGGATTAATAACCCATTGACATATGTAAAAACTTTAGTGGAATGGTTGCATACTTGTACTGCGTCAGTTCCGGATCACCTCATTATCAGACATTTATGGCCAACAAATCATGTATTCTATCTTGCATTCTATGCTAAAAAAAACAAAGAAGAAACACAAACCTGTATCCACACCAAAGAATACATTTTTCGGATTTGAAATAGATACGAGTATAAAGACTTTAAAAACCTAAATTATCTCGCTGCTTCAAATTCATAAAACCATTAAAATAACAGAAGCTAAGCAATATTTTTTTTAAACAAAAAGGAAATAAAAAAGTACTCTGCATTGTTTGTGCACGTGACAGGTTCCGGTTTTAAAATCAAACGTAAAAAGGTTACCTGCCACATATCATTGCCAGAGACGGTCCTCAACTCGGAATTCAACTTTGTACATGTACAGAATGACGTGGCGGATCCTTGACCGTGTGATGGGATCGTCATGATCGGGTCAACCCCATGTGGGACATCAGTAGAGATGGTGGTGGTGGGGCTTGGAAAACGTGAAGAGACAAGTGGTAAGAGCACGGACAGAGAGAGATCCAAAGTTATTAATGAACCTGAGCTACCTCCTGTCAGACATTTTCTCCTCCCTCTCTCTACGTAATCGCCGTTTTCTTTTTTATTTTTTTCTAATCTTCTTTCTCTCTCTTTTTTGCTAAATTTTCGTAACGGGATTTGATTCCATGTGACCAACAAGTTTGTGCTCTCCGGAATCAAACTTAACTGACACTCCTGTCTACGATAAACAAAAGAGAGTTATTATTAGTATCTCCTTTCGCATTTTAGAAATTATCCATTTTTTCTTTTGATAATTAAAAAAATATCAAAATATTTATTATTATTATATTAATATTTAAAAAATAATATTTTAATACCATCGATACTTAAAAAAAAAATTAATCTTAATTTAAATTTTAATATTATTTTAATCAATTTAATATTAATAAAAATAAATATTAAATTTATCTTTTTAAAAGATTGATAATATTAGAATACCATTTTTCTAATATTAATATAATAATAAAGGATATTTTAATATTTCTTCAAACGTCAAGGGAACAAATAACGATTTCTCAAACATTAGTAGAAAAAATAATAATAACTCTGAACAAAAAATTGAAAAGAGTTTACTATACAACGCAAGTTTATTTTATTATTTATGATAAATAAATTATTTATCAAGTTTATCTTGATATTGTCTAGTTGTCTGTTGGAAATGTGTTAAAATTTATATGATAAGCTTTGGGGACATGGTTACAATTACAAATGTACAAGTTAATGATACATAATTGTGAGAGATTAAAAATATATATATATATATTCAATACAAAGTTTTATTGAAAATTGATGACTTATTTTTAAATGGATCTGGTGGAATACGCATATTTCATAAATTTTATATAGATAAGATACTTCTATATGAAATTTATGGAAGTTGGATAAGATTTATTATGATTATTTTAATGACTTTTTTATTTATAAATTTCCTTTAAACATTTTCAATAAAAAAAAATGATTTTTTAAAAATCTAAATCAAATACAATTGAGTTTTAAAATCTTTTAAATTTGAACAAACTTACCTACCCAATAATCATGCTTTGAAATGCTTACAAGAAGTTCAAATCATATATATAATAATTTTGTTATGAGAAAAATGTTGTTTTATTAAACTTTCAAAAGTGATTGTTTGATAATCGAAATAATATTTAATAAATATTTTAAAGGATCAAACCATCTTTTTAATCTAGCATATAACACTTATATCATAACTCTAATTATCAATAAATCTATTTATGCCAAATAAAAATTAAAATATTTTATTTTTATATTTTTTTGACATTAAAAAATTAGGAATAATTAATATAAAAATTTATTAGACACATGTATACTGTTTTTGTATCTTGTAAAAGTTTTAACATTGAAATCGATTAACTGAGCAGTTTCTAATTCCAGTTAAAAAATAATTATTTTAAATGTTACAGCACTATTAACTCATCTGAAACCAATCCAGCTCTCTGTTGTTGTAGTCTTCAATTATTCTTCAATCATATATTATATAGCAGGTATTTGATCAATAATATATGTTATGTTCCATTACTTGTTGACGGTCTCACAGAGGTCTCATTGCAGTCAGTTATTTCTCCTCTTGGAATTACTTTGTCATCAGGACCAATATCTGACAAGAAAATGCCAAAACTGCACTTCCCAAGCATTAAAAAAACCCTAATCGGTTCAGTCCCCTACAATAACCAGTCACAGACACAACACACCATTCGCCGTTAGTTATTTCAATGTTAATTGACCCACCTACGTTTTCACTTAATTATTTGTAACCCATCACTGGTTTTTCGATGGAAGGAATTCATTTTACAAAATTTACTTTTTCTTTTTAATCATAAATTACGTTTATATCTATGATAGTTCTCCATGTTTGAAAAATATATCATTCTATTCCCTCTTATAGGAATTTTAACAATCAAAGTTAATAATATATATATTGATCATTTTATCCTTAGTTTAAATTATCATATTACCCTTTATAAATATTAGTTAAACAAAAAAAAATCACAAATTTTTTTATTTCTTATTTTTAATATTTAACTTTTTAAGTTTATTGAAATAATAAAAATAATCATATTTTATTAAGATTGATTAACAGTAAAAATTAAAATGATGTATATATAAAATATGAGGGATCACAAGTGATATAAATAGTTTATATTAAAAACAATATTTTTTTAAATTTAAGTATCAAAATGACGTTCTTCATTTTTTATTGATTAATCTTTTGCTTATGTTTTTTGTGTGGTGGAAAATGTTAAATGATGTAGATAACCTTATTGACTTCTACAGAAGATTTCAACTTTTTACTGTGATTTTATACGTTTAATTATGTCATGCTCTATAGTTTAGTATAATTATTTTTTAAAATTCATTGACTTTCTTCAGAAGGATAGTTGGAAAATATGAACTTCCAATAAGGACTTATGAACTGTTAGAAGATTATTGGCCTTTATCTAAAATAGTTAAATTGTCCAAAAGAAGGAAAATATGGTTGATGGGACTCAAAATTTAAAAATTAAGTTGACTGAAATTGTGGTGAGTTAATGTTAAGTTTTTCACATCCACAAATGAGATTGTGTATTTAAATTAGATTGTGCCCCACCGATTCAAATTTATAAATAACGAAAAGGAAATTGAAAAGACCTACTTTTTTTTTTTTTAAAAAAAAGAAAAAGGAAATTGAAAAGACCATTCATTAACTAAGGGTTGTATTCTTTAAAAAAGAAAAACCAATAGTTGTAACAAAATTTGAGCCATTAAATGGACAAGCATTACTTCAAAAAATAAAATTAAAAATTAAAAATTGGGAAAGGACATTGATTGCTACCAATGGAAGGAGTTTAAATTTCTAAATAGGTTTTAAAAACATTTATGGTAACAATATATTATACTTTTAGAGCCTATGTTTAATTATTAAAATAATGTTAAACATTTTAATTTGATGTCTTCTTTTGTGATATGTGAATAGCTTAGTGAAAAGCATATCAATGATTTAATTCACTTTTCACATGCCACATAAATTGATTACCATATCGCTAGTTAGGGATTTAAACTGAGATACAAGTTGGAATGTCTAATAAAGTTAAAATTATTTTATAAACTAAATTTTAATTAGAATTCTAAATAATATTAGTCTAAATTTGGATTAAAATCGTTTTACAAACTAAAATTTGTAACGGCAAAATTGTCTTCAAATTGAAAGGAGAATAGTAGCATCTGTGGCCTCTCAGCAACAACAATTACTGGAACCGATTTAAAGGGCATAAACTAGGCATAGGTAGATGCTAACCACATCCACATGGCTCGTTTTGTAGCTGCAGATTTCCATCTTATCCTAGGCATCAACCACTCCCCACTTAATACAAACCAGAGATTGGAATTTGGCAACAAGGAATAACATTAAATAATAGTAGCCACTAGCTAGTAGTTGTCCAATAGATAATGCCAGGGAGGTTTTTCAGCTAAAAAGCATGCCAATCTGGTAATGATAGAAACATAAGCTTTAAAGTAGAAGTATTGCCCATTAAATAAAGTGGGGTTCCCTCCATTTGTTCCTCCATTTTCTATTTCTTTCCAAAAAGAATACCATTCAAATTCACTTCCTGCAAAACCATAATTTTCCTTAGATAGGTCATTTTCTCTTTTATTATCCTTGCTCCCACAACCCCAAAACCCAAAAAAAAATAAAAATACTATACATTCAATATAAATATTACATGATATTACCATCCCATATAGTTTATAAATGCTTGACGATCATTTTGTGTCATATTCAATTCGTCCACCGTAGATAATATTTTAAAAAATAAATATTATATAATTATTTTTTCTTAATGTGACAATTCCAAATTACAATTTTTATATATGTATATATATTAAACACATAAAAAAGAAAAGATAAGAAGGCTTTAAAGAGGCGTTGTTGGTTGAGAGCAATTACAAAAGTGCAACCAAACAACTGTCTGTTGCTCCTGGGCTGTGACACATGATTTGCCCCAGGGAAAAAGGCAACGCTAGAAACAAGAAAAAAAGTAAAAGGTGGGTTTGCGAGGTAATTATAGGCATGAAAAGAAATACATACCACACTCATAACTCGCTCTCTCTCCCTCTCTCTCTCGCTCTGACAGTCACAAAACACAGATCTTTGCCCAAGTAAATGAAAAGAAAAATAATGCTTGAAAAGCAAACAAAGAAAAACCCAAAACCAGATTGGTTGGTACTTCTGCTTTTCTCCTTTCTTCTGTTGTTTTGTTTCTTCTCTCACCTTCCATGAATGAGGCTGTGTTGTGCTTGACTGAACCAGACAAAGCCTCCCATTTCTCTCTAGCCTTGTGGTCTTCACACGTTTTCTCTTTCTTGAGAGACGCACCCATGAATTTATGGCTTTGGGCAAGTTTTGTTTGGTTGGTAGATGGTAGAGTGAGTGATCATCGCTTTTTGCCGGAAAATGAGGGAAAGTGAAGCAAAATATAACTAAACTACTTCAAAGATAATACCAAAGAAAAAACACTACTGCACACCCGGCTCTTTCTTTTTTATCTTATCTGGGCCTCAAGTTCTCACCTTTAAGTGTAAAAATGAGGAAGCATGGATGGCAGCTACCTTACCACCCTCTACAGGTTTGATTTTTCTTGTTATTTTTTCAACGTTTGTACCCAGATTGTCGTTTCTGATGCTTAAAGTTTGGATTTTGAGTGGCTGTTTTCTTTTGTCTGCTTGAAGGTGGTGGCTGTTGCTGTGTTTCTGGCATTGGGGTTTGCTTTCTATGTTTTCTTTGCTCCTTTTGTTGGGAAGAAGACTTTTCAGCTTGTTATAATGGGAATCTACACTCCTCTTGTAAGTTACTCTTACAAGTTATATCGCATTTTTTCTCTGTGGTTATATGTGATTGTTTGTTCTGTTTTTTTTTTTTTTGTGGGATGAAGAACTGAGATCTGTGCTTTGTTTGCTTTTTCGTTCCTTATTAATTGTATTATCCACACAAAGATGTATGACTAAGTATTTTAAGATTTGGGTTCTTTTCCTTTTCTGGGTTAAGTTTGTCATTTGGCAAATTTTTCAACAGATCCTTTCAAGTATATCAAGAACCTGTCACTTTATCTGGTGAGGGAAAATGAATTGCTTGTCTTTTAGTCTTTGCATCTTTTGCAAGCCCTTTTATTCCATACTATTTCAATTTCAAAATCTGATTCTTTCAAAGGTTAAGTTTTGTCACTTCACTTGTTTGGACAAAAGCACAACATCTGGTAGTAATTTCCTGCTTTTGTTACTAAGTATGTTGGGGAAATTGAATTTTGTGTAAAGTGATTTCTGTAATTTGGTACTGAAACTACTCTATAAAGAACATATAAGTTCATCACATGAAAATTCCATGGCGGCTTCCACTCTGAAGTCTGAGCTATTTATCTGTTTTGGAAATTTTGATAGCTTGAACATAAGAGTTTTGATTCTTTGTTGTCTTCTTTTACAGTCGTGGCTATTAAGATAAAGACTTGAACCTTGCACTGTCGAAATCTACAGTAGTCATTTCTCAGTTAGTGCTGACTTGAGTGGTAAACCACTAACGCAGACATAAAGTTGGACAAATATTTGCAAATTCTACTTCTCAATAGTACACAACTATGCAAAAATTCGTGCTTTCTATATGTTGCTGTGGTTTTTTTTATCAAAGAATGTCACTAGGTTGTGAGCTTTCTACTTCTGTAATTATGCTTGACACGAATTCATGTCCAAGTGGTGACAAAAACTGCAAATTGGATTACTCAGTTATTGTTACGTTGGAATTTTCAGGGTAGACTATAATGAAAGTGTATCATACTAGCTGATAAACTAAACAAAGAGTTCTAACATAATTTTCTGACAAAAAAAGGTCAGTTGAAACCATATATAATTTGAATGATATTAGGAAAACAAATAGCCTTTTATTGGCATATTGTGGCCTTAGCTGATATGTAATGGCCGATTTGTTTGTCCAGAGCTTTTGGGTCTGACATTTATGAAATTCCGTTTGTACTAAAATGTCTGTGGTTGCACTAAACTGAGTTCAGCATAGGTTAGGAGATCCCTGACTATTCATTTTGGGGGAAGAAGCCCCTGGGAGAATGACATGGAATGCCAGTGCTTATTTGGGCTTGGTGATGTATTTAAAATAGTTCCTGATTGCAGTAGATGTTATACTTACAACTGTTGCTAGAGTTCCTCTGTCGTTAACACTTGAGTTGCAAATTACATATGTTGAGGTCATAAGCAATGTCTCCCCGTTTCAATGCATTAATCTATAGTACAGTTTATTACCAGTTGCAATATGCATATCATGTTATAAATTATGCAGTATAGCTGCAGTTTTTTCGTGTCCTTTCTAATTTAATAGACGCACCGGAAGTCCTACTTGGCATTCACTGACATCTCTATTTTTATTTAGATTTCTTGTGTCTTTGGTCTATACATATGGTGTGCAGCAGCTGATCCTGCAGATCCAGGAGTTTTTAAGTCCAAAAAATACCTCAAAATTCCTGACAGTAGTAAATCCAACCGACAAAAGGATTCTAAACTGGGTGGTGAATCAACTTCTATAAATGATGCAAATGCTGCTACAGTTGGGGGGAAACCTTTGGAAAGTGATGTGGCGGGTGCAGACGCAACTTCTAAAGAATTCAATTCTGAAATTGATAAGAGAAATGCATCCTCACAGCATTCATCTTGTTTCTTATTGGCTCTCTTTCCTTGTGCTTTTGTCTGCAATTCCTGTGGTTCAAGTGAGGAATCTTCTGAGCAGCAGATGAGCGAAGATGGCATGTTTTATTGTAGCTTGTGTGAAGTTGAGGTATGTGAGAACATTTGGAATGAATTGAAGTTTACATTTCTGTTCAAGTGGCTTTAAATTGTGTGTTGTAATCTATGATTGTAAAGTTGAAAGGACTAAGTTGGCTAAGATTTATAATTTATCACTCTAATGGCATAATGTGGAAAACTGAGGTGTGGAATCTCTGGTTTCACTGAGGCAAAATATTTTAAAGGGACAGCTTCTTTATGTGGAAACCTAATTGTTTTATGTGGCTTACATAACTGACATTGCTGTCATCGACAGGTTTTCAAGTACAGCAAGCACTGTAGAGTTTGTGACAAATGTGTTGACCGTTTTGATCATCACTGCAGGGTATATGTACACTTGATTTGTTGGTATATATTTACCTCCTTTGATGATGTTCTAATGCCTTTTTGCCCTTGGATTTTTCAGTGGCTTAACAACTGTATAGGCAAAAAGAATTATCGACAGTTTTTCACCTTAATGGTTTCGGCTCTTCTCTTGGTAAGCATGAGTCTCCATCTTCTGCTTTGCTCAAACCGCTCATCAACTGATTGTATCATGACACCCTCTATATAACTCCTCCGGGGGCTAAACCTTTCTAGCCTTGTTCTAGGGTTGTTGATATCCATTATTATTGGGAAAGAGATGAGTTGTCTTAATCATCCCCAGCTAGGCTCTTGACAAGGTTTACTGTCTGTGATTTCGTAATTCATAATTTTCCACCAAACTACATTGAAATTCAGTCTCTCAAATTCTTTCCTCACAGCGTCATCCAATTCTTTACTCTGGTCCTCATTTGCTTACACTTTACTATTGTGACTTTGGTGCAACCATTGCTTCTGTTATTGTTAAATCAGTAGTTTCCCGATCAATATATTCTTTAGCAATTCCTGGCATAGAATATATCCTCCTGAATTGCTACTATCATTCCCAGAAAAGGAACACTCCGGAATCTGAAGATAAACCAGTGTAAGCCTTTAGTTTCATGTCATTTTCTTTTTAATTGATTATTGACAGGTATACATGGTTTGTCCACCTTGCGCTTGAGATTGCAGCTTATTCTTCAATGGTCGACTGGAATCTTTGTACTTATCTGCTGTTTTCTTGAGCGGAAGCGATTTGCCGTGGATATCTCCTCCAAGTTAGGAAGCAGTTTCTCATTGGTACCCTTTGTTATTGTTGTGGTGAGTGTTTTTTATTAGTAATCTTGTTATTCAAATAAAGGGGTTGGGCTGTGACTGCTGCTCAATCTAGTATATATCCATGAACTTTCCTTTGCTCTAATGAAAGACTAAGAGGATAGTGATTCTTACATTGCTCTTTCTCATTGCTGATTCATTTCATTGTACTAACTTGAACTTTGCATTCTTACAGGCACTATGCACCATTTTGGCAATGATTGCAACTTTACCGCTTGCTCAACTCTTCTTTTTTCACATCCTTTTAATTAAAAAGGTATGCGTGGTTGAGTTAAGTTTCTATTTCTATGAATGGGTGATTAAGTCTGTTTCCTATATGCATAATTAAATGGATGTTTAGTGAGTTAATTGGGTAATCTCTGCATGTATAACAGGGAATTAGTACATATGATTATATAATAGCTCTAAGGGAGCAGGAACAAGAGCAACAAGGAATTGGAGGCCAGCAGAGTCCCCAAATGTCAATAGCTAGTTCACTTACTGGATTAAGCAGTGCAAGCTCATTTTCAACTTTCCACCGGGGTGCATGGTGTACTCCCCCTCGCTTATTTCTTGAAGATCAGGTAAGCTTATGGAGAAACTTGATTCGTCATAATTTGTTTTGTGGTGACAGTGAGGGGAAATATTTTGCTGATGCCAATGTAATTTTTGTTTTCCTCCAGTTTGATGTTGTTCCTCCAGAGACTGGATCTGTAAGTTCACTAGGAAAAAAAATGGCACGTGAAGAACCAGTTAAGAAAAAGAACCCAGCGGTGAAAATAAGTCCATGGACATTGGCACGTTTGAATGCAGAGGAGGTCTCAAAGGCTGCTGCAGAGGCAAGAAAGAAGTCTAAAATCCTGCAGCCTGTGGGGAGGCGTGAAGCCCCATTTGGGCTAGAAAGAGACGGCAGCTTTGGCAGCAGTGGACGTCGATTGGGCTCAAGGCTTGACAGCAACAGAAGGCGAGCTAGTAAGCGGGTTCGCCTTCCTGCAGAGCTACCCATGGAGCCCCTAACAGTAGTTTCAGCCAGAGCTGTTGAAAAAGGTTTCACTGAAACATCAACTAGTTTAGCCCCACTTCAGCTTGAAGCACGGAGTGCTTTCCAAACTAGCCAAGCAATGTCAAGCTCGGCTGGAATTGTTGCTTCTTCTCCTGAGAGTAGTTTGGACTCACCAGACATCCACCCATTCCGGGTCTCCTCATCTGGGGCTGAAGAGTCAAGGCGGCTCACAGGTCTACATGTTGGTGGTGCAGCTACTCAAAAAGGATTTCCACTGTCAAGGTCTACTAGTGATGGGTATGAAGCATCTGGTGGGGAAGATAGTGATCGTGTTCCTTCAAGAATTGTCCAAAGGTCAACAAACTGGAGTAATCTTCTCTTTAGCACTGATCATGATGAGAGGGTTCATGAAAGTATTACTAAATTGAAAGCACCTTCTTCATCTAGCCACACCATCAATAGAAAGCTTTGACATAGATGGACTGCTTCTGAAGATTGGTTCGTTTTAATTACAATAAGGTTCAACATTCTTTCATTTGTGGGCAAAAGCACTTGAAAGACCAATTAATCATCCTCAGGTTTGCCCAACTGAATTGATCATCGGCTTTGAGATTGTTGTGTCAAGTCGAAGATATGACAAGCTGTAAAGAAACGTTAAACTCGGTCTTCGGCCCTTAGCTTTTGCGTTTGGAACTGACAAAGAAGGCAATTTGCTGTATTGCTTATAGTACTCAATTGTACTCCCTGTGTGGGTTGTTAAAAATGGATTCTTCAGTCTTCAGTAGCTTCTCATGAACAATTTATTGCTTCTCCTGGGGGGGTTTTGCAGAACGCTTACAGAACCCAAGTTGCTATATCTTGTACAGCCGCAATGATGTGTGCATGTGGCATTGTTTTCTTTTAATTTAAAAAGTGAATTCATCCTAGGCTAGATACACAGTTGACAAGATAAGGTTTTATGATTATATCGTTGTTAGCACTCATGAGGATGTGAATTTTATTGCTTTTGGCTACCATGAGGTTTTGAGTCATCCAAATCCCGAATAAGAAAGCTGTGACGCAAATTTGTGGATTAAAGACACTATTGAAGTCATATTGTAATTTATAGTTTATTTTAATTTACAGTGCCCTACTAGTTGATCGATTTCTTTCCAAAACATGGCCTAAGCTGGTAGTGGATGTTAAAGCTGACAAGTTTCTTATGGAACACAAACCATATCTTGCCCAAATAATTCCTACTTGTCATATGCATTGAGCCACTTACAAACTTAAAATCAAATTACATATATATAGATTTGGATTTATACAATAAAACAAATGATCTTATTAGCTGGTATTCACAAGTCCAAACATCCTGTTGGATAATTCACACATCTTCATTATACACGACTAGAAGCAAACGTCAACAGCAACACAATAAAAGAGGTGACATACCACAAAAAAAGGGGCCAAATGTTGGAGACATTACAAGGCAGTGAACCTACCTAGTACCCATCTAAGCAACATAAGTAACAGAAACAAGATGAGGCACTTTCCCATCATCAAAAGGCAAGCTGACATACTCCTTAGCAAACTCCTCTGCAATCTCAGTAGCAAGCTCTCCATGTATAGCCTTGCAATACATGTACAACACAGTATTGGCAGCCATGTATCGAAGGAAAAACAATGTAAGCAAAGTTGATAGGGACACAATTTGCAACACAAACCCCCAACTCTTCCACCTATCACTTACATTACTACCCAAATACAGAGACGATCTTGTGTTGCACCATATTAAAACACCAATCAACAATGCATAATACAAGTAAAAAGAGAGAGCAACAAGTCTATATCCTCTGATCAGTTTTGCACTCCTTTTCAATGGCTTCAACCCCCAGCTAGACTCCACCACCACTATTGTATACACCAAGGCCCAGATGACTTGCAGATAAACCAAAACCAACACCAAAGCAACCGAAACAACCAAAGCAAAGGCCATAAAATAAGGTGACGAGTACTCAAACTCGACCCCAAAAGAGTTGACCAACTTGATAACCAAAAGCAAGAAAAGAGCGAAAAGTAAAACAACCCCAGATACAATAACTTGAGAAACAATCGAGGTGGCGAAGAGAGGCAGGAAAGAAGTGAAAACGGACCTGATAGCAGCTAGAAGCTTGACGGGTCTACCGTAGAAGCCATGGAAGACACTGTAGGTGATGGAACCGACGGCTGACAGTGAGAAAACGTAGACGAAGAGGGTGTAGGCGAGTGGGAGAAGGAGGTCTTGGTTTCGTGAGGTGGGGTGGTGGTGGAAAGAGCGGCTGAGAGAGAGAGAGGCGTGGTGTTGGGTGGAGTTGGGGAGGAGTTGTTGGAGAGTAGGGTAGGCGACGATGGAGAAAGAGAGAGGGAGGAGGAAGAGGACGGAGAGAGCCAGGAAGTGGCGGGAGTGTGACTTTGTTATTCGTTTGGATTCGGATAAGAGCGTGCAGAGGTTGAGTGGTGGCGGCGGCGGAGCCGATGACGGCGACGACATGTTCGATGATGATCGGGTGGACCAAACTGTGGATGAGAGACGACCTAATTGTTCGAGTCACTGGAGTGAGACAGAGAGAGGTCGATCGTCTTTGCTCGTTGCTTGTGAATAATAAATGACAAGGGTATTTTAGGTATTTTATAGAAATCTCTGTTGAATTTATTTATTTTTGGCAAATAACCCACTTCCATTCATTAATTGCATAAACACACTTAGCTGCCACCAGATCACTTATTATGCTCTCACACCCTTTGCCGTTTCGTATTATAGTTAGTAAGTTTTGTGTTAATGACGAGAAAATCGCACGAGATATCATTGAAAAAAATGTGATTTTTCAAACTAACATTGAAAAACTAAAATAAGTTTTTTTAACACTATTAGTGTTCGCAAATTATAGTTTGAGGATAAAGGCAATAATTCACAATCAAAGACCTACAAACTATGATTGTTTTGGATCTTTATTTGCAACCTATAGTTCGTGAACGGTTGAAAACTAATAGGGTTAAAAAAATCAAATAAGTTCTGTGGTACTAGTTCCAAAACTCATGTGTTTTTTGGTGCTAGGTTTAAAAAAATCTCACACCCTTATATAGTACCTATTTATAATAAAATAATTAAATTAAAAAGAAACTCGTATATGTCTTAATTACTATAAAAAATATTATCTTTTAAAATAATTTTTCAAAATATTTTGTTAAGAAAAAATAAATATAACCAACAACAACTAATAGAATATAATGAAAAATAGAGATTATATATATGTATCCGACACCTTATGAGATAGATGACTGTCAAGATTTATTGATATGGATAATTAATAACGCAATTGACTATTTCCATAACTGGAAAGAGGACAATTCCTACTAAGAGTATATTTACAACCTATACCTTATTTTTAAAGGATAAGAGTGAAATTTATACATTTGACCTTTTAGGATATCAATACATAATATAGGACTAATGGCATCTAAATGTCTTTATACACTCAATTGGGGGCGGCAAGAGCGTTTTTCCTTTTGTATTACTTGGTAAATAAGTTGTTCACTATTGGACCAAATAGTTATTTATTATTTTTTTTTCTTTTGATTGGACCAAGTAAACAACCAATTTTTTCTTTTTGGAAATTACCAGGTAAACAACCGGTTTACCAACTAAAAAAAAACATACATATTGACCTTGCGTAATGCTAAATGAATAATTTTAAAGAGAAAGTGAAAGTTGCCGCATTAGACTTTGACTCACTACCTTAAGGTCTCGTTTGGTACGCGGGACAAGATTAGATAATTTATGTGGGATTGAATTGGACTGGATTGGATGAGATGGAATGAGATTGGATTAGATGTTATCTCATGTTTGGTGAAAACAGGATAGAATTAAAAATAATTGGTATAAATTTGAATTTTAAAGAAATTTCTCAAAATTTTTGCTGTTGAAAACTTCAACTCAGAACCCATTAGTTTGAACAAATAAGTCCAAAATTTACCTGTGAATCGAGCATCTCTGTCACTCACAATGTCGCTTGGCACACCAAAATATTTCACTACATTTTTGAAGAAAAGCTCAGCCGCTTTCTCTGCTGGATAAGCATTTGGTGCAGCAATAAACACTGCATACTTTGTAAACCTGTCTACAACCACCAAAACCGACTTTAACCCATCAACTTCAGGGAACCCACCAATGAAGTCCATAGAAATCGATACTCAAGACTTCTCTGGAATTGATAATGGTTGCAACAGCCCAGCTTCCCTCATCTTTTCTGTTTTGTCAAGCTGACATACAACACAGGTTTTGACATAGGAAATTTTTTAAATATTTATTAATTTAAGTCATTTTTCACCATTTTCAGTTGTTTCTCAAGGCCACAAAATCGCAAAAGCGTCGACCACCATCTCTCTCCTCCCTCTGTCCTTCGCATCGAGCCCCCCCTTCTCATTACCATGTCGCTGATTAGCCCACTGCCGGTCCGGTTCTTCTCCTTTTCGTTTCCTTTCCTTCTTCCTTCCCACTGAGGTTCACTCCGTCTTCCTCGCCGGTTGTCACTCAATCTTCTTGCCGTTCATCGCTGGGTTTTCCTTGTTGTTCGTCGTTGGGTTTTCTTGCCGGTTGTCGCTCAGTCTTCCTCACTGGTCGTAGTTCACCATTGAGTTTTCCTTACCGTTCGTCGTTGGGTTTTCCTCGCCGGTCGCAGTTCGTCGCTCGTGGTCTTCCTCGCCATTCGCTGTTCGACGCTCGTGGTCTTCCTCACCGTTCGTCGTTCGCGCCGATCATAGGTGAGTGTAGTGGAATTATTTTAACCAATGTTTTCAGTAGGATTGATTTATCTCAAAGTAATGAGTTAAAAATGAGATGAGATAACTTAGTGAAGAGGCTTTGGAGTGCACCAAACGTGGGTTTGGATAAAAATCAATCCAAACCCAATCCAATCCCAGCAAACAAACGAGGCCTAAAATAATATAGTATAGTATATTTATTGAGCCATCTGGATGAGAGGAGGAATGAGTGACAAGGATGCGTGTGGTCAAGTTTAATGCTACCATGAACAAATCATTTATAGGATAAAAATGGATTTTAAAATGAGTTTTATAAATAAAAAATTTAGAACATACGTTATTAAATTAATTAATTTTTTAAAATAATTCTAACGAAAGTCTATAAAATCTATAAATTATATTAAAATTCATCTTTTAAATAAATTTTATCAAATTCTAATAAATTTTACGTTAATTTAAAAAGAAAAAAACCTCCAGATAATTTAAACAAAAACATATGAACTTTATAGTCCATAGCAATAATGCCAAAATCAATAGCGTCCCTCTCAAAAGCCGAAGTCACACGTGTTTTAACAAACCCATCTCTGAAATTGAGTGTTGGGAAGCCTCACCATAGTCGCGCTTCTAAGGCTGCTCAATTTCGTGACTCTCAGGTGGGTTTTAATAGATTTCCTTTCCGGATCTGATTTTGTCGTTTTCTTTTATGCTCCGTAGGTAGAAAATAGCTATATTTTAGATCTGATGAACTTTTGAAACAATGGAGCTGTCTGGTGTTATTGTTTCCCCGAGAATTAGATTGGATCATGTAAAAGAGATGGAATCTGAAGATACCCATTTGCGTGATTTGGAGGTGGAATCGTTTGATTCCGGTGATAGTGGTCACAGTGATCACCAATTTCATTCAATGAATGCTTTAGAGATCTTGAGAGAAACTGTTAGGATTCTCCGTTACAATTCTTGGGGTTTTATGATTATTGCTGCATTGTTAATTTGTCCACTTTCAGCTGTTGTTTTATCAAATGTGGTTGTTGATGCCAGTATTGTTAACACTGTAACTGTTAGGCTGTTGTTAGTTGCAAAATCGAGTGGTCTTCCATTGCGGCCCTTTGTCCAACACTCATGTCAGAAATTCTCCGAAATGGCCGTTTCATCCACAATGTGCTTCCCTTTGTATATTACATTCTCCTTGTTGTCCAAAGCTGCAGTTGTTTACTCTGTGGCCGCTACTTATTCCAAGAAAAAGGTTGATTTCTCCAAGTTCTTTGAGACGTTCCGCAGAATTTGGAGGCGGCTTCTGTTTACTTATTTGTGGATGTGTATGGCCATTGTTGGTTGTCTTACATTGTTTTTCGTGCTTCTTATTGCTGTGTGTAGTACTGGTTTCTGTTATCGGGTTGTCTCCTGATTTAGTTGTGTATGCAGCGATGATGGTGAGCTTGGCATTTTCGGTTGCTTTTTGCCAATGTTGTTATTATTTGTAATATTGGACTTGTTATCTCTGTGTTGGAGGATGTTTCAGGGCCGCAAGCTTTGCTTAGTTCAGGGATTTTAATTAAAGGGCAGACCCAGGTTGGTCTGTTGATATTTCTTGGATCGACGATTGGGATGGCCTTTATTGAGGGCTTGTTTGAGCATAGAGTGAAGACGCTGAGTTATGGAGATGGGATCTTCGAGGATATGGGAAGGGCCTCTTCTGGTGATAATGTATTCATTTGTGGTGCTTATAGATTCCATGATGAATGCAGTTTTCTACTTTAGTTGTAAATCGTATAATATGGAAGTGTCTGATGGTCAGTTTCAGTCTATTTTAGAAGCTGTAGTCATTCCTGCTGAAGCAGTAGGTGTCCAATGACATCAGCTTGTAAATTGGCTTTTATTTGTGGATCTCTTTTTAGTTAACAATATGAAGATGGGACTTGTGACAAGGAAATTAAGGTTCGTCCTTGGTTATGTTCTTTGATCGCCGACGAGGGATCGCATCACATCACATTGTGATACCTTCATATACGAGGTTTGATGGTAGGTGATGTCCTGGAATTTATGATTGGTGATGTCCTTGTGACTCTCAACTCCTTCACAGATGCTTTCTTTGAGTTCACCAATTTGGTTTTACATTGATACTTTGGATGATGAGTAAAATAAAAAGGTATATATTGGAGTTGAATAATTGCAAAATTCATGTAAAGGCCGCAGGAGTGCTAGAGGGAAACAGAAATTATAGGTTCCTTACTTTGTCATTTTTCGATTCTCCCCAAGACCTAATGGTTGGAAATTGTAGTTCTATTAGTTTCTTTCACATCTTTATTTCCAGATAAATACAAAGTTACTTCAACTTTTTTCAACTTTGTTTTTTGAATTTGTATGTGTTTGAAAACTTGGTAGCATAATTGAAAATGAGCTTTAAAGATTGATTGTTAAATCATATGAAAGCTCAATAATGAATTTATGACTCGAAGAAATTTTGATTATCTTAGCAGTTGAGCATATAACCTAGGGATTCCTTTTTATGTGAATATGTGGATCCATTCATTTCAATGAGATTGTTATCGCATAAATTGTTGGAAACTACCAGGTTGATTCATGATTGCTTTTAAGACTTATCTTTAATTGCAAACATACAATCAATCTTCATGGATTTGAAATGCATTGAAAGTATTGTTTTCAGGTATTGTATCCAAGTTTAGAGCAGTGAATTCTATTAGTACTTGGCATATTCATTTTGAAGTAGTCGTTTTGTTTCTCAGGCATTATAACTGCTTTCGTGCCGTCCAATTTTAAATTAAATTAGTTACCGCAAATGATTTCTGGGGTGTTATCTGTGTATAGTAACCCAAAAAAGAGGATAGTGCCAGCAGATTTTGTCATCGAATCTTAAATTTTTTGATTTTTGGTGTTGGTATGTGTAGTTGAAGGGTTTGCTTGCTGTATGAAAGCAGATTTTTGCACAAATCCGAGACAGCCTGAAGGACATGCCATTTTTTAGTGTCTTTTGCAATGGAGACAACCCAAGTCGAAACTGGATGGAAAGTGATGGAGCAGGCAATGGGACTTCGTTTGGCCTTGTAATAGACTCATCAACCTCTAGTTGCCTGATGGTACCATCATAATAATAATGATAAATATCAGCATAAGATAAAATCACGTTACGGACACTTGCCAAGTCTAACATGATCCACAGTTACTGCTGTTTTTCTGGGTTTATTGTGTTCCTTGAGGACCATTCATTACATTCATATTTTAAATCTTATATTATGCCTAATTTTTACAATAACGAAATCCACTTCAGCTCCACCATTGCTAAATCTTATGCCTCTTAGTCGACTCAATGTTGTGTCAAGTTCCAGAAATTCTGGCTCCTCGTCCTCTTCAACCCCAGTTTCATTCTCAACAGAATCTGAATTTGTGCTAGTGCATGGCACGTTGGGATCAATTTGAACATTCGTTCCTTTTCGGATTCCCACATTGTTTGCATTGTCCATCCCTGTAAACTAGAAGAAAGAGACCTGTTGACTGCATACTCTACAATGCATATACAAAAGCAAAAGAAAATTTCAACAGTTATTCAGAAATTCATGCCATTGCCATACCATCTTGTTGAACACTTGTTGATGCTTCTCCTAATCCTCTCATTGCTTAATTCACAGTAGGAGAATTCTTCTGAGCATCTCCATTATCAAATTTTATGCCCTTCATTTTATATTCATGTCCACCATCTCTCTCCTCCAGAACTGCAGTGGAACTAGAAGGCATGGAAATATTTGATTTTACATAAAATTTGGAGGCATCCTCTTCTTTTTATGTTTCAACTGTGATTCCATTGTTAGATAAGCTGCAATCAAAGCCATGGCTTGGATATTTAGGATCCTTGTTAGCAATAAAATTTGGACGTTCTGATTTTCCCATAAGTTTCTTCCCTGCACGTTCAAAAAATTTAGTGAGAGAATTGAAGAGAGGAATTTTTCTGAAGTTTACAACAAGGCGGGGGCGTCTAGTAAATTCAGAAAGTTTCATATTTTGTTGCATTAGAAATCTATTAGCAGTAATATATAGTGGTAGCTGTAATTCATGTGGATAATTAAAATAATGTATTACCAAGAAATTTGTTTGTTTATCATATGGTTTGAAAATCTTCTCTATTTAATTGTGAATCTTTAGAATGGGCGTGTCGCTGATTACTTTTTTACTACCTAAATCATGCTTGAATCCTTGTCCTTAATTAGAATCAAAATATAGGGATTTTAAGTTGTTTGAAAGTTCAGTAAAACAATAATATTAATAAATGTCATTTCAAAATAATAATAATAATAATAAATGCTTAATCACAGGCAGCCCTAATAAGTTTTCTCCCTTTTCATTGAACTAAATCACACGTGGGATGGAACATGGTATACGGGATCTAATGACAAAAATAATATGATTTTGTATTCGACTTTGATGAAAAGGAAAAAAGAAAAAATAGGCTCATAAAGAGGTAATTACTAAACAAAAATTTTACTATTTTAAAAATTGATTTGTTACAATATTAAGAATTAGTTGATTTGTTATCATGTCTAACATGATTTGGTTGCAAAAATATCATTTGTTACTCTCACAACAAATGATGAATTAAAAAAAAAAAAAACCTGATTTGTTCACTTTTGAAGAGTTTTGTCAAGATCAAATTACAGAAAAAACCAAGTTGACGAAAATAAAAAAGTTACAAAATCTTGGAATTAATCAAATACATAGGGATTGAATTGATAATTGCCCCAAGAATAAAAGTGGACTACTCCGCTAGAACAGTAGTCCGCTCACATATCTGCAGTTGGCTATCAACCAGCCACCGCCGGCTGCTACTTCTGTTCCTCCTCTTAATTAAAGAATTTTCAGGTAATTAAAGCTTATGTTTGCTTCGTTTTCTCTTGATAAATATAGTTTCAATCACTTCGAAGTTGTTGGAGTGGTAATTTGAGTTGTTTGTGTGTTAAGGGTTTTACATTTGGTTCATTTACTGTCATTGTTGGTGCTTGTTACCTATCAAACCATAACTGTTTGATAAAATGCCTGAATGGAGCTTTTTTTGTTCTATGTTATAATAGAAACGTAGATACTATCAATATCTTTGAAATTTCAATTGTTTTACTGTGAGGCAGTGTAAAAGATGTTGTTTTTGTTATGTAATATAGTAAGAATCACACATGTAACAGTTTGTGATTTTATATCTCTCAATTTATGTCTTCTTGATGTGGGTGAGTTTGACTTCATGTGGGTTTTGTAGGATTGAAATGGATAGCTACCGCCAGGAAAAAGTTCAAAAATTTGAGGAATTCGTTGATCGCCGCTTGAAACCTGACCTTGTGCGTGCCATTGCTGAACGGTGTGTTTTTCTTTAGTGAATTGTTTAAGTTTTAGTTGATCAATTTAACATGATGTTGAGATTCGTTGAATGTCTTATGGCATACTAGTTTTGGCCTTAGAGAGATTGATAAAGGGATACATTTTTGTTGTAGTCAGTGAGTTTTTTGTGGAAAGTTTTGATGCTTGGTGGGAGTAACGTGGGCTGTAATGTGATTATGCTTGTTTAGTAGTATTTTTCATGTGGTGTAATGTAATTACATTTGGAATTAATATTGGTTGTGATTACTGTATCTATGGTTGGTGTTGCTCATGGTCTGTATAGTTAGCCCAAGATCGTGATAATGTTATGGCAGCTAAGCTGAGACTAAGTAAGTATTTCAAAGGGAATGAAGGGCTTTTTAGCAGCAAAAAAAGTATTTGCGTGTCTGAAAATAAAATGGGGATTGCTTTTTCAAATTTTGGAGTTGAAATTTAATAAGTGAGAACTGAGAAACACTGCATTTTAAGCTACATTATTTGATTGCATTTTTTGTTTTATTTTGCAGGGACAAAGTCTTTGAACAACAAAAGATTTTGTATCCTATTCCTTGTATTCACATTTGTTTAGAGACTATGCAGTAAAATTAATTTCTCAATAATTATCTTTTTTTAAGGAATTGATAGGATCTCAATAATTATGTGTCTTCAGTATCCTCTAATAGGACTTCAGAATCCACTTTGGTGATCCTTCTTTGTATTTGCATTTACTTGACACCTTGTAGCTCAGATTTGCGTAGGAACATAGAGAATTTGGAGAAAAATAGTGTTACAAGTCTCAGAACTTTGGTCAACCTGGGATCCGAAGTGTACATGCAAGCTGATGTGTAAGTTCTGTTATTTTTTTTATCGTTTCCTGGTGCTTAATGCTTCTGCTTTTACTCATAAACATTGATAATAAATGCTCACTTTTGTTATGTATCTATATTTTCTTCCAATTTGTGATTATGAAGCTTCTGTGGTAATAGTTTTTGTTTAATTACTGTCTTTCATAATTTCCTAGTTCTTAGTCAGCCACTAGTTTTCCTGCATTGCAACATGGGGCTAATTGCGACCATCATGAAATGTACTTCTCATTAAAGCATCTATTTGTGACTTTTGGAATGTCCTGTTTCTTAGGTCTGAGATCCATATGTATTAAGCAATCGGTTGTTACAGTAATTAGGTCGTGTGCACTTCATATGGTTAATGAGTGCCATATGCAAGTTTGGGCTTAAGCATTGCAGTGAAGTGCTCAACTCTGTTGTAGAAGCTGTATTAGAATTATTATCTTCCTGGGAATTTTGCCTGTTTGCAGGCCAGATACACAGCGGATATTTGTGGATATAGGACTTGGATTCCATGTGGAGTTCACCTGGTCTGAAGCTTTGAATTTCATATCACAGAGGGAAGAAAGATTAGCCGGGTATACAATTCGTTTTTTGATTAATCAACATTGGTTTGTTTAAGTTTTTAAAAAATATTTATCTTCAAACTGCTTATGGCCCCTAATTCTATTGCCACCTGGTGCTGTAGTCAAGCCTAAATAACTACAAATAAGCTTCTGGTTGCAGAGCAGGGCTAGCATAATAATAAGATAAGCAATGAAATTAACAAAGACACTGTCCTGGTCATATAGTTGCTTTCATATACTTCAGTCTTTTAACCATTTCGGCTTTGATCTTTTCCATTCATTTTGTAGAGAAAATATTCAATGTTTAATTTAAACTGGAATGTATTTTTATTAGTTACTATCCATTAATGACAGTTATGTTTATTACCCTCTGAGATCTGTTATGGGCTTACGGCCCATGACTTAGGATGACATTTTGTTGAATTTTATACTATCTATGGGTGTCTTAAGTTAGGTCTTGATATTATCAGCCTGTCAGATTTTTCTGAGATCACATGATGATCAGATACTGTTATGGTACTTATCCAACTTGAAAAAGTTTGATATTTTCATCTATCAAAGAGTGTTATGATCGGATTTTGCTTAGGGCTATTTTTAACCTGTGTAGCAAAATTCATCAATCCAAAGCTGTTTTTGCTCCTCGTCCGTTTTGACATACACCTGTTTTTCTTTTTTCTTTGCATGGTAACTTCATCTAATTTAATGCATCACTACATTGTGCTGTGCAGGCAAATAGAAGAGTTTACTCGCCTAATTGCATCAATCAAAGCCCAAATCAAACTGGTACGTTTGTATGCATTGTTGATTTTTGTTAATTTTTGCTTGCTTTATTCATATTTGGCCATTCCAACTTCTACTGTGGAGTGATAATGCAGCCTCTTCAAGCTTGTCTTTTAATCATACAAGTTCCCTTAATTGCTTAAATATTATGTGTGAATAGAAGATGGATGATGGGTCCAAGCAACTTTGGATTAGACCACTTAATACACAAACCAAAGTGTTAAACGAACTTTTGATATGAAAATCCTCAACTACTTGCTTATGATTAGTATGAATAACTTCATCTTTTTATTTCCTGAATGATTGGTTCTGATAATTGTTTAATTATCTATATTCAGGTTTTGGAAGGGATTCGTGAGTTACTCCAACTTCCGGCCGAGAGAAATGTACAAGAGCCCATTTTTTAACATCTATGAATTTATATGTACATGTTTACATATTAAGAATGAAGAGCTTTCCAGGATTTGAACTGAAAGCAAAGGTTTTTGTCAATCCATTCTAAAGGATTAAATCTTCTGTTGTATTATCAGTTGATTTTTTTCCATGCCATCTTGCCACTAAAATAAAATTGTTCTTCCACCAATATTTAATTAAAAAATAAAACAATATTTAATTAAAAAATAAAATATTCTGGTCATTTGCTAGAGGAAACTGAAATGTTAGTTGGTCTAGGACAAGCCTGAATATAGGTGCAAAAAAGAAAAGTGTAAGTAGGCTGAAGAGTGACAATTTCTAGTAGAGCATCTTTTAGAGCCTTCCAGCCCAAATCTTCATGGAGAAGCACATCTTCACTCAGAGGATCAATAAAGGAGAAGATTTAGAACCCCTATGTCATCTCCTACAGCTGTGGCACTCTAATTTTTTTTTTTAAAAAAAATTGGAACCCTAATTTCTGCCTCAAGTGAAAAAAGAAAAGAAAAAATAGATTTAGAAGTTTCAGCACAGGTTTTTAAGGTGATCATGAGGTAAAAAGGTTAAAAGGTTTTGTCTGTTCTGTTAGGTTAGTCCATAAAGCTGAAGATCAACAATTAGAGTTTGAAAAATAATCAATTTAGAGTTGGGGTGTAGAAATGCTTACCGATTTACTAGCTGTACAAATTAAAAGTTGTAACTTTATAGGGTTTATATCAGTATTCAAGGTGGGGTCTACCAAAAAGTGGGCGCACAAATGAGTGTTTTTGTATGGAACCTTTGGATACATACATATAGCAAGATGAAAGTGAAACTACAAGAGTGGGTACGAAGTATGTCTTTAACCAACAGATCTACAATGGATCTTGTACAATTCGACAACCCAGAAATTATTTCCAAATTAACGATAGATCAAAGTGATTAGACAGATGATAATGGTCAGGCGACGTTACTTTTAATTAGCTAAGTTTGGTTAAGGGTAAAGCCAGGGCAGGGTTTGATTTGCAACCAACAAGAAAAGAAAGGTGAAGTCACCTCAACTCGAATGAGGGTAGATTGGACAGCACACAAACACATTACTCTCATGTTCCTATCCCTACAAAGACCAAGGGCAGTGTTGATGCTTGATGGGATGATGCTCCACAATATATAATAGATAGTATAACGCACCATAACAAAACAACACCGTTTTATTAGATTAGGTTAGGTTCGTTTTAGGCGAGGAAGTGATAGTCATCGTCCGATCAATCACATTCACTGTGATCAATCATTCAAAGCTTGACAAATTTTGTCTGTATAACGGGCAGTCCCGTGTGTCACACTCACTCCAGTAACCATGGTTCCCTTCACCGACAAAAGGGAATCGCCGCGCCCACCTCACTTTGTATTTTATATTGGATTTCTTTTTGGTACTTCGAATTTATTACTGCTATAAATGCACTTGTTTGAGTTTATTGTTCTAGTACTTCGTTTTGTTCCAAGCTACGGAGATATTAGCCTGATCAAGTATCAACTATCAATTATTGTCAATGGCACTGAATTTCCATCCTACCCATTTTATAAAGTTTGTGAAAGTTGATTTTGCAGTCATAAAAATAAGTATTTAGCAATAATGATTAATCTCAGGATTTCTTAATACATTCCAAAAGCTTTTGTCCATGAAAATGAGAGAATTGAGTGTGTAGGGTGGGAAAAAAATCCGGATGCTGAAATTCAGTTCTTGAGTCTGAGTTGGTGTGTGTAATACGAAAGCAACCCTAATGACAAGTGAAGTGCCTTTTAGTCTTTTACACATCAGGTTTCCTTTGATACATAATACTATAATAGACGAGAGAGTAACGGTATGGATACGTGTGGCTAGTAAAAATCATCTTTGACTTGTTTCCAAGTCGATGTTCTCATGTCATGTCTATTTAATGTGAATGCTCATTCTATGTATAGGTTTAATAAAATTTAATTAAGAATGCGGGGACTTAAATCTTACGTATTTACATCATTGTCACCTAAGTTCTACCCCAAGTTCAATTTCTAGGTAAGGGCGTTTCCATCTTTCTTTCAAAACTGAACTATTCTATTGCATGAATTTAATTCAATACAAAATACACGTTTAAATGCCAAATAAGCCACATGAAAAGATTCTAGGCATGTTTAGTTACCATCAATCCACCACCAGAGCAAAAGCTCAACTTTAGTTAAAGGGTAAATCTCGTTTTTATCCATACATTTCAATGTTTTGTAACTTTTTAAACATTTTTTTTAAAGATAATTAAATATTTTTTAAAATAATTAAGTAAAAATTAAAAAAAAAAATTAGTTGGAATCTAAATCGATGATCGATCTGGTTATGACCAAATCGTGGAATGATCTTGTTCGAAAACAAATGATTTGGTGGGTTGATATGATGATGAACCTGATCAATATCGATCTATTGATGAACTAGATAGATCATATTCATCATGCGATAAAGATCGATTCTTCATAATTGAATGGGGGTTCCATGTAGGACCTCCATTGTCGGTGATAAAGAGCAAATAGAGATTCTTCTAGATCTTTATCAACTATTCGATAGAAATAGGGATTCATTATCTATTAATTACTGTTGGAGATCTAATGAAAATTCAAATTAGATCTCCATGATTTTTTTTTTCAAATATTTTTTATGTTTTAATTTAAATAAAAAATCCAAGTGACTATTTTAGAGATGAACGATGAAGATTAGGAGTTTTTTTTTTTTTTTTTAATAATTAAATCTCTACCACCAATTACAACTTGATGGATGGTACAAATTTTTGTAAAGGGTAAAATAATAATTTTCAATTGTCTAAGCCAAAAAAAGGTCTTTGTACATTTTCCGTTAGCTTTAACTATCAAAATTCTAACGAGATAAACAAAGATGATATTATTATTAACCGAAGGAAGTATGCAAGCCAGAAATGATCAATTAGCAATTGAAAAGCAAACAAATGTTAAAACACGTGAACGGAAACGAAATTCATCTTTAGCCAAATGACAGCATTTGTCGACAAGAGAAGCCTGGACTATTTACCGCAGATAGATATACGTCTAGTCTTAAGCTTTTTGTTTTGTGCAGTGGCTCTATCATATCTCTAGTACAGCTGGAATTAGCTTAATAATCACAATCAAACGTACTTACCGATTACAATGCAATTTGATCGGTTTAACCAGTTTACATATTAGCATGCTAGCAGCCACCGCATTGCATTAACTTTTGTGATTTTGTAGTAAATAATATACTGGCAAAATACCCATAAATGGCCTTTTGAGAACTAGAGTTGAAGATCTTTTCCACCCACAATAGTTTCTAAGTTTTTTAACAATACTGTGGTAACTAAATTACCCCTAACTAAAAAATGCAACTCTTGTCAGGATTCATGCGAAATCGAGATTCATACAACCCCTCTCAACCAATTTTCTTTCCAACTAGGTATGAATTTTGGTTGAGATTCATACGAAAATGATAATTTGTGCTTAAATCTCATCTAAATTTTTTCCCAACACTGTCAATAATCGTTCTAGTATGAATTTTGGGCGAGATTCGTGTGCAAATATTACTTTTCATGTGAATCTTGCACAAATTTTCAGATTTCTAAATTAGCGTCGGTGTTGGCATGTCGAGGATCTTGAGACTGCCCGTGGTGGTTTTTTTTTTTAGCTTTGTTTTTAAATAAAATGTAAAAATAGCATGCATATTTGAAGTTTGTGAGGGGGTTTTTGTGTTTTGGGTGGGTAAAAACTTAAACATTTTATACAATAACAAGGTAATGTAACAACAATAATCAAGGTTATATCGAGACATTCTAAGATTAAAATTCAAAATAAAAATGACTCCATTTCAAAGATTATAAAAAAAAAAAAAAAAAAAAAAAAAACCCCTCCCGTTAGCACCTAAAAAATATCTCATACACATAATGATAAATACACGTGGTAAAATTCTAGCTCAAATATATGAATGAGAGTATATTAGTCACCTCAGTGGTTGGATTTTTTTGTTTTTTTTTTAAGTCTTAGTGGTTAAATATTGTTTTCTATAAAATTAGAAATATGGATAACACAAAGAGGATGATTCATAAAGCATATGGTGGCTGGAAAAGTAAATATAAAAGACAATCATATTAAGTCGGAAAAAAGATCAGATTGGTAGAAGATCTAGATTCGTTCATTCACGATACAATAACCACCTTAGTGGGTGTAACAAACAGAATTTGTCATTCTGTTTATGTAATAATGTTCTCTTGGGCTACATGATACATGTAACTCTGATATATACTGAATTAAGCGTGTGTGAGCCATACAGAGACACAAGAGGATGTGATGTGAGCACATTTAACTGCAGACAGAAATCAGGGACTTAGGAGGAGGAGGAGAAGGAGGAGGTCACAAAGCATCTACTGAAGAAGGGTCCAGGTGGCATACACAACCAAAATTGGCTCTAGTAACTGGAGTCCGGACCCTACGTCCTGTCAAAGGCCACGTTTATTTCTCAGTGATTCTGTCGCTTCTTGTGACCCTTTAATGCTTAAAAACTTAAAAAAAAAAAAAAAAAAAAAAAAAAGGTTCCTCTGATGAACAGAGAAAAGTATGAAAGAGAAATGCTGTTAATGGTGGCAAGGTAGAAAGCCGATACACATTAGAGAGAGTGAGCTGAAGAGACAAAAGGGGAAGTCGAAAGTCAGACTCCAGTGCCTTTACTTCAAATCCTATCTTTTCTTGGCTTTTATTTTGTTTGTTTCTTCACACTCTCTCTCAATCTACACTTAACATATTCTCTTTCATTTCATTTAGGCTGCCCACTTCTACTGCTGCTGGGGGGGTCCCCCCACAACACAGCCTTTTTATTTTATTTAATGTTCTCATATTGGCTCCGTGGGTTCTCTTCTATGCTGCCCACTCCCTTCATGGTTCCGTGCCTATGCAATGCATGCATGGAAAATGGGTATATTATACACTGACAAGGGACACAGCGTTTCAGGATTTTTTTCAAGCTTTAATCAGATTTCTCAACTTCCTTTTTATGGTCCCAAAAAACTACCGCATACCTAGATCCTATCTTCCTCTACTTATTCTCTTTCTCTCTTTTATGTGATTGGTTATACTGTCAAGGACAAATACACATCAATGACATAATTTTAGGCACATTCATATATGTAAGAGAGAAAAAAGATAACTAAGTCGCAATTTTTTTTTCATTGCTAATGTACAATCTTACACAATTCAGTGTCTCATTAAATTATTGTGGGTAACTTTAATTAACTGTTGTCAGAATCGTATGGTACTCAAAGCTGGCTTAGAGTCAACTGGCCCCATTGGTTTTAGCTTGTTTCACTTCGTTTGCAAGCCATATCAAATTTGTTGGGTTAATTAATTATACCTTGGAAGAAAATTCATGTCTGTTTGGAAGTACTAAGTACATACACTGAGATGGGCACTGTAGGCTTTTGTCTTTACATTAACACAACAATTGAAGATGCTTTTTTTTTCATTTTTGGCTTTTAGTTGAGAGTTGAGAGAGCACTTGCAAGCTCATAATTAACTGGACTATTTCATGTAAAATTCGAAGTGGCAAGGTCGTGCAATTTCATAATAGACTCATGTAAAGATTGTTGCAACTTGGAATAGCAATATTTAACAATAGAACATGAGGTTCTTGACATTTTCACTAAGTTTAGGTAGAGGTGTTGCCTTGGGAGGTGCGGGTCGACATATTGTGGTGGTGCCACCTCCCATGACCGCTGCGGAGTCGGATCGGTCAAGGTAGAGCCTGCCTCTATATGCAGCCAGGTGGGCATAGTATGCAGGTGGCACCAAAGAAACAGGCTTGGTACACCTCACAAATGTGTAGCAGAGATTGTAAACCAACTTTTGTAGCTCATCAGAAGTGAAATGGTTCTCATCCCACAATATGTGGTAATGTGTTGGCCTGCTTGTTCCCTTCACTCCCCAGTGACTACATAGATAGAAGTCAAATTCTCTAGGGTGAGTTATCACAGTATCTACAACAGTACCCGGAGGAATATTTTCGTCGAAAAACTGGTTTTGGTTCTGAGTTGAAGATGGATCGGTATTTTCAAATGGGAACAACCTTGTGTGGTGTCTCTTTTGTACCACTGCAAATGTAATGGGAGGACTATAACCAGGAAATCTTGAACATGCTTCTTTGATGGCTTGTAGTTCCTCTTGGAGGACCTTATAGAATTGAGTTTCACTGACCCCATCTCTAAAGAAGATTATTCTCTTGGGGAGTTTGTTTTCTTCATTGTAAAAATCATCAAGTAATTCACCAACCATTGCACCAAGATCTTGGATGATTTCTTGTCTATGCGTCTGGGACCTCATCCTTGATACATACTTGTTTGCTGCTGGCCAGTTCATGCTGCCAACTACAGCAGCAACAGATGGACTAAAATCATCTAGTGGATGAGGGTGAGTCACATCTGCCCCCATGAAGATCACTGGCTCATCAGGCCGGAAAAGGCGTGGTATCTGAGAAGCTAATGAGTTGTACAATGCAACCGTGCATCCACCAACTTTGGCATTGATCTTGAGTGCCAAATTAGCAAGAAACTGTGAACTCAACTTGCCAAGGTTTGAGTACAAGCAACATTGGCTTACAACTCCAACACTAGTTTCTGCTATCCGTTTCAAATCCGCATACCCTTTGTGCTTTCTCTCCATTATACATATCAGCAGCTGGAGGTTGTTCAAGGCAGCTTCATGGATTTTCTTGAGTTTAGATTCCAAGAGAGAAACATTGTTGAGCACTTGTGTTGCTTCGAATTGAGGGCCAACAATGGTGCTTTTGTTGAGAAAGATCCCCAGTTGTTCACACCTTTGACAAAGTTGGTTTATAAACTTTGGAATATTGGACTTCTGATCAGGGCTGCCACCAAAACTTATCAGTGCCCACCGTTCGATCCGAGTTCCTTCAAAGACATGGCTGTCAAGAAAGTTCCATTGTCTGTCATGGCGCGAAGGAATTAGATCTCTTATGTGGCCACCATCACCAAGCTTTAGCTTGGGAGGTTGGAGGATTCTCCCATTCAATCTTGTCATTTCCCTTGAGACATTGAGTTTGAACTCTCTTTCTTGATTACCACTGTTGACAAAAAACAGTCTCAGAAAAATTTGACAAGGAAAGTGTAACCATGAAGATTCCATTCAAAATTATTAACAAAACATTACCTTGTTGGACCAACTGGTCCACGCATGACTCCATCTATAATGGCTTTTCGTTCTTTCGGTCTTTGGCAACCCATTTTCAGTATTCTTGCAGTCTGATCATCTGAAAGCTTGCCAAGAAACTTCTGGCCTTCACAAATCATACAAAGCTCCATAGGAAGATAACATGGTTTGCTCCTACTGATCTGCAAACAAGGCAAATTTCGAAATTGTATGTTATAATTGTAGTGATCCTTGAAGTAACTCACAAGCCTTAAGTTCTTTCCATCTCTGTCCGGGAACCAGAGACCCTCAGTAGCTTCCTCAGTCAAGCCATAAACACGGTATCTCTGAACCGTTTCTCTATGGCAAACAAAGATCCTCATGTTCCTCAATGCTTTCTCCACTTCTTTCCTCTCTTCACCACTCAACCCTCTTGTCTTCCTTTGAGGGAGGTCTTTAAGGAACTCAAGACGTTTCTGCAAGTAAGGTATCACTCCAATGCTTTCATGGAAAGCACTCACCGAAGAGTCCACGTTCAGAGCTAGTCCTTGTTGGGTTGGTCTAAGACTCTGAAAGTATCCTCTCAATCCCACAATTCCTCCACCAATATCTTTAGTACCTTCCATTGAACTCGAATAGAGTGATCTTCCCACAGGTATGCACTTCTCACTTGGACTCTCCCTCAAAACAACATCCAAAGCATGTAGATAATCCTGAGGCAAGGGGATCCAATCATCACCTTCTTTGCTCAGGTAGTTATTCAAGTCTCTCCCATCAAACTTGGACACAAGTTTGATGTTAATTCGAAACAGTTTATGCTGCTGATGCTTCTCTTTTGATTCCTTAACTTCTCCATGAGGCAACAGTGACTTGTTAGTGGTGATCGGTAGGCTGATGAAGAATTCAAGCCTATCATTTTGGAATTCAACTGGACTATAAAGATTTTTCCTCCCATCATATGCTGGATCAGCACCAGAGAGCACAGCTGAGTTGTTGTCAACCAGTTTCTGTTTGATCTTCCGCGCAACCTCCTTTGATGGATTAGGACTGATTTCAACGTTGTATTGGAAGATTCTCTGTGACGAATCGAATTGGACTAGAAAATGGTTAGCAAGGAGTGAGATAACCGGCCCATCTACGCCACCAGAATCCGGTCTCTTTGCGGCCACTAGTGCTTGAGTTTTGGCATTCATCATCCTCTTTTCGTCTCCTTTATGGGCTGCTTTGTTTCTCATTTCAACACCCTCTTGAGCTGTTTGCACATGTTGGAAACAAATAGTAAGTAACAGAGAGACTCAACTCCTAAGTATAGATACTGTGAAGATTAATTCATCCTAAATTTAAGTGATATTGGCTACATACCTGAAGCTACCACTGATTCAACAACATACAAGTACTAAAGATTAATATATCAAAACAAGCAAGCAACTTTACATTCTATCTACAAGATTCTCCTCATTGTTAGAAACTTAAATCTCTCTGACTGACTTGTAGTTATAAAAAAATAAAACCAAAGAAAGACCATTAGAGGAATTCAAACAAAGAATATAATAGACAATTATCTCCTTATAGCATATTTGGTTACTAAAGAATCTTTATTTTTAAAGATCATATAAAAAATGAAGAACAAATATAACTTAAACTAACAAGCAAATAAAAACTTGGATAACAAACAACAACCTATAAAAAGAAAGGAAAAAAAAAAAAGAGACACAGACAACATGACAAACAGATAGAACTGTTGAAGTCTTGACATAGATTCCCAGTTGGTTAACGGAATCCTATGCTTCTCTGTACGTTTGACATTTCTCAACAGAACTTGAAGGTAAAACCATATATGCATTCCAAAAGATGGTTGGCATGCAAAGAGTACAGAAACGTGAGACATATATTGGTGTTACCTGGTGAAATTGTATCAAGTGGGAGTTGAGTATCAGAGGAGGTAGCAAGAGGAGGAGTATTAAGGTTCGAAGAAGGTTTATGGAGATGGGTTTCTGATGTCAAGGTTTGGTTTGGAGGGAGAGATGGAGTTAGAGCTAGTTGCAGAGGTATAGGAGGAGGCAAAGGAAGCAGAGCTGGGTAGTAAGTTGGGTAGTGGTTTGGGTTAAAGAGGCCAAAATGGTTTGAGTATTGAAACAGCTGGTGCTGATAGTGATACTGATGATGCTTGTGAGGGCTGGTCCTGCCCCTGAAAGTCCTGGTCTTTGTAGTAGTGCATTTCTTGTTTGCATTGGACTCATGCTCGTCTGTTTCTTCCATCACTTGGTTGAGAGAGAAGCAGAGCTTATGAGCATGAGAGAGAGAGAGAGAGAGAGAGAGAGAGAGAGAGGGAATATGTGGGTTCAGTGGTTTAATATCAAACGGAAGGTTTCTTTGTAGCAGAAGAAACTATAGTTATTGCAGAGAGAGGAAGAGAGCTTGGGTTTAAGTAGTTAAGGTTCTTGGTGTTGTGTCTAGTTTTGATACTTATGGGGGCATGGTGTTGGTGAAATTTCAAAGAGAGAAAATGAAAATGACTAGGCTTTGTCTTTGTAGATTTTATTTTATTTTATATTTATTTTAAAAAAAGGGTTCATAAATGAGAGGGTAAGGAAGTCCATTTGGAGTTATGCAGAATGTGTATGTACATGTATAACATGTAAATGAGTACATGATGATAAAAAAGTGGAGATGAGATAAAAACCCTTTTATGATCCATTGACTATCTGTCAACGCATAGCCTTTTCTTTTTGTTTGGGTTTTTTTTTTTTTCCCCTTTTTACTTGAATGATCCTTTTGGAAGTCAAATGAGGTGAGAAAGCCTTAAATTTCATAAAAATCACACCATAATTAGCTGATGCTGATGATCACAGATCAGACCTTCCTCTCCTCATTGGTCAAAACTCCTTCTAAAATATTGATTTGAATATTACTAGTTGAATATTTTGAGCATCATCGTTTAGATCACCATCATCATTACAATAAACTAATTTAAGATCAATGAATAAAGCTCATGCTTTAGACATGTTGGAACTATTGGAACCACACTGCTGACTTAATATTTTATTAAGGGCGGGAGACATGAAAAAACATAGCTATATGTATGTCAATTGACCAATAAAACAAGTATGGTTAGTTTCACTCAACCAGGTATGTTTGTTTTTGTCTGAACCAACTGCCATAGGTTGCATCCAGAATTCAAAAAGGCCTTGTAGAACTTGATCCCTGTTGTGGTGCTACAATGGGAAGTCACATTTTAAACCCCCTTAAAAGAGTAAAACTTGCGGCTGCTAAGAGTCCCTAAAGACTAGTGAAGGATTAGGATGAGAATCTTCTTTCCACTCTTTTATTGGTTCATGTTTAGACCCAAAATTCTATATCAGAAGTAGGAAAGATAATAATCAATAGAAGAATTAGTTTTCAGGTTTTGGCAGAGAAGGTATTCTCCAGAGTCCAAAGAGAAAACAAGTGAATGTTTGGTTGTTATTTTAGTAATTTAAGTGAGTCCACTCCTAGTTGTAGCCACCCTTTTGCCTCATCTTTTATGAGCATGATTAGTGGTAGTGGGGGATGGGAAATGGGCCATTGATGCACTTGGAAAGGTGAGTTTCCAAATATTTTAAGGATAAACATTTGTTGGAATAAGATGATGGGACAATATGATTAGTGTGGAGCCTAAAGGGGTTTTGAAGATTTGGACCACATCATTCCCACTATAGTCTCCACTGCTAGCTTTTGTTAATGAATTCTTCAACATATGACAAAAAAACACTAGATTGGTCAGACCATAATAGTTTCCAACTTAGCACAACTTAACACTTGGCACTATCACTTGCTAATTGAGTAATTTCTCCATCATTCTTCTATCTTATAGTTTACTTTCTTGGGGAAAAGAAAGTTACCCAACTTGTGGAAAATTAAGCAGTTTTGTTAAGTAAAACCACACTGAATTGAGAGTGGAAAATCTTAGACTTCAATCACCAGCTTAACCATAAAGTTTGTGATGATGGCTTTATCTTTTACTTGCTTCCCCTTTCTTCATTATGGTAAGTGACAAGACTCAATTGGCTTCGATGCATTTCCCTTAGTATTAGCTAACAAAATATACAACTAGAAGAGAAAATCATTTGAGAGAAATCTCTGCTCTGTTCTTTTGCTTTTGGAACCTTGTGGGGCCTTTGACTAGGCCAGTGATTCTTATAAAATTACTAATGTTTGTAAAGTGTAACTACAAGATTAGAAACAAATAAAACAAGAGGGAGATAAATTTAAATCCCAAACTTTCTATAAAAAGTCAAATGGAATATGACCTAATAAGTGGAAGAACTAGCTCACTTCAGGTATCTGCACTTTAATTTTTAATTGCTTCTACAAAAAGCCAAAGCACACACATATATACATATTACATGAGCTCCATATGCCATAATAGTTGTGCAAGCTTTTGTTCGAGCTTGAGACTGCTTTTGATACTAAAAAAATGCTTCTTATGTGCCAGCTGCATTTGTTTGAGCACTGATACATATAACAAAAGCGTTACTATATAAGGGCTAATCTCTGTGGTACACATTAAAGCGTTACTATATAATAAAAGAAATTAATTTGCACTGATACATAAGGACTAATCTCTGTGGTTCACTCTCTGCTGCGGTAGATGGAGGCAAGAAGAATCTCTCTCTTTTCCAGGATTTCGTGCCTGCTGCATTTATTTGAGCACTGTTAAAATTTCTTAATTACCAAACACAATTCTTTAATTGTGTTGGTTTGGAATTTGAATGGTATCATTGTTAGGTACCTGACTCCTTAGCAGACCTGGTCTGTAGTTTACATTTTCCATACCATATGGTTCTATTGAAGGAATTTAATTCTCTTGTTGAGTATATAATAATATAACCACAATGCAACCCTTCATACATTTTTAGAGACATATGAATTTACAAGTAATGGTTACTAAACTTTTTAATTAAGATGTTATTAACTTAAAATATTATATATTAAGTAAAAAAATTGGAAGTCCTTGATTTAAGTGCTGAGCTAAATAATTAAGATAGGTAGAAAATGAACACACCCTCATTAAAAGATTAACTAGCTAATTAGCTAGACTTATAGATAAGGACGTAAACAATAAAATTAAGTTTTAACATTCTATCTACTACGCATAATATAATAAATATGATACAAGAAATAAATATAAATACTACAGGTAGAATGATAGATACATATGTTAGTGGAGTGATTTGAACTCAAAATTCTTTTTGTGATTTATGATTATGAATTTGTGATATGTATGATCAAAAGCTTAAATTTATAGATAAAGGTCCAAAAAGTAGTAGTCTTTTTTATGATCATTGTGTTTGTCATGTGGATCAAGGCTTAGTTAGTCAAATGCATAATAAATGCATATATGAATACATATTGCTGTTAGGCAAGAGTGATTAAACTGACAGATGAAAATTTAGGATTTAACTAGATTACATATACTTTAATAATATAGAGTAAATACAAGAGAACCCTTATTTGATTTTAACCCTTTTGGTTTTTATTTTAAAATTTCTCATTTATTTAAGATATTATATTAATATCTAATAAATTTAAATAATTACAGATCATATATATATATATTGGCATGACCCTACATTTAATTAACTTTGATTGCTAATTAATTAAAAAACTTCTCGTGTTGGTTGCTAACGGATGGTATAGTTATATAGTGGGTGCATGAATGACTACCAATTCAATGTTGCTGATGATGAGGTTTGCATTACATAGATGATAGACATAACCCCCATCAGAGAAAAAAACAAAAATTGCTGCATAAAAGAAAGAGGTAACATATATACTTCAAATATGTGGTGTGGGCTCTAGCTCTTTCATTGTCTCATTAAATTGACTCATGATGTTTTATGGAATATGCTTCAGGTAGAGGTTGAGGATGATATATTGCAAATGAGAACCAATTATACATCAACATGCTATTATTGATCAAGTCCCTATTATATATCACATAGTGGACAATAAAATGCATATAAACGTGAGTGGCGTGCTTCAACAGTCTCTCTCTCTCTCTCTCTCTCCATCTCTCCCTCTCAGCTTAAACATAAAGTTTGAAAAAAAATAAAGCTTGTCCTTTGAACATGATTTAAGCAAATGGGAAATAAGTTAGGTCGACTTTTTGAACAATCTGAAAGCACAAAAGGAGAAAAAGGAAAAATCGATTGTGAATGTAGAAATCTTACAAATCATGAAGCAAATCCTAAAGATCATGCAAATTTCGAGAATCTTGACCAAATTACCTCAGAATCTTGACTCATTAACTAACAATATATGTAATTATTATCATAATAATTAATGATATGACGATCATATTGACGAGACTTTGAATCTTTTAAGAAATTTTATCAGTAAAAAAATTTAATATTATTTATATATTGACTAAACAGTAATTCTAGATTTTTTTTAATATTTTATCTAAACAATATAATATATGAGTTATCAATATCTTCTAAATGATAAATAATAAAATGTTGACAATTCACATGTCATATCATTTGGATATGTATTTGGATGAAATATAGATTTGGATAAAAAATTTAGAAATCCTAACATTATTCATTGACTAAATTTTGTATGCATGAATTTATTAAAAGATAAAAGTTCGGAAGAATTTGGTTCGTGATCAATAAAGATTATCATAATTATAATTAGAAAAATAAATTTAAATAATAGTTTATACCGAAGTAATGTGGATAATGATAATTTGGGTTATGGATATATAGTTTTAACAACTGTGCCCACATGAAAATTGCATCACTTGAAATCTTCAAAGGCGTGTTTAAGGAAACGTCATTTGATTTGCTTCAACTAAATTCAGCAGAATTGTCATTAGAAAATGGAAGTGTGTCATTGTCATATGATAAAATCATAATTCATTATTACATGCTGTGTTTTACGATTATGATCTATTTTGTTCTTGTTAATGGATTTCATGTTAAAGGCTGCAGGATGGAGAAGAGTATATATTTATTGGTCGACATATGTCACTCTTGTGCACTCACTTATTTGTTTATTCATTTTTGAGTGTACATGTTTTTTTTTTTTAAAAAAAAAAAATTAAAGCAACTTTCAAGATGGATCATGGGAAGTTTCTACATTACATTTCAGTTCAACATGATGATGATTCAAGCAATTTGGTTCTACTCATTTGCGTCTTATTTCAACATGATGATTCAAACAATTTGGGTTGACACCATCGAATTTATAAAACAAGTCAGCGTAATAAATATGAATATTTTCTGCCTGACATATTAGTGCTTTTAACATCATTAAAATTGTTCGTGATTAGGGATAAGTTGCATATATTCTTAACAACTTTTCTAATGAGCATTCAGATTGTATTCTCATCATGTTTTTTTTTTTTTTCTTTGAAGAATATTCTCATCACTGTTTTACCCACTCATAATGGACAAAATCCCTCCAATTTTATAGGGTTCCATTTGAGTAAACCTAAATATATAATTGAGATTAAAAAATTAAAAAAATAATAATACTAATAACGAAAATCTGACCATCAATTTAAGTGTATAAATCACATTCATATATCATAAAATTCTTTAAAATTAAGAAAAAATATTAATATATGTCCAAGACATATAATAAATTATAAAATCATATTTATTCTTTAAAGATATAAGAAATTATACATTAATTAATGCATTAAATAAATAATATAAAATATTTATTAAAATTTTGAATTTTTATCAGACATCATTTAAGACATGACCCTAAAACAAAATAATCAGGGGATGATTCTGGGGAGCCAAGTCTAATTAGTTGGAAGCCAAATCTGTGCTCATCAAACCTATTGATTTCTAACATAGGGATTAGGAAGAAACAAATTGTGGGACAACTTTTAGACTTTAGTCAAGCCCAATCTAAATACCAAACAAAAGTAGTTTGACAAAGGTAAGTTAGATGACAAGACATGCTACACATTCACATTCATCTAAAAATGTGCAAGGCTTTGAATAATCCAGCTTCACTAAGCTATAGAATTTCCAGTCCAGCAAATTAGTATGAAAGAGTAGTGTTGTCAGAAACCATTGGACTTAATAAAGTGAATTACCATTCTCGAGTCTCGACTATATATATCATTTATCATTCAAAGGAAAAAAAGTAGGATGTAGCTACATCTAATTACATTAACAAAATAAGTTTCTTGGCTACTAGTATTTGAAAATAATATTATGAACAAAGAAAAGACTTATAGGACTACTAGAGTTCAATATTATATTGGAATCTTATTTGCAGGTTAGGTTTTGTTTTGTTTTGTTTTTTGTTTTTTGTTTTTTTTTTTTTAAGATTATCTCAAAGAACTATCGAGATCAATCGAATGAAACACTTATGACACGTCTGAGAAGTTGCTATCATATAAGAAGAATCAACTCACATGGGGAGCATCCCACATAAATTGGTGGGACAATGCTTTTATTAGGTATAAAACCCACGGCATAAAGCATGGGAAGCTATGGTGTTTACCAACGGTGTCAACAAGCCAGCTGCATCTTACTTGCAAGTTTAATTTGTTAGTTCTACTGATTGTATGATATTTGATATCAAAATAAAATTTATTAAGAAGTTATAAATTTAAATTTTCTTAGATACATCTTTGCATATGTTATTAATGTGTCATTTTCCAGTTAGAACAGTCTAGAAATTTTTTTTCAAGAGCATCTTGATTAAAAAATCTCTATTTTTTTTTTATTGGACATTCGAAAATTTAGTTCCACAATTAGGTTTTATGTTGAAAATAACTCATTAACCTTCTAGCAATTTGTTGGCACATGTGTGGGAACTTTATTCTCACATTTCGATAATATGCGAAGTTAATGCTATTGAAGAAGTTGTGTACTATTAATTAAGATGTTTTAGCATTGGAATTTGGAAGTATATATTGCACCATCAATCTCCAAAAAAACACTCCACCCAAGTAGATGATGAGAGAGTTGCATGCATATCCTATCCTGATTTTAAATAAATTTTGCTCAGCCTATAATGAACTCCCTCTCTTAGAAATCTCTGACCTCAAATGCTATTATCACATTGTTAAATGAATCAGTTTCGTTTAAAAATAAAAAATATTCTAATCAACTACATAATATTGAAGCTGAAAGGAGAAAGATCATCAAGAGAGCTCCAAACAGACAAATATTCACTGCCACCTTCTTTGCTTGAAGAAGAGGAAGAAAAAGAAGACCCCATCTCTGTTGGTGTCTGTGGAGTCCCAACTTCTTCTTTAACTTCATTTTTCTTTTCACTAGTGCAGTTAATTCTAAGGTTGGATAACTGCTCACGCTTGCCTTTTCCCTGTGCATTTTCCAACTCAGACTTGAGTTTCAAGCATTCAGATACTCCATTGAAAGCATATAGAGAAGCTGAGAACGTACGTTCGTACTTTCTTATCGTTTCCCTTAGCATTGTAGGGTCATCATCCCCATAATGCTCCTTCTCTATTGGCTTCATTATCTCTTCTGCTATCTCAAATGGAGAACAATAAGAAGATGTACCTAAAGCATCCACAAACGTAAAATCCACAGGCCCCATGTCAATCTCTTCTTCTTCTTCTTCTTCTTCTTCTTCTTCTTCTTCTTCTCTTCTTTCTCCTTCTCCTTGGACCTCCTGCTTCACTTCACCAATGTGGTTGCTGTCATTGACAACATTTGTCCAGTTGTCTTGTGTACTAGTGAAACTATTGTCAAAGAATTCAATCATGCAATCACTAAAATCCGTGGCACTGCTAGTGACAGTAATAGCACTATCACAATTTTCATTAATGGTGTAATGATCTTCAGGCGCATTGAAGAAGTTACCAAACAGGCTATCGTCTATACCTACAGTTTCTTGATCCTGCAAGTTAACAGGCATGTTGGTCGTAGGCATTGCAGTGGAATCATTGCTCCTAGCTTTGAGCCTGTTTAGAAGTAGCCTGGTGATCTTTGAAGGAAGAGCTGGAGTTGAACAAGATTGTGAACTAGGCCAGAAATTTGTTCTCGTATTGGCTCCGCGGAGCAAGCAGGCTGCCTCATCATATGCTCTCGCAGCTTCTTCAGCTGTGTCATATGTGCCCAACCACATTCTTATTTTCTGTATCGTGTCTTTTATCTCAGCCACCCATCTCCCTGATGGTCTTTGTCTCACTCCAACGTAGCGTTTTCTAGCTCTTCTAGCTCCACCAAGAGCAGCTGCAGCTGCAGCCTCCTCCCAACTGATGCTCTCTTCACTGTTTTCCTTGCTTTCTTCTTGCCCATCATTAGCCTTTCTCTTACACACCATTGTCTCTCTTTAATTTTCTTTTTACGTTCGTGTGCTCCAGGTCCCCAGTGAGTCAAGGTATGTGACATATATATATGTGATATGTAGTAAGAGGAAGTCGTGTGCATTGAGAGAAGGTTTTTGGAGGGGTCTGGCTCTTTACTGCTTGTAGCTACTTGTTTGTTCTTTGCTTAATTCGGCTTTAACCTATGGAAATTTCACTTTCAACATGGAGAAGAAATCAAGAACAGAGATAAACAAGTAAACAATCTTAATGGACCAAGTCAAGTTTAGTTACTATGCAGTTTGAAAGTTGTTAGATTATACGATCAGGAAAGTGTGCACGGCTTTGTTTAGTAATCTAAGGTTGTCCACTTTCACGAGAATATGGCAATTGCGCATTCTTCACCTTCATGTGTTGACATCAAATAGGCTTCTGATTTTGTTTCTTGATACAAATTTTGTCCATGTGTTGCATGCAACCCCTTTACTCCGGAGATTTCAAGTTTTGCCTTTAAGGGACAAGATTAGTACTTCTAACTTAAATTAAGGGAATTCTATGGTGTGGACGATCCTAATATAGGAATTCTTTAAAAGATAAAATCCCGTGTTAGAATGGTATACTATTACTATTACCTATGTATCACTAGCTGCAGCTTCAATTATATACGTTTGGCGGTTTAATATAATTGGTCATCTTTGTTACTTCCACAGGCTCCTGACTTCCTATGCTACTAAATTAATTTCACTTGTGTTGTTGGTGGATTTTTAATATCATAGAATATATTGTTTCCTAAGTATCAAGGAATTTAATGCATTGAATTGATTATATGCAAAATCAGAAAACTTAATAATTTTCCATTCTGGCAGTGGAGAAATTTGCGACAATATAATGAGTGATTAAAAAGAAAACCAATTAATGGTAATTAATTAGGGGTTGACTAAAGCTGTCTATACAAAAATCTCTGTCTCATTATTTTATGCATAACGGAACTAGAAAAAATGAGTGGCATAAATTTTGAATTGTTATTCTTTCGGGTGTGATTAAGATCTGAATTTGAATATCTGAATTTGAATGTTTGTAAACACTTAATTGTTAGTTTTCTTCCTGCAGTGAAGATGTGCTTCTACTTTAAATTTTGTTTGTTATTTTATCTGTTTTTCATTTTGTTATTATTTTTGTATTATTATATTACTTCATTAATTTAATGTTTCGGAGAGTTGAATTCCTAACAACTTGTAATTCCAAAGAGTGACATTTTGTCTCTGGAAACCAATTGAATAACCACAAAGTAATAGAAACATTGTAGAAACCAATCTTGTTAAAAAGACGTATTGGACCATTGTGCTTGTAGTTGTTAAAAAGGTTGTGCTCCCGATAACCGAACCGCATCATAGTTAAAACACAAGCTACGAGGACAATTATTGTAGAGATAAAGACTTAACCCACTCAGTGAGTTGCATGTAAACTCGAGGAAAGGTTACCGTTGATTTTTCATTAAATATTGAACAGTATTTAATTCCAATGAAGATTAATGAAATTAAAAACTGTTCTATGGAATAACAAAACAAGAAATACATAAAATTGGTGGGATAGTTTAGGAAATGCAGAACTCAAATTTAATTCAATTGTTTTTGGTTAAGTGAAAAATGAAAATTTTTACTTTTACAATGATGTGATTTTAAAAAATAATGATTGAATGGATGCATATATCATTCAGTGCGAAGTGGCAAAATTTGATGGAACAACCAGAAGTTTGCGATGATATAATGTAGTCAGGAATGAGTAGATTAAATTCGCGAAGTAGTTTTTGTTTAAAAGCAAAGAATTTGGTGATCAACTGTGGCCGTCAGTCATTGACCCTCCGTTGTTTGGTTTCTCTCTCTTACCTCATGGCTAATTTAAAGAAAGTTAAAGATGTGTTTTGAGAAGTTATTAGTCATTAATTTTTTTAAAATGGTATCGATAACTCGTGAGATTTTTCTTTTCAGGTTGCCAAGGACAATTTTATCTAAAAACATAGCAATGCAATAGTGCAAGAAATTCATTTTTCTAGTCAGGTCCTAGTTCTAAAACTCAATATTATTTTTAAAGCTATATATGGTAAAAAGAAAAAGAAAAAGAAGTCGAATGCTTCGATTCCGTTCAACTTCACACTGTGTCTTCAAAACCAACATATGAACTTGCTGCACATTCATTCTTGGTTAGTAATCGTCCATAAATCACAACAGAGAGACTCTATGCTGTAAGTGTAGCTTTCCAAACAGTGTTTGTAACGTTGACACTACATTGCATGGATGGTGTTTGCAGTGTTGACACTATAGCACATGGATGATCACACGTACTTTCATATCACATACTGCGAGGGAGAGGCGGACTGAAACTGCTCCCAAATATAAACGTCAGTCTACGAAGTCTTAAACCATTTGTTCCTTCCGGTCACAATTTGAGAACTCAGAAAGGGTTGCGCTGCGTCATCTTTCCTCGTATACGAACAAAAACAACGTTGAAACCTACTAATTGCTTGCTCGGCAGCCTCCAACAGAAGAGACGAGGCAGCCCAAAAAGGCACAGTGAAATTCTTCATTTGTGGGTTTTGTGTTGTCGCTTTCACTCTTAGAAAGTACCACCAGTTTTTAACGCATTAGGAGGCTTAAACAGGTAAATTACTAAATTATTGGCATAATTTCGGCTCTAAAATATTCATTCGCTTTGTTCCAACACAATTTTAAATAAATGGCCCGCACAATCCTTGAATCACTAGCGACAAAGAGCGACATTATACGATACGATAGTGACACAAAGAAAACTAGTAACGAAACAAAGAAGGAAATACTTTTATCACAATATTTCTTTGCACTAGGCAATACCAGTATATGCCTGCCCCTCACCCTTGGTAGCCCCTTCTTTGTGATTTTAATTTTCCTTTAGATTAGAAGGTTCTCGAAGTAATCACAAGTGAGATATACATATTAAAGTAGATTCAATCTGAGCTGGCCACTAAACAAAATATAGGATGGTTTCTTTAAAAATTACGAAATTTTAGACCAAAGAAACCCCATGTTGGGCAGTTGCTATTTGTTGAACCTTGAAAGTAGAAAAATCAACAAAATTTAACTTTTTCGATACCATAGTTTCGACAATATCAGGAAGCACAATGTTAAAGCTTAGCTGGCATGAGCACATAAAAATCAATCAAGGTAAATTGCTGTACAGATAAAATGGAATTGCTCTAACGTACACCTTTTCAAATTAGTTGAGCTTAATGTACATACTAATATACATACATGGCTCACTCCATGGCATGAGCACGCTTCGACAATGTGACAATTCTGTGCATATAACAAATGCTTTTCCTGAATACTTATTAATCTTGTTGGTAAAAATGGAAAAGAAATGAGAAATCACCAATGCCGATTGCCCTCAATCACGTTAGAAAGACATTCATACCTTAGCCTCGAATTTCAGAGGAAGAAATAAGAGGACTGTTAAGACTGTCAGAATTTCCAGAGTAATGAACTGGCAACAGGACAGGGTCCTGATAGGCAGTGGTCAATTTATCAAAAAATTCAGCCATTGTAGTATCATTCTGGTCTGCCCTGTCCTTCTTGATCAATGCCTATGAAAGTGAAACCCATATCAACATTACAGTGGAAGATTTGAGGCAGCAACCAATAATGAAATGAAAACATGGTACTACTTTCACCAATGGCATGGCATGCATAAGCAATTATATGTAGACATACCTCAGCAGAGTAGGCAACAAAATTAGGTAGGAAGCGTTTCCGGCAGTATTCATTAAAAAGAAGTGTGAAAATGATAAGAGGACCAGTTAAGGTTGATGCAACAGAGACCTTCTTCAATGCAAAGATTCCCAATGCAATAATTTGCATCAGTACTAAAGAAAATATCATTGAATTGTGCACAATAGGCCAAAACTTCCCAGCAGTCTCGTACTTGGGGGCATATACATTTATGAACTGCATGATAAATTTGTCCAGCATCAGTAGATTGAAGAAAGTTTAGAAGTTCCAAAAACCTAGGACCAATTCAAATATATATGATAAAAGAACAACTCGCAGGCAATAAAATAATTGATGATCCCTTTACTTGCTTGAAACTAGTAAAATTTACAGTTAACATTAGATTTTAGAAGGATACAAATAGCCCATTGAAATAATAATATAATAACTCAACACCTTAATACAATAACTCAAGACCAATCAGAGGCAGTAAATTAATCTTTATTTGTATTAAAGCCAATCGGTTCTTCAGAACTATACTTTATTTGCCCTCTATCTGTGCAAAGAACAGTTTACTGCTGGTTATCCAAACTCCTTAGGTAAATACGGTCTAAGTATACCATATGATGATGAAAATTTCAAGAGCATGTATGAATACACAAATTCCCAATTGAAAGTACAAAATGGAAGGTGGAAATTACAAAAGGCACTTGAAATTAAAGGATAAAGGTAGTTGATAGCTGACCAACCTGGTTACGATAGATGATGTATGCAAGACAGAGGTACACCAAGAGGAAGGGCAGAATTAACGGAGCTAAGAAGAAATATGTGATACCAAGAAGTCCAAAAAAAAGAATCCGTGGAATGTCACGGTGGTACTGCATAGATGGAACTTCCAACTCGTCCTCTGTACTTTTTGTAAAAGGTCTTGTTATTAGAGTGCATAGAAGGGGGATTATTCGAAAGAGTTCCGATGAAGTGCTAGTCCATCCTGATGTAACAACATAAGCAATGAAAAATGATGCCTACAGCAAAAACCAGTGTTGTCAGTAAAAATGACATTAGTGAAACTGATTTTTTCATAGATCGGTGTGCATGTTAAAAGACAGAGAGAGGGAGCAAGAAGCTCATACAGTAGCAAAGTTAGGAGTTTTCTTGTGCCTAAATCATTTAGTAGGTAGGTAAAAGGCCAAATCATTATTTTCCCAAATTACGAATTTTTCATCTACCTACAAAAATTTTTTTAGTGCCATATCATAAAATCAATAGACCGCCCAAGTCCCAAGGAACAATCATTTTCCAGATTTTTTGTCCATAATTAACAGATGTCTGAAAAGTAATATGCAGATAGACTTTGAACCCACATCTCCAATTCAAAGTTGTCGATTCTCTACCACAGAGCTAGAAAATATTGAGTAACACGGAATACATGCTTTTTAGGAGAACTTCAAAGCATCAATCCTGAAAGCCAATAATTCTAAGAGTAAAGCTAAAAAGTAAAATAGGATTTGTCAAATATGCTTATATAGAATGTTCCTTTCTTACCATATGGCTAAAAGTGATACTTACCAAATACGGCAAGCAACGAATTTTACAGTAGAGACAAATTTACCCAATAATGACTTTCTCTCAAGAGATTAAGGAAGAATGAAAGAAGAGTATCTTAAAAGAAAGGAATAAAAGGAAAGGAAATCAGTAATAGAGATCATGAGAACCAGGGAGAAAACAAATTTGCTGAGAATTACAATTTTCAAGTAAAATATGTATTTGCTAAAAAATGACATGCTAGGAGTAAGCAGATCAAAAGGGAGAGGAAGTTGTCAGTACTCAACTAACTTAACCTTCCTTTAGTTCACAAACAGAACTTAATTTTGATTCATATTTAGCTCCACCACATCTATCCTTTTAATCAATCTTTGAAATTATCACTTCCACCAACTATGAAATTATAGAGGTGTCTGATGGAATAAAATTTTACAATTTCATGATGCTCCAAACCTTAATCTAAAGCTCTTTGCATCAACCTCTGATTTCACAAACCAAATGAAGCTCCAAACTGTTTTTCTTCATGGAAGGATTCAGATTGTTGGACTAAATCTATAAACGGTAAAAACAAAACATCATGGATTAAGAGGAAGACAATTTGGCAAAATTTAAAAAGTCAGATAACCCTAACTCAATGAATTAATCTAATCGGACCTGAACTATAAAGAAGAATTAACCAACTCATGTTCTGTCCATCTAACATAATGTGGGTGTGTATAAGCAACTGTAACAAATAGCTTAAATATTAATCTGAAATTAACTGAATTCACCAGCCGATTATGTTATTATGAATATTTAGTAGAGTCAAAAAGGAAAAACAATTGGTTGTGTTCAGATTTATATTGGACATCTTAAACCAAAACCAAACTGAATATATTAGGTCCCCACCCCTAAACCCAAGGACCAACCAAACTAAACCAACTAGGACAGTTCAAATCAGGTTTCTAAATCAGGAAGGATTGTTTGGCAACCCCACAAAGAGTTAGACCACGTAACCGAAACAAAAAACAAAATTATATAAGTTTCAACTCATAGCTGTACCTAATCTTTTGCAAGTCCCCACATTTTTCATTTGAATCAATCAGATACAAGTATTGTCAGGGGTTGTCCATTGAGAACATATTCTCACCTGAGCAGGAACAGCAACAGCTAGCTTTGCAGGAATATTCTTTGGTTCAAGAACGATGTTGATCTGATACAGAACTGATCCAGAAAATACAGTTGCAAAAAAGATGTTCCATATCGTGAACCAAAGTACTTTATCGCATGCACTCTTTTCTATGTCACTGTGAGATATGTATCCTTGAATGGAGGAAAGAAATTCCATGATAGGAGGCACTATCTTGAGAAACAACTGAAGAATAAGACTCGGAAGGTATCCTGTAATTACTTCACTGACAAATGTTCTGCAAGCAAGACTAACAAAGTTTAGTCACAGTCAAGAGAGTAGGAGATAGAAAGAATAAATGGTATGTGTGTGTGTGAATTACATTGAAGAGTTCAAATGTTAAGAATATAAACGCTGGTGACTTTCATCCACATTATAATTATTAGGTCCTAAATGTCATGAGATCCCACAAATGTAATCACTAAGCTCTCAAATCACAGAGATTTTGATACACTTTTTCCCAGTACCAAAGAAATTTCTAATTATAATTTTATTAAAACGAATTTCTTCATCTATGTTAGCAATATATCAGTGATCGTCAAACTTTCCTTTTGTTTTTAACATGTTTAAAAAATCAAAGTTTTCTTCCAAACCTCTGCACTATTGAAATAGAGCCAAATTATAATATATATCTGCCTCTTTCCCAATTCATGTTAAGTTTACATATCATGCGAGTTGCTACATGTAACAAACTCAGTTCAACAGGCAGACTGAAGTCTATATTTGATTCAAATGTATCAATTTGATTCAAATGTATCACAACTATAATTTTTGAATCTTTCTCTAATCATATTATTATTCATATTACAATGAAGAAATATAACAAGGATGGGATAAAAGACCATTGGATCAGACTATGTAGATCAAAGATATACAACATGAAAACTTTATATAAAATTATTTCAAAAAAATAAAAAATAAGAAAAATTAGAGAAGGGGCCTGGAGATCCTTAGGAAAAGCAAAACTAGAAAGGGTATTTAAGAGGCTCCTTGTTACTTTGCAATGTAAAGATGAAAATACATTGTATGTACAGTGGATAACAAAGATTATCACATCAATCATTACAAACAGGTCTGTAAGTTCCACAAATTAAACAATGAAAGCAGCATGACGCCACACCTAAATAAGCAGCAGAGTGAATAAGGATTGAACCCTTGCTAGTAACTTGGGCATTCTAACTAATGACCTAAAGAAATCAACCAAATCCAGATCATGCTAGCTGATTCCAGGCGTTGAGGTCATAATAGTACAAAAAGAACCGCAAATTGTCAACATTTAAATGTTTTATAACGGACTGCTATCTGTATTTTCAATTTGATAGAAAGCAATATAATATGAATATAATTAATGAAAAAATGCAAACACTTCTGTTCTTCAAATTGCAAATTCCTAGTTCAGCCTCATATTACATGTTGAAAGTATGAGAGGTTTATACTGGAAACTTGATATGCTTCAACTCTCTTCCTTAAAAAAATGAGTATCTAGTTTGTTGACTGTCTATAGTTGTAGTACAGATGATAATTAAATTAGACACAGACAAACAGCAGTTAGGATGTTAGGTAGGAGACAGAGAGTGAGAAAATTAGAAGGAACATGATCAAAAACCCCCAACAACCATTATGATGATGAAATGAATTGAAAATCATAAAATGGTTCCTTACATGGTCAGAATGCCTTTCAAGAAAGGAAGCCAAATTTCCAATTGATTCAGGTTAGTAAGACCTTGCACAACCACAACTGGCACAAGGAATAATATTGTCAGAAGAATGCAGGCAACTACAACCACCAGCTTAGAGATCCATCTTTTAATGAATGATGAAGAAAAAAAGGGCCAGAAAACATTATCCGGTTCAGGCGCTTCTTCTGTGATCCAATGTATGGGATTATTTGATTGTTGCATGTGAAAAGCAGTTGCAGCTCCATAGCGAGAGTTGAAGGACACAAAGGCAGCTCGAATTTCCTTTTACATTGAAGAAAGATTGCATATTAACAGGATGCATAATACTTGCCAAATTGATAAAGAAAAGAAAAACATCTGAAAATATGATTAATGCAAAGTAAATCAATCAGTCTCATACATCTGAAAATATATTTGACGTGAAGTCAACCAATCAATCCCTTCTACTTGAAAATATATTTAATGCAAAAGGAACTAATCAAATCCCATTTACTGGAATCAGTGACATGAATATTAAGCGCAGCCCCTCTCACTAGTGCAAAAACTTGAGTGCAAGAGACAGCACCAAGCATCTCCTATTCCATTTATGCCATGTGTCAGATTCAGATGTATAAATAATTAGAGTTTACTAATAAATAATAGTTTCCAGAATAATATTATTGAATAATTATCCTCATCCTTTAAATGAAAGCATTCAATAATAAGCCATGAGAATCACAACATGGTTAAATTAAGATATGACCAATGAAAAATACAAACTGCAAAAATACACATTACATAGAAATTCCAAGGTTTGAACCATCTTGATGAAGAGTTGAACATAGATTTTTGTCTTTTAAAATATAATTTACATTAAGAATAAATTCTTAACATAAAAGTAGAAGAAAATATAACACATTTCAATTCTAGTTGTTGGATTACTCCAACAAAATATTTCTTGACTAGAACAGGACTGATCCATTACATATTATAAGATCTCTCAACTTGTAAACAAAGCTCGGATTGATGATGAAGCTATGGCTTTTCAATTTTGTAAATTTAGTAACTGATTTGACCTAGGCACAATAGATAACAAAATAAAAATCTAATTACGAAGGGACTCAAATCTAAGCACTCCTAGTAAAACTAGCTCAAGTTTAGGCACTCCAACAAATCGACTATGATCTAATTCACGACAGCATAATATTCCAGAATTTAATTTGCTTAGTAGTAAATGTTACTAAACTTGATGCATATAATATTTAAAGTATGTGTGTATGTATATATATGTATATGTGTGTGTGTGTGTATAAAGCAACTGTTTGCCCTCATACCTAAAACTGTGGAAATTAAAGCCAAAAAAATTGAAAAGAAAACAAAAAATATTTGTTTTTTAAAGTAGATGAAAAAATGGTACATACATCTCCTGTCAATGAAACCTCTGATCGCTCCAATCTCAAATTCTCTTCAATGCCTTCTAACTGTTTTCCATAATGATCCACAAGATCAACCTTGCTTCCAAACAATTTAACACGCTTATACTTCTCTTGATTGGGATCTGATTGTAAGTTGATAATCCTTCTATACAGTTTCCTTGCATCATTCTATATAAAAAGGACATGAAATAATTTTTAATAAAGAGAACGTGTATTTTCACCAGAACCTCATCCCTTCACATGCAATATTAAGAATCATTGCAGTCACAATCTATTCAATTGCTTATTAAAGACGGATAACAAAAACTGAATGAATTCTAATCAAATATTTACAGAGGCTAATCTTTTTCAAGCAGATGTGCCACTCCATAAAAACTCATACTTTTTTGGATTTCTAATGATTTCTTTCAAGAATAAAATTTCTTAAAATTTCGGTACAATGCTATGATGATCAAAAATTTAAAAATAATCATAATAATAATAAAATAAAAACCTTCACATATTTATTTACGATGATCACAAGTCTCACAAATACTTTGACTTACAAAAAGTAACTCATATAAATAATCATCAGTAAAAAGGGTTTCTTGGTCTTTGACAGACTCACTTAAATAATTTTTTCTGGCTTGATTTTTAAATAATATAATAACCAATAGTTTGAGAATGTAACAATTCACGCAAAATAACTTAATAAAGCAAGACATTCACAAAAATAAAGTTTCATAAAATGTTTTTAGACCATTCATTCCCCTTTAAACTGATGAAGATAGCTAGTTCGGCTGATTTATAGTCTATGACTATAATGACAAATCACTAATTCGACAAATACTTTTAGGACATAAAAATTTATTATTATTGTCATGGGCCAATTAATCGGTGATTAAATAGTAGAAATGCCATCATATTGCTTACAACCTGTCCAACATTATAGAGCCACTACAAAGTATTACAGAACAACATAAGGAAAAGAAAAGGCACTATATTTCACATGTCAAGCATAAAATCAGAAATCAGATTTTTCACAAAATGAGGTAAAGAGAAATGTTGGAAAGATAACAGCATCAAAGAAAACAATTTGAGAATGGATTGCTTACAATGAGACTTCGAAGTTTACTTGTTCGATGAATGACGATATGAGACAGATATGTGGATGGATAGTATTCTCTAAAGAAGCTCTCAACACTGTCACTGACATTGCTACCAGCAGGAACAGGAATACCACGAACTAAGATGGTGAACTGATGTGGCTGAGGTTTGGATGAATAAAAATATGAAATCCTTTTTGAAGATATATAGTTGTATTCCTGCAGAAGCAAATGTGATTCAGTACTCATTGCAATATCTTGCTCTTATATTCCTCGTACATATACCAATGTCTTCATGTGCAGTTCCATTGAACATTATGGAAGTTAACTACGATAAAAAACAACACTAAGCACAGATCAAATAAATAAATCAGCCTTGTCATAAAGAAGTACACTTACAGTCTAACCTGAAAGACAGAGATTTAAAGGTACGCAAATTCATTTTCTTCAAGTATTGATGTATCATTAAGCTAAATATGTACAAAGTTTCACTTACATAATAAAGTAGGTAGCAGACAAATCCAGTAACAATGTACACAGAGCATAAGTGAACCCATAACCTGGCAAAGAAAGAAGGAATCGACAAAAACTTGTGAGTTTTCTTTTCACATGACTCATTGTTCAGAATACAGGAAAAAGAAAAGTATTCTTGGAACTCATCAAAGAACTAACACACAAGTATTAAATACCAAATGAGCCCATCCCATCAGAAATACCCAGAAATTACAAATATAAATGTTAAGAGTGTTTAACTACTATTGTTGGGTCCTTTTTCAATAGCTTAACTTTCGAATCTAACGATTGCTCACATGGTGTTAGAGGTAGGTTTAACAAAAGTGTCAATTTCAGTTGGAGAATATTTCCAACATCACCTAAAAAAAAACCTTTGAGAAAGGAAAAACTAAATTCATAACTAGATAAGACAACTAGCCATGAGACCTAAATACTTATATACTGAAATCCCTTTAAACACCAACAAGAACTGTAGCATGTATTTTTAGGCACCAAACAGAAATGTAAGTTGTTAAGTGAAAATCATTAAAACATAAGCAACAGATAACCTATACAATCTTGCTATACATAACATTAGTCTGACAGGAAACAAGTAATACAAGATGTACACTTATAAATGATGCTATCCTCATGTTCAAAGCATAGAAAAAGGACCCAAAACAACCAGCCGAGTTTATCTCAAATGGATGGAAGCTTGCAACCAGAAGCATTTTGTCACCCTTTGTGCTTCTCACAAACTCTAAGTTCTAATAGAGTTAAAGTAAAATATATCGGTAAGAATTTACCTTTGAGAACCACTTGGTATATTTGAAATGGAAAATACATCCAAAGAATTATTTGACAAATCACCAAAGTCAATCTCCTCAAGGGCATTTCCTGAACAGTTCACTGGAAGAATAATAAAAATCCCTATAATCCCAGCGACCAAAAATACTTTCAAACTGCAGTATATAGATGAAAAGAGGCACAAAGTGAGAAAAATTACAAACAAAAACCAAAATAAATGTTGAACTACAAACATAACAATAACCTATGCTGATAACTGTCCAGATGAAATATACAACAGCTAAAGACCAAGGTAAACATTTTGCATGTTCAACCAAAAATCACATACCGATTTGCCTGCACTTTAAATTCATGTGAAGGTTCAAAAATATATACATATATATATATATATATATATATATTTGGCTTGATGCTAATTCGTAGAAATCAGCAAGTATTACCAAATTCTCTGGTGATAACTCTAGAAAAAAGTTTGCAATATAAAACACAAAGTCCCAACAGCAGTGCACTAAAATAACAAATTCCTTCACTTGTTATCATTGTCATTATTACTTGGTTGGCAATCAGAACAGTTGCTGGCAAATTACCTGAAGGTTATGATACGCATAAAAACAACAGCATCCAAGCCAGAGGATGCCAATAGGTCATCTTCAGAGAGCTGCCAAGCCCTTCTCACCCAACCAGGAGAAGGTATCAACCTCTCCAGGTTGAAACGACTTCTCCGCTTGGAACTTCCTTCAACCAACAAGCGCGGTATATAAACTTCATAATTAACCGGTTGTTTTCGTAATATAGAGTACAACACGAAGAACAAAACACAAAGGCCAGAATTTATTGCCAATGATGTTACAAGAGCAGACACAAGCATTTTGTCGCCGTAATCTCAAGACCTTGAATCAGATATCCTATCAACATACACAAAGTAGCGGCTTAAGGATGTATATATCAACTCAATTCTAGAGTCATAAAAGGCAAATTATATCAAAACCTAGAACATTGTACATGTGTAATAGACTACAACAGGAACACACCAACACCAAATCCAACTAAATCGGATTCTCAAGCCATTTCAATATATAGTTTCTCAAACAATCAATTTGTTTATCGATCCTCGCTACTGTTTTTGCAATAAGTATGGGATTCTTTAGAAGCTAAACTGACCAAAGAAGGTTGTGCTTTGCTTTGGTGTTCGAGATTCCAGTTGCCAGAAATGCTCCTACAGTGTTCTTTCCTTCTTCTTTACGAGACAATAATTGAGCAATAGAGAACTTGCCGTATCTGTCTTTCTCTTCTTTCTTTTATTTATTTATTTTTTCTCGTGTGCTTGATTTTGTTGGTCTTGTTTTGAATCGAAATGGTTTCTCTGAATTTTAGTGTAGCATGAGTGCGAAATGTGGAGGGGAAGACGGGGACATTTTGGGAAATTCAATTTCGAAAAGAGAAACGGATCGTTTGGTCAACGTGTCGAGCTCTCAGGAGTCACGTGGTGACCAACTAGTCAAAGTTCAAAAACCACCCGCCATTCCCCTCTCTAACGCTAGCTTGATGCATTGTCCGAAAAAACAAATGCATTGTCTAATTTTTTTATTAAAACAAAATTAATGTAAATTGTAAGTTTCAACACTTGCATAAATGAATTTCAAATTTAAAAAAAAAAAAAAAAAAAAAAAAAAAACGGCTTGCAATATGCATTGTCTATATTTTTTATTAAAACAAAATTAATGTGGACTTCAAACTAAGATTTTTTACTATTTTTATACGCATACAATTAAATCATAAGTAATGTTAGGATTCTCAAATATTTTGTCCAAATAATGTGACATGTGAGTTATCAACATTCAATTAGTTATCATATTATATCTCATGATTTATAAAATCTTAACAAATCACAAGCCTTATTATTTATATATGAATTTGAATAAAATATTTGAAAAGTCTATCATTACTCTTAAATCATATTAAGTATATAAAAACTATATGTAATTAAATCTTTATATGATATGTTGAAATCCCCTATTGATTTGATGCCAAATGTAAATGTTGGTGTTGTCATTTCTATTTTTTTTTTTTTTTTTGCTTCCACTTAAGCGTTGACTGCGCTGTTTAAGCAGTAGCGTTTCTTCGTGTCTAGGAAGTTTAATGCGGTAGCTCCTAATATGGTAGCTCCTGATATGGCTAAGCTAGATTTTATATGATATCAACCATATTTGGATTGATGAGTGTATCCTCTTTGTACGGAGATTTTGAGATTAAGCCTATGTTTGGCACGTGGAATTAAATTTGTATGAATTGAAATACAAAATTACTATTCTATATGCTTCAAAAAAAAAATACTATTCTATATTTGATAAAACTCGGATTGGATTAAAATTATATTATATTATGTTTGGTGTATATTAATATTGGATTGAAATAAAATTAATTTTAAATATTTTATAATATACTTAAAATCAAATTAAAAAAAAAATCTTTAAAAAAAAAAGTTGATAGATCTTTATTGTCTTCAATATCATCAACCACCCATTTCATTAATATTATCAACATCCTAGTTCATCAACATCATCATCTCATACAATAACAATATTCATTAACAACATCAAAACATGAACCTAAAAAAAAAAAAAAAGAATAGAGGAACATGAACCCAAAATCATTTGATGGAACCCAAAACCTCATTTTGGGTTTATTGATGGAACCCAAATAAACCCTAAACTCATAAAAATTTAAAAAATAAATAAAAAAGAAAGAGAGAGGGTAGAGAGTGTTGCTAGTTCGTCGTTATAGAGGTGTGATGAGAAAGAAAATGATGTGAGAGAAAAAAAGATAGATGGAGGTGAAAGAGATTAGAAAGAAGATAGGAAATGAGAAATCTCATTCCCATCAAAACTCACTATTTGGGTTAGGACGGAGGATTTCTGTGAGATTGGGAAATGAGAGAGATTGAAAATGGAATTTGAATCCATTCCATTGTTCTCCAAACCCAGTATTTGAGAGTTTAAGGAATCCCATTTTGATGTGTCAAACATGCCTCGGGGGATATTTTGGTTTAATTGTACTCCTTTATTTTTTTTCCCAAAAAAAAATATTTATTTATTTATTTTTTTAAAAAAAAGAGTAAGAATCTCATCCAAAAGATCCACTCTTACCAAGTTTGAAATAAAAATTGGATAAATACTCTGTGTTTTGAAGATTCCTTTTCTTCTAAAAGATATTATATCATATAACATAAAAATACATTCGATTGATTATTTATATCATATGATATGATATTATTGAACCACATCTAATAAAAGTTTTTTTCCTCTCTAATCATATTTAATTACTTTGGTAGAGTAGTTTTGAAATTTTGATTATCCTTATTTCCCCAAATTTAATTAGATGGAAACAGGCGAAAATCATTGGGCGATAGTCTGTCGGTAGTGTAACAAATATCCATCAACATCAGTGAACACAAAAATCTTCTCAACATTGGAGATACACATTTTACATCAGACAATACGGTGAAAGCATTAAGGAAATTTCGTCCATCTGTCTCAATTCTTAAAGACAACAGGTAACTCTCGTTACTGTTTTTCAACCTTTTGCTGCCTTTCTAATTGTTAAGTAGTTTGAAGCTGCGAGGAAATACATCCACATCTCGCACCTTTTTATTAGATATCTCTGGAGAGTTCTCTGGATTTTTTCTTTCTAGGTACAAACATCAGAAACTCACATTAAAAATTACAAATACATAGTTCCTGACCATTCACATCGCAGTTCAACTACATACATTTAGCACAGCAATTATACTGGATTAACATACAAAATACAACCAGTAAATTGGATATAACTTTTATGCAGTTGAATGCATTTCATAAGCTTTTAACATCAACTTTATACATTAGAGCTTTACTGTGTTACGAACTGCTGATCCCTTATGGCACTATTGATTAATGCACGTCCAGACTGATGTATACTAGCTAGATTAGATCAACTATCAAAGCCGACAAATCATATTGAATAATTTACTAATAAAAACTAGTCGCGAAAATTTTTGATAGTTTTCACCGATTCATTTTTAATTTCATATATAAGCCACCATTAGATTTTCACCTCTAAAGACGATGATTATGAAGAAAAATCAGTACCACAAACCGCCTGTGAAGGATCCAAATCACATTGACCTATACTTTGAAACTAAAGTACATAGAAGGAACTACCAGATGAAGTGACAGACCCAATCGAGTGGGCCGAGCAGGTTGATCCAACAAAATTTACGAAACTTTGGTCTGGGAATTAGGCAGGGGCCGCGCGAACGCAGGCCCCCACTATCACAAATTATGACGTTCACTCTCCCACACGGGGAGATGTTAGGCGGGCGCACCCACTCAGTGCAATGCGAGCCGCCTGCCCAGGCTACGGGCCTCCTTGATCACCCGTCAACCCCGTCCAGGTAAGTATGTTTTCAAGTGGCTCCTCCTTCCTTTTATTTAGGATACGGCCCTCTTCTCCTGATTTCACTTGTTCGATGTGGGACTCGGTTTCCATTTCCATTCATGGTTATTTCATCGAGTGTCTAGGCAACTGAACTGGGACCAAGTAAGAGTGCTGTGCTATATTATGCGACCTAATACATGTATAAAACTTTTCTTCTTCTAGTTTGTGTTTTTTTTTTTTTTTTTTTTTTTTTGACGCATGTTCTAGTCTGTTTTTAAATGAGTTTAAACAACAATAGTTAAAGGATTTTAATCATGAAAACTTTCATTTCAGTTTGAAGTGATGATCATTATGTAGAGTTCAACTCATTTGCTTGATGAAATTTTCAAAATTAATGTATAAATGAAACTGAAATACTTAAGTTATTATAAAACAATTGTTAGTTTACATGTTATTTTAGAGTTATACTATGCATGTTCAATATGATTGATGAGTCTTTCAAGGAAAAAGATATGATTGAGGAGATAATTGATATTCATTGGATTTCAATCAATGGTTTTGAAAAAATTGATTCTTTGAAGATAAATTGGAATCAATTAAAAAAAGAAAAAAATCTATCAAACCATAAGTTTACAGTGCGAAACAATGTCATTTATTTGTGAATCAATTTTACAGCAGTCTTCACTAATTCCATAGCGTTTTGAATCAATGGACAAGTGAATGCAAACCTACTCACAACTCAGACTCGAAACATCAACACAGAGGATTTAGCATCCATTTATTGCACCCAACATGCGAGCTTGTCCAACTCACAGATCATGCAATTTTTGTTATCGTTACTTTCACCTTTTCAAAGGCAGCTTCTTTTATCTTGTGCGGCTTCCTTCCTCCCATGTAAGACAAATTTGAATAACTATGTTTTCTACGGAAAATATAAGGCCACTCGACTAACTTAGCCCATGTACAAGCCCCGTCCCATCATATCTACTCTATAAAGTAGTTCCGGACCGACGTACCAGCAAATGAGGTTTTTATTATGCCGGTGAGATATTTGATATTGATATTTCTACAACAAAATATCCTTTTAAATCCTCATTAGATATTTAGCTATTCGTCACATCATGCAACTTGGATTTTAGCTAGCTTCGTTTTCCACTTCATTGAAGATAAAGTTACACAGCCTATAGATTCTGCAGAAGTACTCAGTGACACGGACACAATGGATCGTTCTCAATTCCCTGATCATCATGATGAGGAAGACCTCAACTTGAACGAATGGGAGCAGGTCCCATCACCGTCTCTTAACAGCACACTCCCCACACCCACCCCACCAAGAGAATGGGACATGGTTGCCGTCAGAGACACCTATCTCCAACAAAGCCTCTCCTTGTTTCCTCCAAGCCTCCACCAAGACTTACCAGTCCTCTCTTCCCCTGAAGAACAACCCAATTCACCACCACCATCATCACCGTCTTCGTCGTCGTCGTCGTTGTCGTCTTCGTCTTCTGGTGTTTCGAGCTCGGATGTGAGGCCCGGCGTTGTAAACGATGTTGGGAGGCGATTGAGTGTGCCTTTCAAGATTTTGGGTTCTGGGATTGTTAGAATTGCCGCCAAGGTTCGTTATTGCGTGGTGCATGTAGGGGGTTTCTGGTCATTTGCAGCTATGACAGGACTTGTGGCGACGGTGTTGCTCTCGTTATTGTACGCGCGGGTGCGTAGGTGGCGTAGAAGAGTTCGTCAGGACGAGAATAATAGCCGTCTCATCCTTCTAATCAGGGAAAAAGACCAGGTATTGGTTTAATTTCCTTACTAATTACAAATTAAATAATCTGACATAGCATTATTAGTATATATTATTTATATTATCTTTGAATCAGATTTGTTGAAAAGGACGTTTGTGACTGTAGAGTTCGATATGATTTTGCAGAAGATAAACCAGCTGTTACTTCAAGTTGCACAGATGAACGAATTGTTATCAGCACGGCGCAGGGTCCCAGTGCTTCGAATTGGGTGATTGATCATCAATTGGTGATGCAGATTACTGGTTGGTCAAGACTCAAGATGTCTCTATGCATGCAAGTGCTTTCGATAGAACCAGTACTGTGAAAATCCACATCAAACTTTTATATATGTTGGCGAGAGAGCGAGAGCAAAATAGGCATCTAATTATTTGCATAATTAGATTTTTTATTTATTCGGTAAATAGTTTATGAGCACATGGATAGCTATTTTTACAATTTTGTGGATGGTTGTTATTAAATAAGTAGTTAATTATTACCTCTGCATCATCCATAACTTCGAAGATTCAATTATCGTAAGTACATACTATAGGTTGAATATTTCTCTTGATTTTAAGCGGTAAAAGATTTAAATCATATATTTATTCTAAAATATAAGATATAAGTAATTTTCTCTTAATTTAATCTCTCTTCTCACCATAAAAAAATGTTTAATCTTAGTGGTTTTCGATAACTATTTAATCCGTGTGGTGGGTGGTAAATTTAAAAAAAAAAAAGAATGCAAGGTTTTGATTTTTTTTTTTTTTTTTGGTGAGTTTTCCAATTTTGTAACTTTGCAAAATGAATTTGATTAATTTTGTAACATTATAAAATCAAATTGACCCAAAGAAAAAAAGGGAAATTCACATCGTAAGATTTTAAGTGTGTAGATATTGTTACCATCACACTATATCTACAGACATGGATTAGTTTGTTTGATTCAAATTTTGAGATAATGTTTTGATTAGAGTAGGATTAAAATTGGTGTATAATACCATATTGGCATCACATAAAACCAGGAAGACATTTACACTTTTTTAATCAACAATGGCCACTCCAATCCCTCTGAGTATCTTTAATATTCTCATAAATTGTGTTTTGAAAAAATAGAAAAAAAAAAACATATCATTAATGTTAATGAATTTGCTTTCTACATGGTATAGGTATCATTTGATAGACAATTAAATCGAAAAATTATTATTTAATGCTTTCATATATTTCCATTTACTGTTTTCCATATTTTTCATTTAATGCTTTCATTTTTTTCTTCTTTTACTTTTAATTAAATTTAAAAATTAGAATTAAATAATTATTGATTTATAAATATGACTATCTAACACATCGTTTGAAAATAGATAGTCATATTGATAATATTTGTTTTCTTTTGTTTCACCTCAGCTTGATATTGATAAGTGATAATTACATTAGAAATATTTATTTTAACTTAATATCCATTAATTTTATGTGGTATGTAATTTTTATACAATTCATAAAAATATCATAGATGCTCTAAGTGACAATGCTTCATTGGTGTGTTATAATATTTATGTGGATGTACTACAAAATCATTAGATAGGTAACAAACTGTTATTTTACTGTGGAGACTGATTAGTGACTTTCATGAAGAAAAGTTATTTGATAAATAAACATGTAATAATTGACTATTTAGCAGTTTAAGGTGCGTTTGAAAGATGAGAATATATATATATATATATATATATATGTATATATATAGGAAGGGGCAGATAAGAATACTAGACTATACCAAATACGAAGAATTACCAAATCATCCATAATCAAATAACGAGTTTTGTGCTAAATACACCAAATTTCAGCAATTGAACTGATTGTATAAATAAGATTTACATAATAATTTGACAATGATGAAAAATTTATTCAACCATGATTGATTATACATTTCAACTTGTTACTTTCCATGCTTATGCTAAATCTAACTTTGCTAAATTAGCCAAATAACGAAAACGATTAATAAGAATAACAATGAGTTTCAAGAATCAATAAATGAAATGCCACATTTTGTTTAGGACTAATTCTTTTATGGACAGACACTAGATGAAGGTTTTTCTTAAAATTTATTTAAATAAATTATCACAATCGGTACAATTTGAATTGTTACTCATAATAAATAATAACTTATCCACACTTATATTTTTTTTGTGTAATATTGAACTCATCTGGTCATGCTTTTCATTAAGTTGAAAAGGAAGATGTGTAAAGTATCAATGTAATAAACATTGTAAGATTAACAATAAGTTGTATATTTTATTTTAATCATAATATGAAATATAACATTGTTTGTATCAAAAGAATCGGAGCATTGTAAATGTTTCCCCCAATAATTACATAGAAAATACATGAGGCAGTATTATTTCATTATTTTCTTCTTAACTTTTCAATCCCTTAATTAACTCATAAATACAGAAAATAAACCATAAGTGAAACCATAACTACATTAAAAGAGTATGGAATCATATCATAAAATATAATATATTAGAACGTTTGATAATTGATAATAAGTTTTTTCTCTTGACTTACTTAGAAGTCCTAGACATGCTTCATATAAGTTAATAAGTTACACATTATATTTGAATTTGTTTTATCAAATGATATGATAAAATGTCATAATCAGTGTAATGAATTTAATTATTGTTATAACTTTAGAATCACTTATAAATCCTAGAGGAGAATAGGAAAAAAAATGAAAATAAAAAGAAAAACGAGGACGAATGTGTTAAAATGGAATTCATTCGGTGTAAAATTGAAAATAAGTATTCTGGAACGACAACTCACCATGATTACACCTCCAGCTCACCTCTGAGGATTAAAAAGTTAAAATCTTTTGAGGGTCTTTTGGTAATTCCATAGCTACTTTCATTTCTCTGCTCTGTTTCCCAGGAGACCATTTTCTGGATCACTTTTTTTTTTTTTTTTTTGTTTTTTATTTCTAGTTTCTCGTTTTTCTCCGAAGACGTTTCTGGACGGATCTCAGTCGTCGGATCCACAGAGGTAAGCCACTTGTCTCGATCTCACGCTGTTCAATTTCATAACCCGGTCTCGAGTCTCCTTCTTCTCTATAGTAGCCGCATTTTCTAGTTGCAGCAAAAGCAGTCGATGATGAGTTCGATTTCTCAGTTCATTCTTCTCTGTCTTTGTTTTCACCGAAACAACACCGTTTTAACTCGTCTATTCGGTTCGTTGTTTCCAGTTCAAACGCATATTCTGTTTATCGATGTTTTGAATGGTTAATGTTGATGAATGCATGAAAAGATCCAGCTCTTGTTTGTTCTTTAGTTCAAATTGACTGTAATTTTCTTGGTAATTTTTTGTAAAAATATCTTAGCAATAACTTGATTATAGTTACAAAAGAGAAGCAAATCCAGTTCAAAAGCTGCTTCTGTGAATAAACCTTAAAAATTAGATTTGCTTTAGTATTGGATCCTCCAACAATTGAACCTAGTAGATTACGTTATCTGACTTTTTGAGATGATATAGTGTTTGGTAAACAAGCTTCTTAATATGAAATTACGGATCGTTCTTATGTACAGCTTTTTGTACTTTGATGCAACACATGAAATTGAAATGTAGGTGTCGCGTTTCGTTTCTAGGCATGGAGGTTGGATTTATATTTCGTGGTGGTTGTACAGCTTAAGTAGAATTGCGCTTTGGTAATCGTTGATGATGTGAAGCGCACGGATGAGTTAATATAGTGTAGTGACTCATGATTTTACTTTATTTTTTGTTTTTATATTGGTGTGAAGCATGTGTGATTATCTTTGTGTGAGTTAAAATTGTTATATGGGACTTTCTATTTCAATGCTGGATCTGTTTCATGGTTTCTTTTAGTGTGGTTCTTAGTTGTAACTGGAGATATAGATGAGTCACAGTTTTATGTGATTTTCGTTTGAATTATTGCCCTGTAGTTTTAGTGATATTTGCAAACGAGGTTGTGACACTGGTGGAAGAGTTTGTTTGAAGAAAGGTGGTAGTGATTGTTGGTTTTAGATGGGCAGTGAGTGGCGGTTTCTAGGGAATATGGTAGTCATGTGGTGGTGCTATGATGGTGTTAATGTTTTATTTTTAATAAATTCTGTAAACTTAAATGATATTTTGAGTTTAGTGTTATTTTGTGCTTTTTGTTGAATTTCCAGTGATGCTTATGAAAAGAGAACATTAATTTTTATGTTAGTGTTTTCATGTCTGTGTAAAGGAAAAAAAGTATGGGTATCTTTCTCACCTGTGTATTCATTCTTAGGCATGCATTTAGTATACATGGGTGCATACACATATTATGCTTTTTGTTGTTTTTTTATTTGTATGCCTGTACTCTTGCTATGTCACTTTTTTACAGTTTACGGTAGCTTTTAGGCTACTCCGTGTTATCTGTTGAGCTTCAATTGGCTCTTTGACTTTGTGTAATGGCTAATGAGAATGCTTTTGTTGGCTATTATTTCAGTTGTGTAAGGTATGCTTTGGAAAGGTTTCCGTGCTTGTCTAGAAAGCAGTTGATAGATACAAATTAAATTTAGTTTCCATACTGAAGTTTTGTACAAAATGGGGCGTCTAAAGTTGCAATCTGGAATCAAGGCAATTGAGGAAGAACCTGAGGACTATGAAACAACTTATTCAAACAAAGCTACTTTAGCGTGCATGATTAATTCAGAAGTGGGTGCTGTATTGGCAGTCATGAGGAGAAATAGAAATGTGAGATGGGGTGGTCAGTATATATCAGGTGAGGATCAACTAGAGCCTTCCTTGATCCAGTCTTTGAAGTCATTACGGAAGCAAATATTCTCGTGGCAGCATCCATGGCATACCATCAATCCTGCTATATATCTCCAGCCATTTTTAGATGTTATTCGGTCGGACGAAACTGGTGCACCTATCACCGGTATTGCTTTGTCATCTGTCTACAAAATTTTAACACTCGATGTCATCAACCAAAACACTGTTAATGTCGAAGAGGCCATGCACTTGGTAGTTGATGCTGTGACTAGTTGTCGGTTTGAAGTGACTGATCCTGCATCCGAGGAAGTGGTTCTGATGAAGATTCTTCAGGTTCTGTTGTCTTGCATGAAAAGCAAAGCATCAGTTATGTTGAGTAATCAGCATGTTTGCACCATAGTAAACACGTGTTTCCGTATAGTTCATCAAGCAGGGTCAAAAGGGGAGTTGTTGCAACGGATAGCTCGCCACACAATGCACGAACTTGTTAGGCGTATATTTTCACATCTTCTAGACGTTGGTAACACAGAGCATGCTTTGGTCAATGGAGTCTCTGCTGTCAAGCGGGAGGTATGGTGCCTGTTCCATCTTTTCTTTTTCATTGTTATCTCTCCCCTTTTCTTGTGCTTCTATCTATGGTGGGCAGTGGAAGGGAAAAAAGAATGAAGAAACTAGAGGGAGAATTAACGAAATCATTGTTACTTTGTTTTCTTGTCTTCTGTTAATTTGAGTTATTCCCTATGGTTAAGAGTTGTCAAAAGTAGCAAGCTTTGTGTATGATTTAAAAATCTTATAAGTGTTCTTGGTTATAAAACAGCAGAAATGTAATATTTTCTTTTAATGTTTTCACTTTTCTTCCCCTGTTGTACTTGGGAAGTTAATGGGCCATTAGGTGAAAATCTGTAGTTGTTTTAATGAACAGTATAGATGGTGGGCTGCCACACACCATTCATTGCAGGTGATTGATTGGTGTACTATACACTAATGATTGGAGTGTGATTTACTATATGACTTTTATATTGTTTAATTTCCTCGGTAATGATTAGATGTGGCATTTACTTTGTGTGTGGATGGTTTTAACTCTAGCTCTATCTAGTTTTTTTTTTTTTTTTTTTTTGGAAATCTAGTTTTTTTTTAAGTGCCTGGAAAAGAGAAATATAGACCTTTAGCTGTTCTTTTCCAAAAAAAAAAAGAATTCATTTGCTGAATCATTTGACACAGTGATAAAAATTTTATTGGTTTTGACAATGCAGGTTGTTGGACGGGATAATGATTATGCTTTTGGGAATCAAAAAGTGGAGAATGGAAATGGCAGTTCTGAATTTGACAGCCAACTATCCTCTGCAAATTTTGTTTCTAATGCTTCTACAGTTGTGGTAGCGACTATGATGGAAGAAAATACAATTGGGGCTGGTGCCGGAAAGGATGCTGTTTCATATGACTTGCATCTCATGACAGAGCCATATGGAGTCCCTTGCATGGTGGAGATATTTCACTTTTTATGTTCTTTGTTAAATGTTTCTGAGCACATGGGAATAGGCCCAAGGTCAAATACTATAGCATTTGATGAAGATGTGCCACTTTTTGCCTTGGGCTTGATTAACTCAGCCATAGAATTGGGTGGGCCTGCCATTCGCCATCACCCAAGGTTACTGAGTCTGATTCAGGATGAACTTTTTCGTAACCTTATGCAATTTGGGTTGTCAATGAGCCCGCTTATTCTTTCAATGGTATGTAGCATTGTTCTCAATCTGTATCACCATCTGCGTACTGAATTGAAACTACAGCTTGAGGCATTCTTTTCCTGTGTGATATTGCGGCTTGCACAAAGCAGATATGGGGCTTCATACCAGCAGCAGGAGGTTGCTATGGAGACTCTTGTTGACTTTTGCAGACAGAAAACCTTTATGGTGGAGATGTATGCTAACTTAGATTGTGACATAACTTGTAGCAATGTGTTTGAAGACCTAGCTAATTTGTTGTCAAAGAGTGCATTTCCGGTGAATTGTCCTTTGTCTGCGATGCACATCCTTGCTTTGGATGGTCTAATTGCTGTTATCCAGGGAATGGCTGAAAGGATAGGCAATGGACTGCTTACTTCAGAGCAGACTCCAGTGACTCTTGAAGAATATACTCCATTCTGGATGGTGAAGTGTGACAACTACAGTGATCCTAATCATTGGGTGCCATTTGTTCGTCGGAGGAAGTATATCAAGAGAAGATTAATGATTGGAGCTGATCACTTTAACCGTGATCCGAAGAAAGGTTTAGAGTTTCTCCAAGGAACCCATCTTTTGCCAGATAAACTTGACCCCCAAAGTGTAGCGTGCTTTTTCAGGTACACTGCTGGGTTAGATAAGAACCTGGTTGGAGATTTTCTTGGAAATCATGATGAATTCTGTGTTCAGGTTCTTCATGAATTTGCTGGGACTTTTGATTTCCAAGACATGAATTTAGATACTGCACTGCGGTTATTCTTGGAAACTTTTCGTTTGCCTGGAGAATCACAAAAGATACAAAGGGTGCTTGAGGCATTCTCTGAGAGATACTATGAGCAATCTCCGCAGATTCTAGCTAACAAGGATGCTGCACTTTTGTTATCCTATTCACTTATAATGCTTAACACAGATCAGCATAATGTACAGGTGAAGAAAAAGATGACAGAAGAGGATTTTATTCGAATAATAGGCACATCAATGGAGGCAGCGATCTACCTCGAGAGTTTCTGTCGGAGCTTTACCATTCAATTTGCAAGAATGAGATCCGCACCACTCCAGAACAGGGTGCTGGTTTCCCTGAGATGACCCCTAGCCGTTGGATTGATCTAATGCACAAGTCTAAGAAAACAGCTCCATTTATTGTAGGCTGATTGCAGAGCCTACCTTGACCATGATATGTTTGCGATAATGTCAGGCCCAACAATTGCTGCTATCTCTGTTGTATTTGATCATGCAGAGCACGAAGATGTGTACCAGACTTGTATTGATGGATTCTTGGCTGTTGCTAAAATTTCAGCATGCCATCACCTGGAAGATGTACTAGATGATCTTGTTGTGTCTTTGTGCAAGTTTACCACACTTCTCAATCCATCGTCAGTTGAGGAACCTGTGCTAGCCTTTGGTGATGACACAAAAGCCAGGATGGCAACTGTCACTGTTTTCACCATTGCAAATAGGTATGGTGATTATATTCGCACAGGTTGGAGAAATATTCTAGATTGCATCCTGCGATTACACAAGCTTGGTCTTCTCCCTGCTCGTGTTGCTAGTGATGCGGCTGATGAGTCTGAGCTTTCTGCTGATCCTAGCCATGGGAAGCCTATTACGAATCCTCTGTCTTCAGCTCATATGCCATCCATGGGAACTCCTAGGAGATCATCTGGATTGATGGGCCGGTTCAGTCAACTTTTATCTCTTGATACAGAGGAACCAAGATCACAACCTACTGAACAGCAACTTGCTGCTCACCAACGCACTCTTCAGACGATTCAAAAGTGCCACATTGACAGCATATTTACAGAGAGTAAATTTTTGCAAGCTGAATCCTTACTGCAACTTGCAAAGGCACTCATTTGGGCTGCAGGGCGGCCCCCGAAAGGGAACAGCTCTCCAGAGGATGAAGATACTGCAGTTTTCTGCCTCGAGCTGCTCATTGCAATTACTCTTAATAACCGTGATAGGATAGTCCTTCTTTGGCAGGGTGTTTATGAGCACATGGCTAGTATTGTTCAGTCAACAGTGATGCCTTGTGCCTTGGTAGAAAAGGCTGTTTTTGGACTCCTTCGCATTTGCCAGCGGCTGCTTCCGTATAAAGAGAATCTGGCTGATGAACTTTTGAGGTCACTGCAACTTGTCTTGAAGCTTGATGCTCGGGTAGCTGATGCATACTGTGAACAGATTACTCAGGAAGTTAGTCGCCTTGTGAAGGCCAATGCTACTCACATCAGATCCCAGATGGGGTGGCGCACAATTACATCTCTACTTTCCATAACAGCCCGACACCCAGAAGCTTCAGAAGTAGGATTCGATGCACTATTGTTCATTATGTCTGAGGGAGCTCACTTGTTACCGGCAAATTATGTTCTCTGTGTAGATTCCTCCAGGCAGTTTGCTGAGTCTCGTGTGGGACAGGCAGAGCGGTCTGTGCGTGCACTAGATCTTATGTCTGGTTCGGTTGATTGCTTGGCAAGATGGGGATGTGAGGCAAGGGAAACAATGGGGGAGGATGAGGCTTTGAAATTGTCTCAGGATATAGGGGAGATGTGGTTGAGGCTTGTGCAAGGACTGAGAAAAGTTTGTTTGGACCAAAGAGAAGATGTGAGAAACCATGCTCTGCTATCGTTGCAGAAGTGCTTGACAGGAGTGGATGAGATCCACCTTCCTCATGGTTTGTGGTTACAGTGTTTTGATATGGTAATCTTCACAATGCTTGATGACTTGCTTGAAATAGCTCCAGGACACTCTCAAAAAGACTACCGAAACATGGAAGGCACTCTTATCCTAGCCATGAAACTCCTCTCAAAAGTGTTTCTACAGTTACTTCATGACCTCTCCCAGTTAACAACATTCTGTAAATTATGGCTGGGTGTCCTTACTCGAATGGAAAAGTATATGAAGGTAAAAGTAAGAGGGAAGAAAAGTGAGAAGCTTCAGGAGATAGTGCCCGATCTCCTTAAAAACACTTTACTTGTAATGAAGACTAGGGGAGTGCTCGTGCAGAGGAGTGCCCTGGGAGGAGATAGCTTGTGGGAACTTACATGGCTTCATGTAAATAACATTGTTCCGTCTTTGCAATCTGAGGTGTTCCCTGATCAAGATTTGGAGCAGTCACAGCATAAGCAAAGTGACATGAGTGGAGGTTTGGTGTCTGATGATATTGGTTCTGGTAGCGAAACTGCAGTGTCTGAAGGTACTGGGATGAGTGGTTAACGTAACGCACAGTATTTGGGAAACCTGAATTGATTCGTTGTTGCAATGTTGTCAATAGTTCACAATCACGAGCACTGAGTTTATATTGTTGGTGGCATTTTGTGACTGTTTAGACATTCAAATATTCATCAGATTCTGGCAGAGGTTCACCAAATCTTGGAGATTTTATTTGCAAATTGGCACAACACGGATTTGACTGGGTGAGGGTCTTGTTTTAAAGGTCAGGACAGGTTGGTCAATCCGACGCATGTTTGGATTAGTGTTTGTTCTTTCTGATAGCATGCATCTGTGGAACTTTGCCCAACTGTATCATCCATATTAAGAATTAGTTTTCTGTGAAGATAATATAGTTCTCTAGGTTTGTTGTAGGGCATTTTGAGGGCGGAGGATACAATTCAGTCTTTTGCCCCAGAAAATGTAGCCTATATGGTTGTATTCGGCTTGCTCATTGATGTATAGAATTAAAAAAATTTTAACTTCTACTTTGTGCTAGTGCATTTGCCCAACATGAGAATGAAATTTTCTAATTCCGCTTGTGGCTTCCACTTGCATGATGCATGATTTATACATTGGTCCTGCTGTGTGTTCTTAAACAATCAGAATTGCAAATTGATGGCTTGCTGAGCAAGGTTTTCTAGAGAACAGGTTGTCTGTTTTAGTATGCACAATTTCATCAAATGGGTTGCTGAGTGATGTCAAACAGCCAAGCAGGCCAAGTAAGGGGAAGATTCATGTCGAAATTTTTATTCTCTTTTCTAGAATTTATTGTGTATTAATTAATTAATTAATATAATTATAAATTTTATAACAATATTTTTTTTAATGGTTTATAACTAAAATTTTTATATAATATTCATTAATCAAGAGTCCAATTAGAGAAAGAAATTAATCTTGTTTACTTGGTTATGGAAATTGACCGGTCGTTTGTTTTTTTATCTAAAGATTGAACATACTGAAAAAGATTGAAAATTGAATAGTGATTAAAACTTGAATTTCAAATGACGTGTTTATGTTTTTTCCTCTTATCTCTGATTCTACGGTAATCTTATTTATTTTTTAAAGTTAAAATTATTTGAAAATTAATAATTTAATATTTATAACTTTTTACTATTAGTTGTTAGGTTTTCATTTAATGTAATACAAACAATTATAATAAATTATTTAGTAAATATTAAAGCATTTTTATGTATATATTAATAATATTTTTATTGGTCTTAATTTGAATTACTAATTTTATATATTTAAATAAAAATAATATTAAAAGAAATAACATTAAAAAGAATCTGTATGATATAAAATTAGATAGATTTAAAAATATGTTATTTTGAGAGCGATAAATTTAAAATAATATATTTAAAAAGTCATTATATGATTTGATACTCAATTAAAAGTAAGAAATTATAACTTTTTAATTTTAATGATTTTATTATTTAAAAAAATAAAAATTATTTAATAAATATAATTCAGATTTATTAAATAAAAAATGATAAAAACAAAAGACGTAGATCAGACGAACTGTAGACGTACGCAAAACAAAACACGAGCGTGTTGGGGCCTGTTGTGAGTTGGCGACAAATTAATAAAACGCACCGTTTCTCTGTAGTGAGGGAAAACTGAAGGCACAAGGCCAACCCGATCCAACGAACTCGCCCACCACGGTTTCAGCACAGAATCTAGCATTCTAGGCCTTCAAAATTTCAATTTACGGGCAGTCAAATTTCAAGGATTTTTCGCTCACATCCGAATCAATCTCAAATCACTTAATTTGATCTCCACCAATCGATTTGGTAATTGAATCGAAAATGAGTGACGTCTTTGAAGGATACGAGCGCCAGTACTGCGAACTCTCCGCAAATCTCTCCAGAAAATGCAACTCTGCTTCTCTTCTTCCTCACACAGGTCTCTTTTATTTTTAATTTTCTCGTGTTACAACTTAGATTTGACTAATTTTTTTGGTTACATAACTCGAATTTAGGGTTGATGCGACAATTGATTCTGTTAATTGAATTTCTTAACAGATGAGAAGAAGGAAAAGATTGTGGAGATTAAATCTGGAGTAGATGATGCCGAAGTTTTGGTACTGCTAGAAATTGAATTTTATTTTTGTTGTTATCGTGAATTGTGATTAAATTACGTTGATAAGTTTTGTTATTTTCAGATTCGAAAAATGGACCTGGAGGCAAGAAGTTTGCAGCCGAGTGTTAAGGCTGTGCTTCTGGCGAAATTGAGAGAATACAAGTCTGATTTGAATCAGCTGAAAAGAGAATTTAAGAGATTGTCGTCGCCTGATGCTAATCAGGCTGCTCATGATGAGTTGTTGGAGCCTGCACAATCTGTATGGGATCTTTGATTGAATTGTTACTTGTTTAAACCTAAGTTTATTGATTTATTTTATAAGTGATTATTTGATGTACACTAAGCTAATCTAGTGTTGTTTTGTTCTTATATCTTGAATGTAAATGTCATGGTGTTATAGTTTCAAAAAAAAAAAAAAAAAATGTCATGGTGTTAGGCTGTTAGCATCATTTGGATGTATATGATTGCGTTGTTTGTTTGATGTATTGCGACGTTAACAAGTTAATGCTGGATAAAGATGAGATGTTAATACTTATTTGGTGGGGAAATTTTCGGTGACTGATAACTGATGATGGTTGTACAGGGTTCGTCTGAGCAGAGAGACAGAGTAGCTATGTCAGTGGAGAGGTTAAATCAGTCGGGTGATAGAATCAAGGAGAGTAGAAGAGTCATGCTGGAAACGGAGGAGCTTGGTATCTCAATTGTGGAAGACTTGAATCAACAGCGTGAAACCCTCTTACACTCCCGTAACAAGGTATTCTACTATTCTTACTTGATTACGGCAAATGGGACAGTGTGTGAGTGTCTTTCCTTGGTTTCATTTGGGTGGATAGTTGTATAACGAAATTTTATTTTTTAGTGTTCTCGTTGAGGAGCTTTGAAAATCTACATGTGGTGACTGCTTGCAGCAGAAGTTTGGGTTTGTTGATTAATGATTTTATATATAAATTTTTATTTTCTTCATTTTCAGCTTCATGGAGTAGATGATGCCATTAGCAAGAGTAAAAAAGTTTTAACTGCCATGTCGCGGAGAATGACCAGAAACAAATGGATCATTGGTTCGATAATTGCAGCTCTTGTCGTTGCACTCATCTTTATCCTTTTCTTTAAGCTTTCTCATTAGTAATTAACCTTCACACTTGTTCAATTACATTTGTCACTTACCGTGTTGCATGTAAAGTGATCAATTGAATGGTAGGCGTGTATCCTCTTTCTCGTTATGTTCTCCAGTGATATGTATAAACAAGTGTACCTTATTGGCTTGTATTAAAATACCATTGCTTTTGCAATCATCTTATGCTGGCAGTGGCCTTAGTTTGTGGAAATTAAACTGTGGAGGTTATAGTTGCCAAATCATTGCTTGATTTCATGTATGTATGTCTGAGTCAGTGAAATTAAATGATGTGTGAAATATGTTCCCGATTTATTATTTTTCCAAGTATTTGTAATATTCATAGTCTCTTTTACTACTTTGGTTTGTATCTATGTCCAGATGCAAATAATGCTATATTTTCAAGCACATGCACTACAAGTTGAAGCCAAAGAAAAGCAATGTGTGCATATTTGCCTATATTCTCCTCTTTAGATATCACTTGATAAACTTATGATATTAAAAAAGCATGTCATACTTTTACTGATGAGCTTTCTATTGATCAAGAAAAAAACTTTCATAGAATTATCTCACAGCTAATGTGGTGAGAGGAACCATTGGAAGAAGTAAGAAAAAGAATAGATCAATTAAAGAGAGAAAAAAATGATATTATTTTATTGATTCGTTTCAGTTGTGAGATAGTTTTATATAAAATTTTTTCTATTCATCAGTTGGTGTGTGTCTTGAAAAGCTCACAACTAGCCTGAAAAAAGTATGTAAATTGGCTTAGCTGACAATGCTATTAACTCTAGGATCATGGAGTAGTATTTATTTATAACTTTATTTGATTGAAAAATTTTGCATTTTGCCATCTGTAAATAGATTATGCTAATATATACGGTTCGCATTTAGCTATTTTTTCGGGGGTTGGGGGGGGGGGGGGGGGAGGAGGGGGGGGTGGGGGTGGTGTTGCTATTCAGATATTTATAACTTCGTTCGATAGCTCAATCAAAATTTTGCTTTCGATATTTGGATTAAGTTAATATATATGATTTGTAATATTTTTTAAAATATTCATAAATTTCATCATTTTTATATAAAAACTCAAATAACTGGGATTTAAAAAATTTAAAATTTTATAAAAATTAATAATTATTCTCTTATAAGTTATAACTACCAAATCATACATATGAAATTTTTCTAAAAAAATGTTTTGTTATCAATGATACCATTGGACCGGTAAGATATCAGGATTCAGGACGACGCGAAACATTACACATGGACAAGCCTGTCTTGACATCTTTCGGATTTTATGAGGCTCCGAGTTTGTTTGACCCGTCCGTTTCATCCGGACCCAACTTCTGAGGAGGACCCCACCACCAAAAAAAATCCAGCAGATTCAGTTGCCAATATACGAACCCAACTTCTGTTCTGCTTCCGTCTGTTGCCCACTCTTTCACGCCGAGAATTCCTACTATTCTCTTTCGATTTCGCAATTAACACACGCGCAACACGTGTTGATCGGAGAAAACTCAAATCCGTACAAAGTTTACTATAAGAGCGATCAAAAAGTGTTGTAACTTGTGTTGTTGTACCAGTGTACATGGATTCCCTCTCGTCAGTCTCACCTTCCATAGCTCTCCCTCCCAGCACCAATCCCCTCCGCCTTCGGCGGCGCCGGATCTTCATCTGCTCTCGCGCTTTCCGTACTCGCATGTCCGGCCTCTCCTCTTCCTTACGCTTACCGTCTTCTCCGGAGCCGTGCGCCAGGAGGTCGCGACGAGTCTGCTGTAAAGTGAGTGGCGGAGCGGGAGGCGAAGACGATGACGGAAGGGAGGAGGTGGAGAGAGCGCTTCACTTGGACGGGACCATTCCTGGCAGTTCTAACGAGTTCCTCAAGCAAGTCTCTTCGCGCGCTTACGATATGCGTAGACACCTACACCAAAGTTTCGACTCCAGCAGCTATGATGGTACTTTTATTTTAAAGGAAAATATTTTATTGGTTGATTGCATATGTAAATTTTTGTTATCTGTTGCCAGGTCTAATATTTCCAAGAGATCTGTTATTATTATTATTATTATTATTATTATTATTATTAGTTTTAACAATATTTGAAAATTTGGAGTTTTAACCAAATTTTGTCTGCAACACTGTAGGTTTATTAGCACTTTAGAGTCCCAAATTCTAGTTTGGAAAAAGGCAAGAGATATAGAAAAAAACAGAGAGGCAGTGTGGCAAAATATCGTCCTCGGTTTCCTGATAATTATTAGTTAGTTTCACATAACAAAACAAATTAAATTTGATCAAAACTAAAATTATTCGTGACACTTATTGACCTATGACTGTCACTTTTGTACACACTTCAGTTTAAGAATCATTTGAAAACTGTCATAGTTGTCGGGTCAAAAACCAAAGATGATATGAATTTTTATGTATGTGAAATGATTACTAATCAGTTCAATACTGTGCGTAGATATTGGTTGTTAAATCTTGAAGGGTAAAACACTGTTAAACAACCTATATCTTACGCCAGAATAATGTCTTAGATGGGTGGAATCTATTATCAAGGTTAGTGTTTAACACACTTTGATGAAAAATCTGCTAATTTTATATATTTTTTTCAACATTAACAAGCCTTATAAACCAGTTCTTTGCTGTAAATTTATAATCAATCTATCTTAAACATTGAAAACTGCAACTTGGCCATGTTGCTAGTTATTGGTTTGCACTCGTTTACAAATTCTTGATAGAAAGAAAGAGCGAACATTATTTGTTTTGTTTGCCTTTCTTTTCTTCATAAATCACAAAGTTTAAACGTACTTAATGTAAAGCTGTAATTAGTTTTAGCATGTGTTGTTTCAAAGGAAGTACTGACCTGTGCTGAACCTCTAGTTTTTGGTTTGATATTTGTAACCACTTTAACAAGAAAAACTAAGATCTCAATTTCACTTTGCCAGTGTATTCTATTGCTAAAAAATTGCGTTCATTGGACCTGTATGATATTGTTTTATAGTCTGTCTGAACCTCTTCAGTATTGTACTTTATTAAATGACTTTTACAGTAGTGATACTTAATGCCTTTGTTGGTGGAAATAATCAAAACATGCACTCTGCGATTAGTTCTAGTAATGATTGGTTTTGTCCTGCTTTTAGTATTGGACGCCAACCCATGGAGAGAAGATTCAAAGCCTGTATATGTGCTAACCCAACGGGAAAACCAGTTGTGCACAATGAAAACTCGAAGGAATCGCAGGTCTGACTTTGTTCTGTGTAGTATTTCACTTGAATAATCAATAATGTTTCCCTGACTGACGTCTTGCTTTTATAACAGTGAGGTTGAAAGAGAGCTTGGACTTTTGTTTTCCAAAGGAGGAAAGCGAAGGCCTGAGATTGGAAATCAGGCTAAGCAGTCCAGAAATGGGATGAAGTTCCAGATGCTTGTGGAGGATATTAGGGAGGGAGTGCTTGTAAGTGTTCACTTGTGCCTGTTGTCTGCTTACACATTTAGTATAATTAATTTATTCTTGTTATTATTATTATTGCAAGAAGACAGTCATAATTGTGATAGCATTTTATCTGTAGCAGATATGCACTACTTACAAGTATCATCTAGGTGCTTAAATGGTTGAAGAGGTGCTATTTGGTCTCTTGCATGCTATTTATGTGCTAAAATTTTACCACAGACCAAGATGTTTGCAGTTCTGAACTTCTAAAATTTTATTGTAGTAACTAGCAACTACATCCCACTCCCATTTCCTATTTTCTCAACCAAAATTCTGTCGTAGTAGTGTATGCCAGCATTTGGTATATATTTCCAACGAGGTTTTTAATTTTATTTTCCTTCATCTTATGAGCCAATTGTGAATTTGTGATTTATGTATAGTCAAAGGCTTTTTACTCTTGCTCTAGGTATTCGAAGATGAGAATGAAGCTGCACGATATTGTGACTTACTGCAGGGAGGAGGTCGAGGATGTGAAGGAGTAGCAGAGATCGAAGCCTCATCAGTAAGATTCTAAGCAAACAATGAACATACCTAATTAAATATTGCTTTCTAGTTAACATAAACTTCCTGCAGGTATTTGATCTATGCCGAAAAATGAGGGCTCTTGCTGTTTTGTTCCGTAAGGGAAGAATTCCACCTTTACCTCAGAGGCTTGAACTCAATCTGAAGGCTCGTAAACGGTCCCTTGAAGACCAAGAGGACCTGATTTGAAGATCCTATGATTGATTGGAGGAGAAATACAAGAAATTGGCTCCACCAAAGATGATAGGTTAAGCGAAATAGGGTACTATAAATCCATAAGTTAGTGAAGTAAATATCTTGAATATAGAAGGTGATTTACATGTTTCACTGTGCAATGATATTGACGGTTATTTATTTCTTGCAAATGTGAAAGTTAAAATTCAAAAGCTTGATGGTATATTTGATGATGTGAGATGATTCATCAGTGGGTGACTAGGCGTGTTGTGGATCTGATCTTATAACAAATTATGGGCATGCAGTTATATGCTTGACATAAGTTTGAATTCGGATTGTGTAAAGTTTACAAATCTATAACGTTTCAAAACGTTTTGAGTGTTTGACCGGCTCACTAAAATTCGAGTGTGAATCTTGCCATTACTTTTGTAACACACTTACGCTGTTGAATCTTGAATGGTATCAAATCAAATCTCGAATTTCAAGTTGTTCCGGATATTGTATCTGTAATTGGCATAAAACTTGATCATGCTTATTTAAGTTAATTCCAAGAATCTAAATGGTACCAGATAATTATTTTTAGAATTTCAACAAAAATAATTATATACACCAATTCGAGAACTATTTCTAAATAGAATTTATGTTATTTTATTATCGAAAATTTTGTGCCCTCAGTATTATCAATAATAATAGAAAATTATGAATAATTTTGTTTTCCTTTGTCAAAAATGATGAGATAAAACTTAAAATTGTCTTAAAGAAACTTGAAAGTTTTTTTTTTTTTTTTTTTAAAAGCAAAAACTGAAGTTGATAGGTTTTTGTACAGAGTAATATTGATAGCCCTCAACTTTTAAAGAAAGGCTTGTGAACCTTTTAATTTGTTCATGTGGAGTGGGAACCAAAGTGTCGCAACTTGGGCTAAATCCAGCTAACCAAGTAACTACGACTTCAATTTGCCGCCAGACGACTTGTCTCTAGTGCCAGTACAATCCAACCACTAAGCAACTACAAAAACGTGCAGCTTCCAGAAGTGCTTGAGCATATACAAGTCCATTTTCAACTAACCCCAACAAAACGCCACTATTATGTATATAATCATTAGATAATTTGGTAATAATAATAATAGTGACAATAGAAACTATTGAAATTAAACAAATGTAATTATATTAATTAATATTGTAGTGTAATATTAAAAAAATATTAATATAGCATAATCAATTAAATTATGTTATCTAATAATAAGTTATTACGATAAGGTTGGAGTTTCATATTCATCATTTAAAACATAAATGCAAGGGATTCCTCCTTATAAAGTACTTACGGTGATTTATGTCAGTTATGATAAAAAGGTTTGATTCCATTAATCTTAGGTTTAAGTAAAATTAAAAAAAAAAAAATACATGGGGGACAAGAAAATGATACAAAAAAGAGAGAGAATCTAGTTCTGTTGAAAAAGTAAAAAGCTGAATAACGGATACAGTCACACAAACCTCCACTTGCACGCACACTTGCCTGCTTTCGACTCTCCTTCGACATGGAAAAAAAAAATTAACATACGAAAACAAGCAAATCCAAATATAAATAAACCAACTCTGAAACGACACGCGGAGCAACGGCAACAGATTTCTTTTTGAAAAGGAAATATACGGTTTGATTCGATTCGGTTAGCCGATCCGATCCGATCCGATCTCATGAGCTCGGGCCGTTCCTCCGCCGGTGAGCCCAAGGGGACCCCTTCCTCGGCGGACAAGCAGAAGGAGAAGGCGAGAGTGAGCAGGACTTCGATGATACTCTGGCACGCTCACCAAAACGACGCCGCTGCTGTCCGCAAGCTTCTCGAAGAAGATCAGTCTCTCGTCCACGCCAGGGACTACGACAATCGGACTCCGCTCCACGTGGCGTCTCTCCACGGCTGGATCGACGTCGCCAAATGCTTGATCGAGTTCGGCGCTGATGTCAACTCCCAGGATCGCTGGAAAAACACGGTTTGACTTTTGCTGTTTTCATATATTTTTTAAAAAAATTATAATTCGACCCCCAAATTACTAAATTTTAGATTTCTACTTCTGTTCACTTGAAGTTGTTCAGTGATAGTTTATGTTATAAAATTTGAAATTGAGTGATGATGGCAGCCTCTAGCTGATGCAGAAGGAGCTAAGAAACACAGTATGACTGAGCTTTTAAAGTCACATGGTGGCATGTCTTTTGTAAGTCCAGTGCTTTATATTTGTAATATAAAATACGCTTATGAATCTTTAAAATTCTTTTGCTTCATACGAATTGTTTCATTATAATTGCATTTTTGGAGTCTGAGTCTGAGTGTGGATTCTACAGGGTCAAAATGGAAGTCACTTTGAACCGAAGCCTGTTCTGCCCCCGCTGCCAAACAAGTGTGACTGGGAAATTGATCCTACTGAGCTGGACTTTTCGAACTCAGCGATTATTGGGAAGGTGTAGTTTGTTTTTTATGTTTCTTGAGGTTGACAATGTACCGATTGTAGCTTACCTGTTGGTTGGAAAATATAAGTTCGTGGTGTGTTTTTTCCTATTTTTTTTGACTTACGTGCAAGGTGTGTTTTCACTGATAATAGCTAATGCTAATAGGGGTCTTTTGGTGAGATTTTGAAAGCCTGTTGGCGAGGAACACCGGTTGCTGTCAAGCGTATTCTTCCATCACTTTCTGATGATAGATTGGTGATGTAAGTCCTTTGTGTTTATAAATTTTCATATAGTTCAATTACAACTCTTATGTGTGCTTGGACTACTTGTTTCGAAGAATAGTTTACTTTGGTCCTGTTTTTGATGTATGCCATGTCTTTTACTATGCTCTGATGGATAATTTTCAGAAACACTATAAAAGCCGAATCTACTTTATTTCTATTGATGGTTACTTCTGTTGATGTCGGCTGTTTAAAACTAACTTATATGGATAAATGCTACCACCTGTACTGTGCTCAGATGGACAATGAATCATAAACAATGTAAAAAGATGGAATTAACGGACATTGATTGACATAGAAATGCAAGGATATTATGAGTTGCTCACTGCTCTTCTTAAGACTTGTTGTTTCTATTGAAAATGTAATGTATACATGAATATTATTGTGGGACACATTCTCTAGAAAATGAGCAGTCTGGTGTTTGTTGCTGTAGTCAGATTACTCTGTAATCGATGTTTGTGTTGTGTAAAGAATCTAAATTCCTTACAACTTTTCACTTTCAAAATTCAGTCAGGACTTCAGGCATGAGGTTAATTTGCTAGTGAAACTACGCCATCCTAATATAGTCCAATTTCTGGGAGCTGTCACCGAGAAGAAGCCCCTTATGTTAATTACCGAATATTTGCGAGGGGTATACAATGCATATTTGTCTTTTTATTCAAATTTTAAGTTCCTCTGTATAAATTCTTCTTATTGATGATAACTTTAAAAGTCACTCATGATTACTTGATGGTTTCATATGCTATTTTAGGGTGATCTCCATAATTACCTCAAGGAAAAGGGTGCTCTTAGTCCTTCAACAGCTGTTAACTTTGCATTGGACATTGCCAGGTAATCCTTAAACCATGTCAATTCAGTGGCTTCAGGAGGGGGATTCTTTTCTATTTTTTGTTGAATGTATATATTTTTAGGCCTATTGCATGTCCTAGGACAGTCCATATCATGTTTTAGCAGTTCCCATCTGTTCCTATCTTGTGGACAGCTTCTTAATTTTAATTTATGATTTTTTCCTTTCTTCAGTCTCTATTTTTGTTTCTAACTGGCCAAAAAAAAAAAAAAAAATGATGGGGGTGGAAGGTTGCTGGCTACCATATCAGTCAATAGTTGTTCCATTTATCGTATAATATAGAGAATCCATTGAAGGATGGAAAGGTAAACATTCATCCCATAAAAAGGAGAGGGAAAAAAAGATTGGAATAATTTTTTTCTTTATCCATAAAATTAAATTCTAAATTTTAATGGCATGATCTGGAGTTCTTGTCTTGACATATTCTTATATGTTTCAAGAATCAAGACGTTGTTCTTGGGGTAAGTTGTAGGCATTAATCAATTAATTCAGATGCAGATTGTGTCAGGCTGAAGTTGAACTCATGCAGACTGACCAAAGCATTAGGATGACTCAAGTATAAGTTATCTCCTCTCTATCTGATTTATGAGCCAATAAATGTCTCATTTAATGGTCTCTGCCAATCATGATGAGTAATTCTTTTTTTCAATAATAATCTTTCTTCAGCAGAAACATGACAGTAGAAATAAACATACTAAATTTTTTGAAATGAAGTTCATCGTTTGAGCAGTGCTGCATTCATGATTTAATTAACATTGGAAAGATAATCGTGAAAAAGTTTTAATATTAGACTTTTGGCCTAAAATCTTTTATTTATTACCACATTTGTCTTTGTGAATGTGAATATCATGCTAATCTTTGTTAATCAATGTGGGCAGAGGCATGGCTTATCTTCACAATGAACCAAATGTCATAATTCACAGGGACTTGAAGCCAAGGTGAGTTGGTCTCTGTCACAGATATTCTGGATTATTGGTCATGTCTTTGATTTTACTTGTTAACAAATCTCTTCTTTAATCAGTACACTAAATTAATCCATGTGATTTGGAGAATAATTAAATGAATTTCTCTGTCCGACAACACCTGAAGTTAGCTGTTAATTCTCATTTTGTTACTTCTATTCTTGATGATTTTGAGCTGGCACTCACAACAGTTTTTCTGGGTTTCCTTGTGTCAATGGTCTCTTCTCTGTATCAGGAATGTTCTTTTAGTCAACTCAAGTGCAGACCACCTGAAAGTTGGAGACTTTGGATTGAGCAAGCTCATCAAAGTTCAGAATTCTCATGATGTTTACAAAATGACTGGGGAGACTGGAAGTTGTAAGTGTCCCTTGAGCAAATTTATATACATGAAATATGATGTTTTCATACTTACTTTTCCCTTCTTCTTTTGAACAAAACAAAAGATCGATATATGGCTCCTGAGGTTTTCAAGCACCGGAAATATGATAAGAAGGTTGACGTTTTCTCATTTGGAATGATACTCTATGAGGTAATTTGCGTTACTGTTGGAATGAGTTAATAAAATATTAACCTAGTTCTAAAGCACGAACTTCAATTGGAGCAGATGCTTGAAGGGGAACCGCCATTTGCAAATTATGAACCTTATGAAGCAGCCAAATATGTGGCAGATGGACACAGGCCAACTTTTCGAGCAAAAGGATACATCCCCGAACTTAGAGAGTAAGTAAATTTTAAAAGTTTTTTCATTTGCCATAAAGTTGCAATTTTTGTGTTCTACCATATACATGGCTCAGCTATGAATTAAATCTAAGATGTTCCACATCGTCCAGCTACTACTCTGGTAGCAAACACTTGGCTATATGTGGACAGGTGTTCTACTGCTAATAGTGAACTACTAAATTCACCTATGTCAAATGGTATATATTAATGACTAATGATGGTGAATAAAAGTTGACTAAAAGCTGATAACAGGGATACACCTCAGCCACTAGGATGTGTTTGACCTTTTCTCAAAGTTGTTGAGATTACTTGTATCACTTTATTCTTACAGATATTGATTTTAAACTTTTCATTCACCAGAAAGAAGAAGGAAGTTAAACTCAACATAGCGTCAAACCCTAACTATGTTTCAGCTGCAAGTATTTGCTTTTGCCTGATATTTATGCATGTAGATGTTCTTTAGAATTGTTGGCCTTAACATCTTCCTTCTTGCCTTAATGCTAACCTTTAGCTTTCTATTGCCCTTATGACGCATTCCAGTTGTACTATGTCGTCTGTTACTTGCAGAGTTACTGATATTGTTGCCCCAAATGAGGAAAAGAGGAGATGCACTGCAGCTTTTTATTTGTTCTTTAACAATCATATGACAATACAATACAAATGCAAATTAAACAACTCGCTAACCAAAACCATGGCGTGAGTAGGGATTGGATTTATGATCTCCTACATTATTATAAGAGACCTCACCTGTAAACTAGCTAGGACCACAAAGATTAGGGATGCAACTTATAGATTCCTGTGGTTTATTGGAGCTATCCTTGCGTAGTGCCATATTTACAGGTTATTTATCCTGTTTCCTAAATTCTCCATATTCTCATCCCTCAACTTCTCTATGTTAATCTGTCCTTTGTTGACTGGTAATGGATTCAGCCAGTCTTTTTCTAATTCTTGAAATGGTTAGCATCTTGTTGAAGTTTTATTGAATATGAGCACCAAGTATCTTTAGCCAGTCTCTTGTTGTTTAGTAAACAATTGGGATGTGGAAATGTTATGCCAAATGCTTTCATATAGAGAAGCAGCTTTGGGTTTAAAAATGAAGCCAATATAATTGTTATCTCTATCTAAGACAGGTAATATCGTTGGACCTTTATATTTCTAACGTCTTTCTTTTTCATTGCCTTTAGCTTAACAGAGAATTGCTGGGCTGCTGACATGAACCAAAGACCTTCATTCTTGGATATTCTCAAACGGCTGGAAAAGGTCAAGGAGGTTTTACCATCAGATCATCACTGGAATATATTCAATCCATAGTATCAAATGATATATGTTATTTACAAAACCTGATTCTGATTACGGTGTTGTGAATAGATTCAACTGAGGAAGCTTGTGAAAGTAATTGTTTTGATTGGAATTCCACAATTCTGTTCAGATTCTAATTATGGACAGATTAGTGATGTTCATAAGCATCTGTTTCAATATTCGATAGTCTTTTATGTGCATCTCAAACCAGCTGAGTCATGAAGTTTCACCCAAATTAACACATATATGTAATCATCTGTTTGTGGTTTTTCCCTTTACTTCACTTTTCAGTTGTAATTCATTGTAGTCCCAAGTGATCATGAGAAGTGAAAATAGGCAACATTTTACTGCATTTGCTATTTTAATTCTTCTGTTGATACGCTAAAATTTATGAAGCCCGTAGTTCTGTTCCCTGTATATGCCGATTCTCATGATCTTACAAAAGGTGAAACTCTCCTTTGTGGGTTATTTTATTCTATAATCAGTGTTTGTTTGGATATTCACGTATTGATTTTGTTCATGAGACAAAGGAATATAAGTTTGCAGAAACCTCATTGAAAGCTCAGAGTTGGGGATGGAAGACCTGAAATCAGCACAGGTAGCCAATTGAATCCGCCAGCAAAAATAGTCTCTTTTGTAGTATAGGGAGTATGAATTTACTTGAGAATGTACAGACTTCAGCCTGTTTAGATATGTCTTGAGATGAATGGTATATGGAGTGGCATCAATGCAGGTTAACACTCATCATTAAGAAGAAATCATTTTTGATGTAGCCTGTGAAGTCGTCCCTAAAATACTGTTTACAACACAAGGACAGGACAAAAATTTGCTACTCGTACACTTACAAGTGCTTGATCCAAGTTACAACCAATTCATTTAAGCTCTTACGTATAAAAGTTTCTGTGACTCCAGCAGCAAAATTAGGCCTAGCGTGCGGATCCAACACCAATCCATCAAAATGAGAGAGTTACACCAGAAAATGTCTAAAAGAATCCCCCCGACAGCAGTGATTAAGAAACTTTAGACTGTCTAAAAGAACTCAGTTTATCAGGAATAATTGAAGAAAACCGAAGCTTTCAGCTCACAATTTTTTTAATGTATACCAAAACCTAACAAATACATTCAGGTAGTCAAAAGCTCCGATGAATCTAACAATGTGACGTAACTTTTCCTCAAAGTTCATCTTAGGTGTAATATTTTACAAGAGCCCAGAAAAATAAACATTTAACTTATCCAGAATAAAAACTTAAATGAGCTTCTTTTTCTCGAAGAAGGTCTTCAAATGCCACAGTTGCAAGCCTGCAACCGTCAAGCAAATAAAAAGTGAAAGACCACTCAACCAGGCCATTCTGGCGTTAGTACTTCTGTTCAGATCCTGCATTTCTTCTTCTCTGAAACAAAAGCGAGTATATGTAAAATTGGATGTAATATCAAATGAACAATGTTTGTAAAAGGTATAACATATGTTTTCAGTTCACAGGACAAAACAAAAGGTTTCATTACCTTTCGCGGAGATAAAACATCTCTTGATGAATAGAATTAACGGTATCATACAATTTTTTGAGCTCTAATTCCATGACCTGCAATTAAAAAATTTAAACAAAAGCTTAAATTTCTTTTCATATCTCCAGGCTGACATTTGCATACATTCAACAAACTACAAATTATGTGATGGTAATAACAGGAAATAGAAAGCGACATATTCTTAACAAGGATGTTATTCAAATCACATCCTACAACTGATATGGTGAAGCAATTAACCGGTTTTCAATAAAATATTTTTGCACAAGTGCTTTTGATAATCCTAAATAATTTAAAATAATAATTCATATCTAATTATTAATTGTGATGCTAATTTGATATTTTAGTCAAATATTAAGCATTCAAAGTTTGGAACCACAACCACCCCAATGACCCCATCCCAAGACCTTGGGCTAACCTGGAGCAGCAACACTGCCCACTATCTCTCCATTGTCTTGAACCAACTACCTGCTTTAAAATTTATATTCTGCTCTATCTTAAGTTTTGAAAGGAACGAATTTGATCTCATGTATTCAGGCATTAAATGTGGTTGATAGCTACGATACACTAAATGAAACAAGCATAGAAGCTTAACCCAAGTTAGTGTCTTAGAAAACCAGATCTGTACGCATATACACAGAGTGAGGTTAGAGTATGGAATTCGTGAGCGGCTTGAGAACACGAAAAGCAGCATGCACTGCAGAAAGCTAAGGGCAGAGCAAGACAGCATTCTTGGGTTATTTCCATTTTTAAAGGAGAATCTATCACAGAGAAAGTATAATTCACAGAGATCAAATGAGTTAGGAGGCAATTAAGGCATTAAGCCTCAATAATTCAGCATAAAACATTTGTTTTAATCCATAGTAGATACAAATAATTCTGTAAATCCACCTAGCTTTATTCCACATCAACCTGGGTTATAGATTTTGTGTCTTGCTTGCTTACTTTCTGATGTACCTACCAAATCATCCTTTTTTACATGGAAAACAAAACAGTACAAAAGAATTTTAAAATAAGACCGCTCTTTGTGAGAGTGAATCTCATTCTGCCTTTTGCCTCTCAGCTAAATCAGAGCACTTTGCACGCATGCTATAATGCCTATAATAAGAATGATGATACATGATCAATTTTTCTTCAATCTAAAAGCAATTGAAGCATCATCAAACAGTCAATAACGAAACTTCTCTAATTCTGTTGGCAGATAAGAACTCCTTAGACATATAGAACGGACCTGCCCAGTGTCAATACTAGAGAACTTTATCTTCCATCAATCAAGTGCCCTAGTTGGCAAAAAAATAAAGTATTTTAAGAACCATCTGCCAGGATCAGGCAAGACACAGGAAGCATGGAACATCCAATTGCCATAACAGTATCTAGAGTCATGATCTTGAGCACAAGAACTTCTCAGAATACAGTAAATCGTCCACGTATAATATCCACCTCCAGCTAAAAATGTTGAACAAATATCTTCCATGATCTAGCTCCTCGACAGCATTACAATCATTCTACACACAGTTTTAATCTTTTTTCATAAATTTAACTTCTACCTAAACCGACATTGCTTTTTCAATAATTTTCTCTAAACCCCCAAAAACAAAAAGCCATCATTAAAAGCAAATTTAAAAGTCAAAAGCCACTTACATCAACAGAGCCTTTCTTGGCGACATTGGGCCAGTCCTTAGCATGCACACCTGTCCTCCAATCAAAATCAATGGTCAACGTCACTTTAGGATTATGATCAGCGGCCCAAAAGCAAGACATGTAGTCTCCAGCCTCCCCCGCTGTAAAAGCAAACTGACCCGACTCCACCTGCTCCGCGTAGTGATAATTGTTTCCAGATGTCGACGTCACCTACAATCGTCATCATCAGTAAAAATCATAAATTAAATTATTTTTTAAAAAAAAAGGGAAAAAAAAAAAGGCTTTGCCGCGTACTCTGACGGTGAGTTTGTGTGATTGGGGCAAGGGATGGCCTTCGTTGTTGTTGACGATGTGGTACTTGCCGACGGTCAAGGCGTTGCTTTTGATGTCTTCGGCGATGCATTTGGTGTGGCCTGAATCTAACTCGAACCGGAGTGATTGCGATATTGTGGATAGAAGCCCGATTGTAAGAGAGAGAATCAGGGTTAGTCTGGTACTGTTCATGTTTCCGAGACTCTGAGACAAAGAGTCGGAGAAATTTTTTTTTTTTTTATTTTTCCGGAAGAGGTCGCAGATTGATTTTGAGTTGGCTTCGGCTGTTCGATGGGCTTTTGCAGAGGAGAGGAGTCGCTTTTCTTCTTTCTAAGCACGACTCTCTGTGGCTGGCGCCACCACAAACAGGTCAACTATATTGTCCACGTGTTCGTTTTTCATTGGATGGAACACGTAATAGCGGACATATTAATGGATCTGTTAACAGGCTTGGAATGTTTGGGCTCGGACTTTTGTTTGGGCTCAGATGAACGCATATCTTGTCTGACGGGCCCTGCTACCTAAAAATTTTGAGGGATTGAATTCTAATCCACAAATTCATAAAAATAAAAGTATTGAGGGATAATTTACCTCTTTCAACCATCTCTCTAATTATATAAATCCCATTTCCCTTATGTATAATCTTATTAGCTTGCACACTATTATCATTATTTTTTAATATCATCTGCATTATTCACTTGAATCTTGCTATTGTGAGATTGAAAACAGTCTCTGCCACTAAATCATGTGGCTTGCACAACATTAAAATTATGAATTTAGCTCCCATACAATATAATTACAATAATAGTTACAGGAATGAGTTGCTTTTATTATTTTTTCACTTTTTCTTAATTTTTAAATTTTGTTTATTTTTATAAACTTTTGAATTTCAATCTAATAATCATTAAGCTTCCCTATAACTATACATAAACTGTGTAGTAGCACGACCATATAATTGTATGTACATATTTTACTTTGCAAGTGCATTGAGAGGGAAACCTTTAGGCATATATATATATATATATAATTGTTTGTACATATGTTACTTTGCAAGTGCGTTGAGAGGAAACCTTTAGGTATATATATATATATATTAAAAGTTAAGGATAAATAAATTTACTTTGACTATATTTTTTTAATAAAATTAAATTTATTCTCCTATACAAATAAGCATGCTTACTTTGTTATTATGTATAGTACAAGTGGTTCCTTAGAATATTAATTTGGATTGGTCTCCAGCTTCGTTGGTTTAGCTATGACACTAAGTGCACCCATTAACAAGTATTCTATTTTACATGAAAGAGAGTGAAGAGTTAAAAAAATGGGATTAAAGTTAATGTAATTTTAAATTTTGACTAAAATTTATAAAAAAGGTTGTTACAATCTTCAATTCATTTAATCTTTTTCATCACTGGATTAAAAGGAATAGGATGTAAATGTATTATATTATTAAAAATAAAAAATGTAAGTTGAACTCTGAAATTAACATTATACTACCTAAATCAAAAAGAGATCCAATGGGTGATTTTGTCTATGAACATTAAAGTAAAGAAAATCTTTTATGAGCTACGAACATTAAAGTGAGGAATATCCATGTCTACTAAAGACAATGTTTGACCAACAAAGTAAAAATCTCACTTGTTGGTGTCAATTTTAAAAAAGAGCAAATTACAATTTAATCTATTGGTTTGAAGCTAATTGCAGACGGAGTTAAAGTTTGTTGTTAATTATAATTTAGCCTACTACCGTTAGAAAATTCTATTAGAGTTAACCGTTGACAGACAAAAAGACCAAAATATCTTCACCATTTAATAAATTTTCAAAAAAAAAATAAAAACAATTAAAATTTTCATTTAATTAAAAAAATTAAATATAAAAAAATCTAATATTCAGATTGGATCTCCACCATCCATCTCATCATATGGATGGTGGTGATTCAATATTGGATCTCCATAACCCAAAAAAAAATGCTTATCAATTGTCGATCCACTTCTTCTTCTTCTTCCTCATCCAGAATATCATCAACAAAATCATCATCACCATCATCAAAAATCTATCACCAAAAATCCCCTAAAAACCATCATCAACGACAAATCTATCACAAAAAATCCTCTAAAAACCATCATCAACTTCGAAAATCTTCATCAAACCACCACTAATCATCAACCTCAAAAATCATCAACTTACCTAAAAATCGAATCAAAAACTAACTAAACATCAAATCAAACCAAAAACGAATAAATAATTATCAAATCAACCCAGATGAGATCTGGGTTCTGAAACAAATCCAAATTCGTTGGAAACGAACCTAGATCTTATCTGGGTTCATTTCCAGATCTCATTTGGGTTTTAACCTAGATGAAATCTAAGAATACGGGTTCGTTGGAAACGAACCCAAACCTAGATGAAATCTAAGAATACGGGTTCGTTGGAAACGAACCCAAATCTCATCTAGGTTCGTTTCGAACGAACCAGAGGTGGGTTCATACAAACCTAGGGACCCAGATGAAATATGGGTTCTGGAATGAACCTAGATTCCATTTGGGTTCTTGGGTGAGATCTGGGTTCGATTTGAACGCATATTAAGAAGAAGAAGAAAATATGAAGAAGAATAAGAGAAGAGAAAAAGAAGAAGAAGAAAAGATGAGCAGAAGAGGAGAAGAGAAGACGAAGAAGACGTAAAGAGCAGATGAACCTGGATTCGAAGAAGAAGAAAAAGAAGGGAAAAGGAAAAGAAAAATAAGAAGAATGAAGAGGAAGAAAAAACAGAAGAGAGAGACGGTCTGGGAAGAGAGAGAGAGAGAGAATATGTGAGTGTTTGTTTTTTTACATAAAATTTAAAATAATATGAAAAGATAATTTTGCCTCTGTCTCAGTTAATATTAAAGGAGATTCTGTAACGGTAATGGTTAAATTGTAATTAATAGTAAATTTTAACTCCATCTGTAATTATTTTCAAATTAGCAGACTAAATTGTAATTTGCTCTTTAAAAAATTAATTTTAGGGTTAAATTCTAGGGATTTAATTGTGTTTTTTTTTTTTTTTTTGGAAATACCAGGGATTTAATTGTTGAAAAATAGAAAAAAATAAAAAACAAAAAAGAGAGAGAGAGAGAGAAAAAAAGAAAGAATTTGTTACCAGCTAACCCTCTGCTTCGCGCTCTTGGTCTTTCTCTCACAGCCGCCATCACCACGAGCGACTTCACCAAGAAATCCCGCCGGTGTTAGACCCGTCGACCGCCACCTAATCACCGGCAGCCGTCACGCCGTCCAACGCTAGAGTGAAACGTCGAAGACGACGAACAGCAACCACCGACCGTCGCGAACTGTCAATGACGCCACCGAAGCAGCCGTCGAGTAAGCAGTTTTCTGTTTTGATTTCAAATTAAAACAAAAATGAAAGCATAAGTTTTTGAAATATGACAAAGTTTTGAGCTTTCTGTTAAGTAGATAGAAGAGTGTAGTAAAATTGTCGAAAATTATATACAAGTATGTTTCCGTGAATCTATATCAATGTTTGTGGTTTTTGGCAATGATTTTCTCGTTTCCAGATTTATACATAATAACTGCTGTATACATAATAACTTTTTTTGAACAGTTACAAAAAATTGTTGCAGATTGTAGAGTGTGATTGTGCCTGCTTCTGTGTTGTTTTCAGATGGATTGTTAAAATCAGTGGAAGAGAAAAATAAAAAGAATAAATTTACTGCGAATAAGAAGAGAAAAGGTGGGAATGGTTTAGGCAACTAGCTTTCATGATGTTTGATTTAAAAAATTAATTTCCTCTTATTAATGTCTTATATTGATTCTACAGATGACGCAGTAAAAGTAGATGGAGAAAAGAAAAGGAACAAATCGAAGAAGATGAAGATAAGAAAAAATGAAGAGCAAAATAAGGATTTCATTGATAAATTTGATCAGCCAGGCATGAAGGATGAAGACGGTGTTGATAATCTGAATGGTGTGTGACAGAATGAGCTTCAGGATATATTTTGTTGTTATTTTCAAAAGGGTGTCTGCCATCTTGAACTTTCTATCAGTCCTATTCATTTTTATCTAGTTATTGATTTCTTATTCCTGTTCACTCTTCTATACGTTATTGTTTCCGTGTGTGTGTGTGTGTGTGTGTATTACTATGACACATCATTTTTAAGTTGTTTGTTTTTGTAGAGAGTTTAATAATAGATTCAAGCCACATCCAAGGGGAAATTGAAAATTGTAAAGGGTTTGGTACAATGATAATGCAGCAGACTTATTAATTTATAAATAGTGGTGGTACAGAAACTTAGTAAACAGTTTTAGATAGTTATGTGTTTATACAAATATGCTATTTGGTTTACTTGAGTTTTTCCTTTAAATTAATACAGACAAAGTATTTGTGTTTGATTTAAAATTAATCTTCTCTTATTAATGTCTTACACCAATTCTGCAGATGATTCAGTGAAAGTAGCTGGAGAAAAGAAAAGGAACAAATCAAAGAAGAAGATGGGGAGAAATGAGGAGAAAAATAATGACTTCAACGATAAATTTGGTCAGCCTGGTGCGGAGGATGAAGATGGTGTTGATAATCTTAATGGTGTGTGACAGAATGAGCTTCGGTGTTTATTATAAATTCTTAGTTACAAAGGGTGTCTGCCATCTAGAACCATCATTCTATCAATAATTCTTGTTTAAATTTATTTAGTTATTCATGCAATTTTCTGAGAATTTTATTTCTTATTCTTGTTACTAGGTCTTGACTCTTCTCTACTTTATTTGTGCTATATGTATTTTTTTTTTCCCATGACACATCTTATTTAAGTTTATTGTTTCTTTACAAGTTTAATAATAGATTCAAGCCACTTCCAAGGGTAAGTTGAAAATTCTGAAGGGCTTGGTATAATGATCATGCAGCAGAGATATTAGCTCGTAAATAGTGGTGGTCTCTTGTTTGGTGTGCAGAAACTTCGCAAACAGCTTTAGATAGTCAATGTATTTATACAAATATGCTATATGGTTTAATTGAGTTTTTCATTTACCTGTTATAGGTAAGTCTAAGAAAGTTAAGAAGAAGAGAAAGAAGGGTCACCGTTCATCAAAGGTTGATGAGTTAATGGAAAAGAGGACAGAAGCTGATCAAGTTGAAGTTTTTTCAATTTCCTCAGGAGATGAGGACTGCTCGAAAGGAATGAAAAGTATGAAGAATCGAACTGGTTATCTTTGTGTTTTGATTTTTCATGATATGGTGTCAAACTCATGATAATGATATATGGTTAGATAAGCTAAAAGTAGGAGTATTCTAATAATCGGAACTTTACCTGTTGTTGCCATAAGAATTTTTTCAGGATTGTGAACTTCTAACACTTTTTTTTGTCATTTTCTCTCTTCCCTGCACTTAAAAAAGCTTCCAAAATGTACTTCATGTTTCTGACAGAAGCTGAAGGCAAAATATTAGTCTATAACTGGTTTTGCTTTAAGCATATTATTTCAGTGTTGTTATTAGGAGGACATGCTTTGTTTATTTAGTTTTCTTAGCAAGGACTTCCTGAACTACAGAATGGGTTACAGAGTACCATCAAAGTAGACCGGGGTTAGAGGTTTTACAACAGAGAATAGATGAGTTTATTACTGCTCATGAAGCTCAACTTGAACAGGTATTATCTGCCATGCAACCATATGAATGACTGTTAACTCCCATTTAAGCTAAAATATTTTTATTCTCATCTGCATCAACCCCATGTACGTTTGGTTTACAATGGTCTCCCCCCCTCACACACACAAAGTAAACACAAAATTAGTGTTAACATAATGACGGATTTTTGCTTGCACAGAAACACAGCCATGATTGTTGTGCCCAAATACATTTTCTACTTGACAATGATCTCTCCCTAACACCCACAAACTAAATACAGAATTAGTGCAAACATATTGAAAGATTTTGTTTGCTTAGAAATACTGTCATAATTGTTGACTCATGTCAAAACATAGGTGACAATGCAATGTCTCATTTGTACAGCATTGTCTTTGAAAGTAGGTACTGGTGTTTATTTGCTGTTAAAGCGATTGACAAATTGATTGTTTACTTTAACTTACTGTGTCTTATCCGAAATTTGCTCATGTAAAATGGAATTTTTGTCTTGTATATATAACATGGTTGATGCGCACTTGTTGAATGGTAACCAGAGGAAAAATTAGTATATATATCATGCAATAAGTCTATGTGTGTATTTATCTCAAAAAAAAAAAAAAAGGTCTATGTGTGTATTTGGTGTCGCAGAAATTATGTTGTTGCATGTCTATAGAAACTCTATAGCTCTTTACTTTTCTCTTTTGGTTAGGATGTAGTTAGCCTGTAGCTTTTAGTTTCTCATTGAGATGGTTATGGCATTTGCAGGAAAGAAAAGAAAGAGAAGCTCAGGCGGCAGAAGGGGGATGGACAGTTGTTGTACATCATAAAGGAAGGAAAAAGACAACAGATTCTGAAAGTGGAATTGCTGTGGGCTCTGTAGCCCAGGCTGTTGTAGAGGACAAGTTGGCCAAGAAGAAGAAAAAGGAAGTTGGACTAGATTTCTATCGTTTTCAAAGAAGAGAAGCTCAGAGGAATGGTATGACGAAATCTTATATAAAATGTGTTTTCCTTTTAGTTTTTCCTTTAAATAATATATGCTTATATACTTACCATATTAATTAGAAATTAAATCTAGAACTCAAAAATCAAAATTTAAGTCTATACATGTTTTTCACTTAATGTTCTGGATAAAAGATGAGACAAAAACTTTGAAATCTCCTAACAAGTTTAGTTTGTGTTTCACTTTTGAAAGAATACTGGCTAGCTTGTCTCTAGTTTCTTGAGAGTGAATCAAAAACCTGGAATCAGTCACACATTAACCAGGAATGAGGAAATAGAAGGCCAGAAAGGAGGTCTTCTCTAAACTCTATCCCACCATTAGACTTAATGTTGCCCCTCCTACCCTCTTTTGTGTGAATGATATTTGATCCAAAGACGTTATTCTTATGACTATAGCTCAGCCAATAGAATCCGAAAAAGTAAATACGTGCATCTGCCCTTGTCCATTTAATCACAACTGAAGTTGCTCCTGTTATAACTAATGGATTTTCTCTTCATACTTAATTGGAATTGCATTGGATACCTTGTGGATTGATTGATATCTATTTGATTATTGGTTATTGATCAAATGATATGTTTCATGACATCTAACATCACTACTTTATTTTGCAGAAATTATGATGCTCCAAAGCAAATTTGAGCAGGACAGAAAGCGGATACAACAATTAAGAGCTGCAAGGAAGTTTAAACCTTATTGAATGCCCTGAATCAATTTCAAGGACCACGAGCAGAACCAACTCGTTGGTAAATTTGGCTTTTGTCATATGTTACCATATGAGGAAATAGCGGATTAATTACATGACATGACATTTTGGTAGTCCAATTCTGCATTCTTTTTGGTTGTTAAATTTATTGAAGAAATGAGCAAGTGTATTGAATGATAATGAATTAATGATGGCACTCCTTGAATGAGATATGAGATGCTTTCCCTTCAAATGTTAGTGTTTGGTACTCCATCACTTCATATTAATAGCCACTTGGCCAGTTGGAACAAAATTTTGCAATGAGTTTTCTTGAAAAGACATGTTTATAAAATATTCAGTTTCGTCTATCTTAACAATTTTTTTTCATCAAGAACAGACGGAATTTGATCACATATATTATTGGATTAATTCAATAAGTGAGATGATCGACTATTAATTGAGTCAAGTAATGGATTTTCCTTGCAAATTTTATTAAAAATTCAACTGATTATTTAAATATTTTGTCCAGATATCGAGTTGCTGTTTCTCCATGTATCATTGTAACTGATGTAAGTTGGAACTAAATGGAATCTATTCAATTATTTGTGTTGTCCTCCACTGGCCGCATTATAATGACATATTCCCAGCTTGGGTCAGAATCTACTAAATCACTACTCACACTTTTGAAATGGTGTGATGTGAATACTAAAAAGTCAAGGTTTTCGTGAAAGCGAAGCATAAGTTGAAAGATAAAGTGTTTAAACTTTGCCCCATTAATATAAATCTTTCCATAAACTAGCTCGACTTTTCCAGTTGATGCATTATAAGCACTAATAAATAATAAAATTGACACATTTAAGTGTTTACATATTCTGAAAAGTTTGGGCCAAGTTGCTACTATTTTTAAAATTGGTAAATTTGATTCCATGTTAATTAATATATGCATAAAATAATTAGTTTACCATTAGAACAGGTTGGTAAACTAATAATGGTAGTCAATCTAAAATTGGATAATAGCGATAAGTTATGGCTAATTAAATAAACAAAGTTAGGTGACTTTTCAAATTTGTTTTAAGAGATAGATTGTTTTATATGCATAATGCAAAACCCTAAACTAAAGTCATTTCAAATATCAACTAATGAATAATATATTTGTATGCTTATGAGATCAACTTTTAATCAAGGTTGTGAGTTCTCTATAAAGGTTGTGAGTGTGTATTGAGTTTCATGCTTGGGAGCCAAAACATTGACATTTCTCATTAGAAATTTTCCACTTTGAATTACCAATTTTTCAACCTAAAAGGCTAAAACCGAACTTCATTTTTTCAAATTAGATTTTGATAAGATCATAATAAAAACAGTATATATGTGGTTATGAATAAGTCATAAATTCACTTCACTTTGTTTTCTTTTTCAAAGAAAAATACTATTGTTCTCAAATTATGTTACATTAAATAATTATAGTCTTTCTTCATTTCATAATCCTTTATTTGAATTAGTAATTTTGGAGGTAAATTAATGATTTGTTAAGAACTCTCTTCTAACAACCTTATCCCCTAATATCAGACACAACTTGCAAACCTCAAATTTTATTTGTCATTATTTAATCATCTGCTTTTGGGGGGACTCCTCAAACTTTGAATCTATCAATGGCATTAAACAATCTGGACCCACTTCACCGTTTTTTTTTTTGGTTAATAAATGCCTTTTCAATCCAAATATGGTTATAAAATTGGAGGGAATAATTGTTATTTGCTCTACGAATTGATGCGGTCATCAAAATATTCCATGTGAAAACTTAAATGAATGACGTAAATGATCCCATCATTATAAACTCTCCCTTCAAATATTCAATGAAATTTACATGAATCAATAAAGTGAGTAAACCCATTTAAATAAAACCTGGACATATATCGATGTCAAAAAAAAAAAAAAAAAAAACCTTAGGCATATATTTGATTCTAAAACAAAAGATTACTTTAATAAATTATATAACAGTACAAGTTAAAGTAAAAGCAAAATATATTATCGTTAAAAAGAAATCCATATGCACAAACAACCGTTTTAATTATAATAACAATCAGAGCCGTCCGATCCAGATTTTCCTTCCAAATCTTGAACAAGTAATTCCTGATCAAGAGGAATCCAATTTTCCCAATCAAGTAACAAACAATAAATAATATTCCCAGAATTTGGCGATTGTCTCTGCAACAATAATAGAAAGTGAGAGATAAAAAAAAGAGAGTTTTTTTTTTTCTTCTAATAAAGTAGGTGTAGCTTGTTTTTGGTTGGAGTCAGATTTACTAAATTTCTCTTTTTTCGCTCGTGACTCGTCATCTCTCTCTGTAAAGAATTTCCTTTCTCTTATTGATAAAGTTCCTTAATTTGTCAAAAAAAAAAATCGATTTTTTTGTTAATTTTTATTATTTTTTTTTAACAACATGAAAGTGTCTAGTGGTGACCTAACCAGGAATTGAAAAATCTTGGATTGATTGCACAATGTACATGGTTTTTTGGAGTTTGGATGCGGAGTGGGTGCTTGGTTGAATTAGCGTGAAAGTTGATTGGAAGAAGTTTCAATGAAGCGGCGATGAGGAGTGAGGAGGAGAAATGGAGGTTAGATCTGAGAGTAGTCAAGTTAGAAGCGACAAGTTACAGGTGCCGGTGATTCCCAGGACGCGGTTACAGGTGTGGTTTATAAGGATTTGTTCGAGCATATTGTTGTGGACTTGTTTGGTACAGTTAGTGGCGGTTGGGGAGCTCTGGCACCCCAAGATTTTCACCAAAATAACCAACCGAATCCCCTGGGTTGCAAGACGCCCTATCCACGACGATGTGCTGGTGGTTCCCTCGCCCCCGTTGCTGCCTCTCGTTGCTGCAAGTGAGTCCTTTTCTCGCTTGAATTTGTGCTGTTGATTGTTCGAAAACAGGATTTTTATGCTTTAGTAATTAAGCTTATGTGGTTATTATTGTGTGATTTAAGATTAAGTTGAAATTACTGAAACCTTAGGATTTTATATGTAATGCTTGTGGTGTTTGGCTTGGACTTTGGAAAGTAACAAGTTTTAGGCGGAGCATTGCTCATGGAAGGATCAATACGAGTGATAATCTTGTTTTGTAGAAGTTTGTTTGAGTTTTGGGCAAAATAAGATCATAACTCTTCTAAGTTGTGCAGGAAACTATACAAGTAATGGTTTTTTGAAAGTGTCATGCAATGGGGGCTTGAATCAAATGCGTGCTGCGGTTTGTTCTTATTCTGCTTCCCCTTTGATCTTGTTTTTACCTAAACTTGTCTTTTGAGCTATTTGCTCATTTAATTTCACATTTCAGATATGTGACATGGTGACTGTGGCACGGCTTTTGAATCTCACCTTGGTCATTCCAGAGCTTGATAAGACATCTTTCTGGGCTGATCCTAGGTATCCTCACTGTTCTTGAAGATGTTGCATAATTTTCTTTTATTGATGGATCCTTTAAGTTTTCAACCTTTAGGTTTCTATCTGCAGTAATTTTGAAGGACATCTTTGATGTGAGACATTTCATTGATTCATTAAGAGATGAAGTTCGCATCGTCAGAAGGTTGCCGAAGAAGTATAATCAGAAATACGGATACAAACCTTTTGCAATGCCTCCTGTTAGTTGGTCAAATGAAAAATATTATTTGCAACAGGTCTGTACATGTTTTATAACTTTACTGCTTGAGTCCAAGAACAACCATACTATTTATTGTTTGAACTGCAAATTTATTGTTCTAGGTATAGCCATCTCTTTCCTGAAGTTAAACATTTTTTTATGTCTGGTGGTGGCTGCGTAATGCAGATTCTGCCAATTTTCAGCAAGTATAAGGTGTTGCACTTCAACAGAACAGATTCACGTCTTGCAAACAACGGGATCCCACTTGATCTTCAAAAACTCAGGTGCCGAGTCAATTTCCAGGGACTGAAATTCACTCCTCAGATTGAGACTTTGGGGTACAAATTGGTTCGTATTCTTCAAGAAAAGGGACCTTTTGTGGCTTTGCATCTAAGATATGAGATGGACATGTTGGCTTTCTCAGGTTGCACTCATGGCTGCTCTATGGAAGAAGCTGAGGAGCTAAAGCGGTTGAGGTTTGTTAAGTTTGAAAGTTGATACGTTCATTTTGGGTATGATTCATGAAGATCGTATTATATGATCTGGTCATAAGGCATAGCCAAGCAATAAAAAGACCTTACTATACTATTTGCCTCCTAATATTGTAAAGTACTCGTCGTCTGGAATTGTTGATCATCAGAAATAATAAAATCAGGCAAAATTTGGCATAATAATGGTGGCTTTTGCTTCATTTGTCTGAGTTTTGTCAAACGTTTAACGCTCAGACTTTGTTGGAGGCAAGACTTAATTCTGTCCCAAAGTGTATCTATATCTTTTGCACTCTATGTTACGAAGCATTGAATGGTCAAAATAGTTTCTGCTGTGGCATACATGGAGATACGACATTTTTTGAAAATCACGATCGCTTTGCTCCTATATTTCAGGTATGCATATCCATGGTGGAGAGAAAAAGAAATAGTGTCCGAAGAGAGAAGATCACAGGGTCTGTGTCCTCTAACACCAGAGGAGGCAGCACTGATTTTACAAGCATTAGGTTTTAACAAGGATATGCAGATCTATATTGCAGCTGGTGAGATTTATGGTGGTGAAAAGAGACTGGCAGCACTAAGAGCTGCATTTCCCCGGATCGTGAGTTTATTACCATTCTGTGATTTATATTTCTGTAAAATCTGCTAGAACTGCTCCTTGTTGAATGCCCCCTCCCAATTCACTTGGTTCATATGGCCTCATTCTGAGGGCTAAAAATACTTGCTTCGTTGAGAAAATTATCATTCAATACATCTTGAAGGTTTTGACTCACTTGGTGCTTATGGCCTCATTCCGAGGGCTAGAAATACTTTTCTTTGTTGAGTCTGCCTCAAAGAATATTGGCTGATGTGACTCTAAATGCCCTTTGGATGTTGACATGATGTGTCAAAATTGTACATACAATTACAAAAAGTTCATAATTTTTAAACAATTCTTACGTCCTCTTGTATGAGCTGGAGAATCTAATAAGGCCCTTTAATGGTTGGGGACTGAAAATCTTGATATTGTAACTAATTTAACTGTTCATCTATCCTTCTAGCTTTCACTTGAGGCCTCTAAACTACTTCCTCTTCTTCCTTATACACATACATACATTCCATATATATATATATATATTAGCTTATTATAATTCTTTTTGATATCTTTACTTAATTGTGATTTCAGGTCAAAAAGGAAATGCTTTTAGATGCAGCAGAGCTACAGCAATTTCAGAATCATTCTTCTCAAATGGCAGCCCTGGATTTCATGGTTTGTACAGCCAGTGACACTTTCGTTCCCACATATGATGGGAACATGGCAAAACTAGTGGAAGGTCACCGCAGGTATTTATACTTGTGGTGAGAGTTCTGGAGAAAACAAAGTTCTGTTTACTTGAAAGAATTCTTGAAGCTACTTGATTTTGATCTCATGCAGGTATCTTGGTTACAAAAGATCCATCCTACTAGATCGAAGAAGACTTGTAGGGTTGGTTGATATGCATCAGAATGGTACACTTTCATGGAGTGAGTTTGCAGATGCAGTACAGCTAGCCCATAATAAAAGAATGGGACAGCCGATGCATCGTAGAGTAATAGCAGATAAACCAAAGGAGGAAGATTATTTCTATGCAAATCCTGAAGAATGCCTTTGTGAGAGAACAAACTGTGGTGACCTGCTTGGCCATGGTAACTCAACCCAAGTACAGTGATCACAAGCTACAGATTTAACTTGTCCTTGTGATGGCATGCCACAGTGTTTACAAGTCATGTGGTGATTAAATTATGTCACCTTCATGATGAGAGGGCCTCATTTATACACACACACACACCTTAGAGTTTTGTTAGAAACGGCAGCAAATATTTCATGATTTTCCCATCTTGCCTTTTTTTAAGCTTGGTCTTCAATTATTTTGTTCATATAATTATTTTGCCTATTTTTTCCCCTACTGTCCTGTTCATTTGTATTCAGTGCTGTTCACATAGTTTCATAGTTTATCATGCAGATATTGTAGAATTTCTTTGTTCTCACTACTCGAATATTATCCAGAAGTGGAAAAAGAAAGAAAAATAGAAGACATAGTTCAAATGCAATGCTCAAGGACTGAATGTTAAACTGATATCAATCATGACTACCTTAGAGTCTCTGAAATTACAAATAACGAGTGCGTGAAACTGTATATTACATTACTTAACAGTACTTGGAAGGCAGTAAATCATTTTTCATACAACTAAATTATCAGGCCTTGCTTCAGTTTGCTTCCAGGAAAATTTCAAATGGATTTTTGCTTATGGAAAGTGAAAAGATGATGGAAGGAATCAATTTAATTGCACATTGCTTGTACATGGTAAACCAACCACAGAAGTTGCATGCTTGCTTGACATTCCGTATCTAAAAATCCCATTCAGCATTGAACAGTGCTAATTTGTTACGCTCTAGTCTCAATTCTCAGCTAGCTGTACTGTAATGCTGGGGTCTTCTTTCTTGGTAGTATTCCAACTCATCCAATTTCAATTCCCTATCCTTGAAGATCCCATCAATTTGCTGCAGTACCCTTTTCTCTCCTGCCCTTATTTCCACCGCGATTCTCACCCTTAGATCAAGGTTTCCTCCCTCCAACAACTTCTCATCCTGCATCACACATTAATTGAGACAAGCAAAGAGCAATTAGCTACTTGAAGAAGCATAAATGTTACCTCTTCGATGGTAGTGTGATAGCCAGACAGGGCAGATTTGCAGGCATGTCTGACCATTCGGCATATGAGCTCCTCATTTGCTCGGCTGACAGGCAAATCAAGGTGACCCAAGATAGTGCTTCTGAAACTTAAATCTAAGAGGAAAGTATCAGTTTCCCCAAGTGCTACAAGGCGCAGATATGGGAACATTGTTGGGGGAAGAGGATGGCCCAATACAATGTCAAAATATGCTGTCTCACTCAAACCAATTGACTCAGCAATGTCAATTTTGTCTTCGAAAAATGGATCTGATTCAGAAATCTCAAATGTTAAGGTATATGTATTACGATCTGAGTTTGATTCTGTGAATCCATAGTCCAGAGCTAACTTGGCATTGCTCTTGTGCAAGTCATATTGGATGAAGACCTGATGAATAACTGCTCCAAGTCAGCAACAGCATATAATAATCTGATAGGAGCACAAATCGTCTATGTATGCTAAAAAATAATTTTGAGATACATGTTTGAAACAGAATTACTGGAGTAATAAAACAATAATTGTTAGAACTTGATAAACTTCACCTGCTCACCAGCCTTGACAGCAAAGGGAGCCCACAAAGAAAATAGGAGATTCCTAGAGAAAGGACCTGTTCCTTTTATCTCTGCATACTCATCTGTGTTAACCTTTGAATTGTGGTTGATCTGATTGATAATCCAGGTTTTAGAAAGTCAACTTTAGAAGTGAAAGGTATGTACATGACGACCAAAAAGGACATAGTTGAAAATGGCTTGACTCAACAATTGTCCCAAACAGATAGGTACTTGAAGAAAGAAGTGAAAGGTCTTACGAAGTCTGCTAGAGGGATCACAACAAGGTTTTGTCCACGGAGGCGTGAAAATGCTCTTGATCTAATCATCCCAAAGGCCCACAAAAGTCATCCAATGTGATAGGCTTAGGAAATAGTTCCTTATGGGGGTTTATGATTTCTTCTTCCAGTTTTATAAATTCATTCTTGACATATTCTTTCACGTCTAAAGTTGTGCTCAATAGTTGGGTTCCTGCATCAATTTGATCAGTCTCAAATATAGACAACAAGAGACTTACAATCACCGAATAAGTATCTAAAGTATGAAAAACCTATGTTTCCTTTAACATGCCCCCCACCCCACACACCCCCCCGCCCGCCTCCAAAACAACAAAGGAGAATGTAAACTTTACAAAGACACAGATTATTCTAATTAGGATTTTCAATAATGCTTCAAGCAAAGAATCACCAAAGTTTTTTCCTCATGTAAACTTTATCTAAAATTTCAAGGACCTGTATGACACGTTAAACATTATTTAAATCAAGTTTTTAAGTTGCCGTATGTTAAGATATTGACAAAGTTTGGATATGGCAAACGCATTCTAATTTCTAATAGTGTCTATATGTGACAATGCACTCACACTTCCAAATATGTAAACAAAAATTTTACCAACCTTGGAGCTCAAGAAGCTCCTCTTCGGACCTGCACTGAAACCATCAAAACAACACAAGTAGTCATAAAACAACTACAACCAAATGTGAAAAAAGAATCAATCAAAGAAAACGAAGCAAAACCCACCAAAACACAGTGGAGTCTGTGTACTTTGGAAGAACATCAAGATAAAGCCGCCACGGAGAATCCTCCCTCTTCTTCTCTCTAGCCAAGAACAAAGCCACTGCTATCAAAGGCTTCAATTCACTGCACACACTTCCTATCTCAGAAGCTGCAACCGTATCTGGGTTTATCCACAACTTCTTGGGAATCTCTAAAACGACTTCGTTTTCATCAATGTCTCTCTGAGCAACAAGTCCCAGACCTTCGGGTACGATAGCTGGCCTTACAGGAGAATCGGCGGAGACCACGCCCTGCTCGCAGAGCCATTCCCAGAATGTGTCAACCTCTGGCGGTACTGGTGGTGCCGGACTCTTATTACTTGTTGAGTGGAGAAAAGTTACAGAGAAAGTTCTGTTTTTGAGGCCGAGAAGTGGTTTGTTTGTTAGATTTTTGAGGGGTTTCGTAGAGGAGAGGAAGGCTGAGGATGATGAAGAAGGTGAGACATTTAATAGTAAGGCCATTGCACTCATTGACTCGAGAGTGGATAATTTCGTGCTTTATAGCTTGTGGTTTCGGATAGGTTTTTATTTTTTTTCTTCGCTGTTAGTTTTTTTTTTTTTTTTTTTTAATAAAGAATGCCTTAGAGAGAAAATGCAGTTGGCACCATTACCCGTCTTTTATCTTAAAAGGACGAGGTTGGAACTTTACTTCTTGCTTGTGTGTAGAAATGCATTTGAGATAATTTTATTACTTGTATGTAAGTCTGTGTTTGAGATAATTTTTCCATTTATGTGTAGATCTTTCCTTCTAATTATTTATGAGAGTTTTGTTTGGAATTATATTTTGAAGTATGTATTAACTATGATGTTTATACTTATAATATGTAATATATAAAAAAAAAAAAAAAATTGTTTATTTCTCGTATATGGTAAACCAGTTATGGAAGAACCATGCTCGAACACAAATATCATCTTAAAAAACATATAATTATTGGTTATTCAATCGATGAAATTATATTAAATAACAAAAATACAACAAATTTTGCATCCACCTATCTCAGAGTGTATCAAAACATCCCATTGATAGCATTGAGTAGCGCTCAGTGTCTGTAATGCTGGGGTCTTCCTTTTTTATAATATCCCAACTGATCCAATTTCAGTTCCCTATCCTTGAAGATGCCATCAATTTGCTGTAGTACTCTCTTCTCTCCTGCTCTTATTTCCACCGCAATTCTCAACCTTGAATCAATGTTTCCTCCTTCCAACAACTTCTCATCCTGCATCACACATTAATATTGAGACAAGCTTAGAGCACGTAGCTATTTGAACAAGTATAAATGTTACCTCTTCAATGGTAGTGTGATAGCCAGATAGGGCAGATTTGCAGGCATCTCTGACTGCCTGACATATGAGCTCTTCATTTGCAGAGCTGACAGGAGAATCAAGGTGACTCCTGATAGTGCTTCTGAGACTTGAATCGAAGAGGAAAGCATCAGTTTCCCCGAGTGCTGCCAGACGCAGATATGGAAGCATTGTTGGGGGAAGAGGACGGTCCAACACAATGTCAAACTCTGCTGTCTTACTTAAACCGATTGACTGTGCAATCTCAAACTTGCTGTCAAAAAATGGATCTGACTCGGAAATCTCAAACGTTAAGGTATATGCATTACGATCTGAGTTTGATTCTGTGAATCCATAGTTTAGAGCTAACTTGGCATTGCTTTTGTCCAAATCATATTGGATGAAGACCTGATGAATAGCTGCTCAAGTCAGTAGTAACATATGAACAAACCTGATGGGAACATAAAATTGTCCTATGCGCACTAAATGATCTTAGTTATCATAGTAAACTCTGAAGGCCATAGATTTCTGGTGTCATCAAATTGACATATTTGAGGTGCACCCCTTATGAGGGGATTTCTTTTAATACATAAACCTTAAATTTAGTTCAGAATGGCAATATCTTATATTCTTGCATGTCAAGATAATACTTGCATCGATTTAACAAATTTTCCCACCATAAGAAAAATAATTTTGGAAACAAAGTTGCTGGAATGACGAAACAAGAAGTGTTGGAAGTTGAAAAAATTCACCTGCTCACCAGCCTTGACAGCAACGGGAGTCCACAAAGAAAATAGGTGATTCATAAAGAAAGGACCTGTTCCTCTAATCTCTGCGTAGTGCTCTGTGGTAATCTTCGAACTGTGGTTGATCTGATTGATAATCCAGGATTTTAGAAAGTCAATTTTTGAAGTGAAAGGTACATTGAGAACCAAACTTATTTCAACAGATAGTGACTACGGTTCATGAAGTGCGAATCATTTAGGTTATTTGTTTAATATCCTAAAAAAGAGGGGATGTTTCTTAAGAAAAGAAAAAAAAAAAAACAACTAACTTCTTCACTTCCATCTCTGATCATATTTTCCGACATCCAGTGTCTTCTCTAATAGAATCTCTCTCTTCTTCCAGCCTGTATCTGTCATCTCTCACATCTTCTTCTTCCTTCTTTTTTCTCCTTCCTTCTTCTTCTTCTTCTTCTTCTTCATCTTCCTCTTCTGCATCTCTCATCTCTCACAAATGATGTTTTAAGTTTTTTGGAACACAAAAGATACATGTCTCTTAAGAAGAAGAATGAGGAGGAGGAGGAGGAAGGAGATAGGTACCGGATGGAAAAGAGAGAAATTTTGTCAGAGAAGATGTGGACATCGGATAGAATGACCAAAGACAGAGGAGAGGAGAAATTGGTGGAAAGGTAATTTTGTCCAATTTTTTGTGGGTCGGGAAGGGACATAAATGATGTTTTAAGTTGTTAGGATACAAATAATACATGTCTCTTTTTTGGTATTTCCACTTGTTTGTTTAATCATAGTCCTGAGGGCTAAACTCTTTGTACTTTTGTCTGCTTCAAACTACAGACATGTCAAACTATCACATTAAGTCAGTGCCTGCTGTGAAAACTAATCAATGCCTCGTTGGTAAGATCTCTTTGTTATATCAATAAAATCCAGTGAAGTTAGTTAACATACCATATAAAGAAAAATCTTATGTGTGGTCTTACTCTTACCAAATCTGCGAGAGGGATCACAACAAGGTTATGTTCACGTGGGCGCGAAAATGCTCTTGATCTAACCATGCCACAGGCCCCCAACAAGTCATCCAATGTGAAAGGGAAAGGAAATCGTTCCTTATTGGGAAGTAAAATTTCAAAAGCTCTTGATCTAACTATCCCAAAGGCCCACAAGAAGTCATATAATGTAATGGGGTAACGAAATAGTTCCTTATTGGGGAGTATGATTTCTTCTTCTAGTTTTAGAAATTCATTCTGCACATATTCTTTCACATCTATTGTTTTGCTCAATAGTTGGGTTCCTGCATCAATATGATCAATCTTGAGTATAGACAACAAGAGACATAAAATCACTTCTCATTGTGCCCCCGCCCCGACTTAATGAAGAGAATGTAGCTAAATGGTAAACTTTAACAAATGTAGAAATTACTCTGATTAGGATAGTCATAATGTTTGAAGTAAAGAATGGACAAATCTTCCTTCTCATCCAAGCTTCACCTCAATTTTTAAACAACTCGTGATGCATTAACATTATTGATGATGGATGATTTATTCTCTTAATTCTATCAAGTGTCAATTACATGTGTTGAAAATATTTGGGTGAAGTTTGGATGAAAAGAGAATCATTGTCTCATAATTAGTTAAATATTGAGGAAGTTTGGATTTGGCAAACGCATTCTTATAGTTACGCTGATTTAGCATACCAAATCTTGTGGTCTATTGATTCCAGTTATAAATCTTAACAAACAAACAAAAAAAAAAGAGCCAAGTTACACACCTGGCAGGAGAATTCCATCATAAAATCTAAATGAATTATGTCATGTAACCAAATAAATTTGCATTAAACTACAGTTACCACTTACTAGTAGCGTTTAACAAGAAACATATGTGCTTCACATATGAAGCTAGGCAGAGCATTAGAGAGTTATTCGATTAGTAAAAATAAATTATTTAAAATATAAATAAATTATTAACCATTTTTTAAAATTGGTTAAATGAATAATATTTGTTTGATAAAAATAAACATTAAATAAAATAATTTTCATAATATTTTATTTTGTTCTAAAAATAGTATTAATTTTATTATTTAACGAATATAAAAAATCAAAATCACGTCCAAACATTACAAAATTTAATACTATCAAATATGAACATAGATAAACAAAACAAAAATTTTACCAACCTTGAAGCTGAAGGAGCTCCTCTTCGGACCTGCACTGAAAGCATCAAAAGAAATACAAAAATACACACAAATGATAAAACAATTAAGCCAAGAAACAAATAGAAGACAAATCAAAGAAAGAAAACGAAGCAAAACCCACCAAAATAGAGTGGAGTCTGTGCACTTAGGAAGAATATCAAGATAAACCCGCCAGGGAGAATCCTCCGTTTTGTTCTCTCTAGCCAAGAACAGAGCCACTGCTATCAAAGGCTTCAATTCGCTACACACATTTCCCATCTCCGAAGCTGCAACCGTATCTGGGGTTATCCACAACTGCTTGGGAATCTGTAAAACGACTTCCTTTTCAGCAATGTCTCTCTGGGCGACAAGTCCCAGACCTTCACTGACGGTAGCTGGCCTTACAGGAGAATCGGCGGAGACCACGCCCTGCTCGCTAAGCCATTCCCAGAATGTGTCAACCTCTGGTGGTACTGGTTGTGAGTGGAGACTAGTTACAGCCAAAGGTTTGCTTTTGAGGCAGAGAAGTGGTCTGTTTGTGAGAGTTTGGTGGGTTTTTGTAGAGGAGAGGAAGGCGGAGGAGGATGACGAAGGTGAGACATTCAATAGTATGGCCATTGCTTTTAGTGCCTTGTCTGACGTCTGGATAATAACTCAGCCTTTTTATAGCTTGTGGGTTTGGATAAGCTTTTCTTTCTTTACTTACAAACAGCCTTACAGTTACAGCCTTGTTGGTCATCATTTTTACGAATCATTTTGTTTATCGAAACGAATAATCGGTGTCAAACAAGTGGTTTTCATACAAGATTGTGCGAGTTATTTTGTTCTTCGAAAGTTGTCCAGAAGTTCAAAAACAATCAGAAAGAATAAAGCATTTAATTCAGATGCAATGCTCAAGGACTAAAAAATTTTTATTAAGCTGATACCTAATATGACTATAATCGTCAGTGTGAAAAAAACGAAAAATCTAAAATATGATAAACCATAAATTTATCTGTTGATTCAAAAAATTGGATATTGATGAAAAATTTATGAAACCTTATCAAAATTAATCACTATTTATACTATATCACTCTCCCATAGGAGTGGAATACTCCTCCACACCACACATTCCTAAAAGATACATATCTAATCTAATAAAATAGGAGGGACATAAGATAAAACCCCAATAAAGTAGATAAGACGATACATCATTAACTGTTGGAGGGGATGTGCCTTGCGCTCAAGGACTGCAAGTTAAACTTATGTCAACCATATTACAAAATACTTAAAGAGTTCAGATCGACATTTCAAAAACGGCAAATCCTTCACTACACATCTAAAATATAAGGTTCTATGCAACTTTATAAATATTAATTGTTAAGGGCTTCCAGGAAAATTATCTTGTTGATAGTGGCTTATGAGAAGCAAAAAAACCATGGAAGAAATCAATTCGAACTGTGGTTTTCTTGTGGAAGAACAAGCTCAAAAATGCAACATCATCTGCCAAGCAATCAATTCTGGAGCATTAAATTGACGAAAGTATTATTAAATTACAGAAATACACCAAGCTCTGCATCCACCTTATTTCTAAAGAGTATAGCTTAGGCATGCATGACTTCCTTAAGATTCTGTTTCAAAATATCCTATTTACAGCATTGAACAATACCGGTATGTCATGCTCTAGTCTCAATTCGCAGTGAGCTGTAATGCTGGGTTCTCCTGAAGTGGAGATGTTAATTTTGGTTGCTTCATTGAGTTGCTTGTGGAGTAGTCTCAGCAAAAAGCTTTGAGCAGTTGAAGCCAACTGCATATTCTACCTTCTACTCCCAAAAGATGATTTCACCTTGTTCCCCAACCAGACCTAGATCCTTGAGTCTGCGTTCTTGGTAATATTCCAACTCATCCAATTCCAATTCCCTGTCCTTGAAGATCCCATCAATTTGCTTCAGTAGCCTCTTCTCTCCTGCTCTTATTCCAACTGCAATTTTCAACCTTGGATCAAGGTTTCCTCCTTCCAACAACTTCTCATCCTGCAACACACATTAACTGAGACAAGCTAGAGCAAGTAGTTATATGAAGAGAACTGTTGCCTACAAAAGCATGACATAGCATAATCCAAATGTGGGTTGCCCTGATGGATAACAATTTTGAAAAAATGCATGAGAAAGAAGAATTCAGATTTCAGTTCCTACAGTTTTACCATGAATACATAGAGTTATGTGAGAAGTTACTTGTATTAGTGCAGTGAAGCACAAGAAGTATAAGTGTTTACCTCTTCAATGGTAGTATGATAGCCAGATAGAGCAGATTTGCAGGCATCTCTGACCACTCGGCATATGAGCTCCTCATTGGCACTGCTGACAGGCAAATCAAGATGACCCCAGACGGTGTTTCTAAAAATTGACTCCAAAAGGAAAGCATCAGTTCCCCCAAGTGCTACCAAGCGCAAATAAGGAAGCATTGTTGGGGGAAGAGGACGGCCCAATACAATGTCGAAGTATGCAGTCTCACCCAAACCATTTGACTCGGCAATGTCAAGTTTGTCCCCAAAAAATGGATCTGATTCAGAAATCTCTAATGTCAAGGTATATGTATTACGATCTGACGTTGATTCTATGAATCCATAGTCCAGAGCTAACTCAGCATTGCTCTTATTCAAATCATATTGAATGAGGACCTGATGAATAACTGTTCAAGTCAGCAGTAATATATGAACAAATCTGATAGGAACATAAATTGTCTATGTGCACTAAACGATCTTCATCAAAATGAACTCTAAAGGATATGTGGAATTCTGGTGTCACCAAAGCAACATTTTTTATCTCCACCCCTTATGAAGGGGTTTCTTTTATTAAATAAACATCAAATTCAGTTCAGAATGGCAACACCACAAATTCAGCTTACAACAGCAACATAAAGATGAAAGGATCTCTTCAAATGTTACAATAATAGTTCTCTTATGATGCGAACCCTAGTGTCCATGTCAAATAGGCAGAAAGCATATGCACTTGGATCCATGCCAATGAACAAATTTTTTTTTTTGATAGGACCAATGAACAAATTTTTCACCACTGGAAACTTTGTTTTGTGATACCATTTTTGTATGCAGTTACTGGAATAATGGAACAATAATTGTTAGAAGTTGAAAAGCTTCACCTGTTCACCAGCCTTGACAGCAAGAGGGGACCGCAAAGAAAATAAGAGATCCCTAGAGAAAAGACGTGCTCCTTTAATCTCATATGCATAATCTTCTGTGGTAATGTTGGGACTGTGGTTGATCTGATCAATAAACCAGATTTAGGAAACCAGATTTAGGAAGTCAATTTTTGAAGTGATGGGACCATGATGACCAAAGGGAAATAGTTGAATATTTCTCAACAGATAGTAGCTATGGCTTGTTTATAAAATGCCAATCACTTAGATTTTTTTGTTTAATTACAGTTCTGGGAGACCTCTGCAGGCAAAATTGTGATTATAGAGATCAAAGATGCAAGCTTCAAAAGTTGATACTGAATTCTTTTTCCCATCTGTTCACATTATTCGTGAATCACACAGCCTTACACTACTACAATATTAAATGGGCAAGCTTAAGTCTAAACGCTTCGTCTGCTGTAAGGCTAAAGCTATTTCAAACTATCACATTAAGTCAGTGCCTGTTTGGAAATCTAATCATATGCCAAGTCAGTGTTAAGGACATCCAGTAAAGTTTGCAGAAATCAGAGTGACATACCATTAAAAGGGAATATTTAGTTGTTGTCAGTACATTTTAGTTTCTTGCCACAAAAATAACTTGAAGAGAGAAATAAAAGACCTTACCAAGTCAGCAAGAGGAATCAAAACAAGGTTTTGACCACGTAGGCGTGAAAATGCTCTTGATTTGAGAATCCCAAAGGCCCACAAGAAGTCATCCAATGTGATAGGGTAAGGAAATAATTCTCTATGGGGCCTTAGTATCTCTTCATCTAATTTTAGAAATTCAGTGCGGACAAATTCTTTCACACCTAATGTCGTGCTCAATAGTTGAGTTCCTGCATCAATATGATCAATCTTCAGGATAAATTACAAGAGACAAACAATCACCGGATTAACATATGAAGCACGAAAAACCTATGTTGTTTTCAGCATCCTCCAACGTAATTTATATAAAGCAGAACGAGATAGAAGCTATTATCAAGACTGGAGCAAGTTGCAAATTTATCTACAAGGGGGCTTAGCACAATGAAGATGAAGGATTTCAAAACCTACACAGCATGGTCACCGGAGAGGAAATTGAAAGGTAGAGTAATTGTTAAGGGGGAGAGTTAAAGAATCCAAAACTTACTCCAGAACATTCGTCCAAAATCTTTCCAAGTTGCCAACATATCACACACCAGCTTGATAGATTACTTCTAGCCTCATGATCTCATCACCTCACCACAACTTTTACGAAAACATTTTATTGCCCCGAACCTTTGATGGCTTATAAATAGGACTCTGTGGGTTTCATTTGGACAAGTCAAGTGAGTGGCAGAAAACCATTAGAAGCAAGGTGTTAGTGGCAAGAAGCACATGTGAGTGTGAAACACAAGTGCAAGTTTGAGTAACGAGTGATGTGAGAGAGAGGGATTCCATTGTATTTGAGTAAATGTGTATTCATATAATTGCATATGGTGCTAGCAAATGTGCCTAGTATATAAAACGTGATAGAACTTGTTCAAACTTGAGAAATACCATAATGCAAGTGCCACGTTATTTTTCTACAAACACTGTAGGAACTCGTTGATTCCAATTTAACCATAATGAGTTGTAAATCCCAAAGATGATACTATGCCAAGTCAACATATTAAAATATTTAAGCAAAACAATAATTCAGCTAACCTTGAAGCTCAACAAGTTCCGCTTCAGACCTGTACTGAAACGATCAAAAGAACACTTCATCAACCCCAAAAAATCAAAACACAAAAATACCCACAAAGCAACCAATCCGAGTTAAAAAGAAATAAACAGAAGACAAATCAAACAAAGAAAACGAAGCAAAACCCACCAAAACATAGAGGAGTCAGTAGACTGAGGAAGAATATCAAGATAAACCCGCCACGGAGAATCCTCCCTCTTCTTCTCTCTAATCAAGAACAAAGCCACAGATATCCAAGGCTTCAATCCACTGCACACATTTCCAATCTCAGAAGCTGCAACCGCATCTGGGTTTATCCAGAACTTTTTGGGGATCTCCAAAACGACCTCGTTTTTACCAATGTCTCTCTGGGCAACAAGTCCAAGCCCTTCGGGAACGGCAGCTGGCCTTACAGGAGACTTGGCTGAGACCACGCCCTGGTCGCAGAGCCATTCCCAGAATGTCTGGACCTCTGGTTGTGGCGGTGAGCTGTATGTTGTTGAGTGGAGAAAAGTTGCAGAGAGAGGTTTGTTTTGGAGGGGGAGAAGTGGTTTGTATGCGAACGGAGGAGAGAGTTTTGAGGGTTTTAGTAGGGGAGAGGAAGTTGGAGGAGGATGAAGAAGGTGAGACACTCAAAAGCGTGGCCATTTTTTCAGTGGCTTTGACTCTCCTCTTTTGCTTCTGGATAATTTCGTGATCTTATAGCTTGTGTTCTGGATAAGCTGTTTCTCTCTTAGAAAGCGAATTACACAATTTTTTTTTTCCAAAATTATTAGCATAGTGCTGGTTAAATACTGCTACGAATGAGTATTTTGTAATGAATCCATAATTTTAACCGTGTAGACGAAGATCAATCTCATCTTACTTAAACCCGAGGCCTTTTCAATTGAAAACAATAATAATTTATAATTTTCTTTTTGAATTAATAATTTATAATTAATTTATTATATATATGTTTTATCTTTTTTAATATCAAAGTAAGTATACCCAATATGATCTACTAATAAATGATGTTTATTCAGTCAGGTAATTTTCTTTCTTTGTATTCGTGATATTTAAAAAAAAAAAAAAACAAACAAACAAAGTACAATCACAATTAAAAAATTTAAGTGGTTTAGGACCTGATTAGCATATGACAAAATATATATGGACAAAAGTAAGATCGTAGTTTAAGTATCCAACCAAACACGTCCGAGGACAACAATGCATGAGGCAAAAACAGTTAAAATAGTAAGGCAAGCAAGTTGAGATTTCCCTAGAAGGCTTCTCGAGAGTCGAGACTAAATATTGGAGTTTAAAGAGTTGCTTATATCCTTTCGAGTAACATTGCAATTTCAATTGTTTGCTTGTGGGCATCTTAAGGTAGTGAAATAATTATAAGATAGACATAACACAATTCACTTTTCGTTACCTAACAAATCGAAAAAAGAAAATAAAAGACAGGGTGAATCATTATAATATAAACTTCAACTACCAGCAACAACAAAAGTACTCTCTGAACATTGAGTAGTACTAGACAATTGAGAATGATTATTTATACTCGAGATTTTTGAGTGTTTGTTCGTTACTACGGTGTATTTGGATTGAGGCTAATGCTTCATTCATACAGGAAAGATATTTCAATTAGGTGGTTTGTGTGGTTAGTTTTGTTAATACCCGCCGTCCAATACATCTAGCTGGTAACAGTATTTATTTAACCTGATGATATATTAATTTTAAATCATTACATCATCAATAAAAAAAAAAAAAAAAAAAAAGAAGAAGAAGAAGAAGAAGAAGAAGCAGATCTCTGCTAACTAACACTCTATTTGATGACTTTCATATAATTCATAGTCAGGTTGTTACATAGCCTCTGATAAAAGTTGGTAATGCAGCTCCTGAGTGGCCAGTCCTCCACCTATAGAAAATGTTTTGAAGTTAAATATTGATGCTGCTTTCGGTATTGAAGGCGGAATTTTAAAAATAAACTAAACACAAACTTAAGCCCACTGGAAAATAAAATTTAGATTAGTCCACCCAAAATTAAACTTCCACCTATAGCCTTGCTAAAATCAACTCAAATTTAAAGTTAGCTTGTTTTGGTTTGACTCAAAGCTGTTCCTGTGTAATAAAGTTTTGGTCTGACTTTTGACGCATTGGGTTGTTAACGTGTAATAAGTTTCACTGCTCCTGTTTTATACAATGTTGTTCCTGTTTTATTTTGTTTTTAGTTATGAAATTAATCCAGAATATTAACGAGACTAAATAAAATAGAATATTTATAACGTAGTTCGCAAAATAAATCTTATACGAAAGGAATCAATTCACGCATAGAGAAAGGGGGTGGGGGAGGGCCGCACTGCCCAAGCTAGTATGCGTGTTTTGGTTTGTAACAGCAGTCCCAAATGATTTATTTCTTAGTTTAGTTATTGTTTATTATTTCTTTGTGTTTGGAACAGCAATTTTGCTGTTTTTGTTAGGTGTCTTCCTCCCCTCAAATGATCTTCTTATTATTATTATTATTTAACACTTCTAATTTTAATAAAATTAACTTTTTTATTATTTTTCTTTTACCTACTTTTCTTACTCCCAGTATTTTTTCTAGCAGTAATCAATTAATGTTTTCCTTTCTACAATTTTTTTCCTTTAATTAAGGGACATGTTCTCTTTTATATGAGTACTATTTTACTTATACTTTTTGTGGATCATACAAACTTCATTGGCAAATTATAATTTTATTGAACAATTTTTTTTCTCATCACATTGACATTATGATTACCCGTTGCACCTGCTTATACCTTTAGAAAGGCATTTTCTACCGTTGAAAGAGTATTTTTTATTATGAATTGTGAAGACTAAAGTATATGATCAAATGGGAGATCAATGGTTAAATAATAGTTTACTTACGTATGTCGAGAAAAATATTTTTAATAAAATTAATAGAGAAGTTATTATAAAATGATTTCAAGATATGAAGTCTGGTTGAGAAAAATTATAACTTTATAGTGGTTTATATATATTTTTTTCATTTTTATTTATTTTGATTATTTCATTAGGATTTTTAAGTATTATGCAATTTGTTTTGCTTAAGTATTATGTATGTTTCATTTTATATAAACTATATTATATTATTGAATTTTATTTTACATAAAAAAATTATATATTCATATGATCTTATTTTTTCATGTTTTAATTACTTTATTCTTGTACATCCTTTACAAATTTTATGGATCCGCCACTATATATTCGATGGATATTTCCATGAGAATCTGTTAATTTTCATGAGCTAATAAGCAACCTAAAAATTCTACACGCTTGGGTGGTTCTCCCATACTCAACAACACCTATAAATCTTGCATTAAACGAAATCTTTTAATAATACCATGCCCATTGTCTTCATCTCTTGAATACTCAAGACATTATCTGCTACTAGTTGCAACTGTCAAACAAATAATAATAATAATAATAATACGGAGGCATAAGGTCTTCCCTTGCTTGCTGACTTGATAAGACTTTGGAGGCCATAATTGGCTTATTGCTCAGGTTGATACATCTTTGTCCCTCTGTTTCAACTTCATTTACCTAGTTTTCAATATAAGTACACTGTACACCGCTATTATTGGGTGATTATCAAGTTGTTTTAATTTTCACTAGCCTTAACAAAGTTGTATTGGTTTGCCCGAGACTCCGAGGCATATCAATCTCTTATGCTTTTGGTTTCGAACCACTAAAGTATTGATCAAGGAGCCAAACGACCATATTAGTCATTGTCAAAAGTTATCATGAAAACCTCGATGTTCATAAACGCACAATATATAGAGTTGATCTGCAAAATTCTTGATCAATTAATCTTTACAAGTAGTAAAAGACTTTGAAGAGAGGGATTTAGTAAAGGTTGCATTTAAATTGTTGACCTCAAAAGGCCAAAAGCACATAAGTCGAGAAGAGAGGAAGAGTATGCATGAGCGCAACGACCCAATCAAATTGACATTGAGAAATGTGAATCCATTAATTGATGAACGCGACTGTGCTATAATCAGCAAAATTCTCCCGCTGATTTGTCCAAAACTGGGTTCCTTTCCTTGAGTGGACTTATGAATAATTTCAATACATCCAGAAAGATGTGGACGAATGTAGAGGGGGTTGACTACGTTAAAAGTCAAGTTGGTCAAAAGAGAAAATGTGTTTGAAAAATCTATAAGGAGAAGAATAGATTGAATAACAAGAAAAATCAAACCAGTTAGAGCAAGACAAGGTAATGTTTGTTGGAATAACTCAAGTCTAGATTAAGGGGATGTTGGAAACTGTCAATTTGTTGGAAGTGTTGGAAGACTCACGAACAAATTCAAGAAGATTGAAATTTTACTTCAAATCAAGACACCAGTTAAAACTTCTGCACACTTAATGTTCTTCAATAATACCTATAAATCTTGCGTTTAACGAAATCTTTCAATGATAAGGCTCTAGCGACCATTATTGTCTTATTGAACAACTTGTACATCTTTGTCCCACTGCTTTCAGCTTCATTTACCAAATTTCAATTATTGATAAGTACACCACTATTAACTTCTTCCAAAAAAAAAAAAAAAAAGGTTGATCACTATTAACTGGTGATTATCAACTTGTTTCAATTTTCATTAACGTTAATCAAGTTGTGCCACATACTTGTCCGGGGCATCAATCTCTTATATGCTATTGACTTCGAACCAAAAATACTGATCAAGGAGCCCAGCGCCCAAGCGGCCATTTTTGGTCATTATCAATTAGTTATAATGAAAGCATTGATGTTCATTAGCATATAATATAAAAACCTAGTGATCTGATCAGTAATATTGTATATTAATCTTTGCGCTATCTTTTAAGCAATTTTTTAATCAGAAAATTGTAGTAGTTATGGACTTTGAAACAGAAATCTAGAAAAGGCCGCGCGATGGCATTGTTGACCACCAAAAGCCAAAAGCAGATCGAACAATAGAAGAAGCGTATGCACGATGACCCAATCATATTGATTTTCAGAATTTACCCTCGTACAATTGGTTGATGAACACTGTCTTTTGTGAGTCTACTTCTTCTACTCTTTTATGCAAGACTGGGTCCCTGAGTTGATAATTGGACAAGTTAAACAATTCCAAAAAGATGTGGGCAAATGTGCACACAGTAATGACTATATGAAAAATAAAAGTTGGGTTTTTTTTTAATTTAAAGGACATTAAAGTTAAGTTTGAAATGGCCAAAAGAGAATACATGTTTTTGAATTAAGAGGAAAGAAAAAATCAAACAAATTAGTTAAATATTTGACAGACCAATTAAATCTTTATTTTATTAAATATTATAGCCTTTTTTTTTTTTTTTTTTGAAAGCAAATATTATAGCCTTTTGTAAGATCGTTGGTGTACTGTTTCTCAATGTCTTGCTGTTTCTAGAGATAGGAATGGTGCGGCCCATTCACGAGGAGTCTTGGCTACGTCCTCCGTGGAGGATCATTTGTGGCTTGATGAAAAGCCTTTTATGTATTGTTTCTTAGTTTTTGAATAAAGTTTTCAGTTTCAGAATAAAATATATATTATATTAATCGATTATTTAATCTAGTTACAATTGAATTTGTTATTATTCAAAGTCAATTAAGTTAGTTAAACTGATTTTGTCAAATTTCTACTAAATCAATTCATTTAGGATGTATTTAATTGACCTTCCGGTCTATATCTTCTAAGATTTAACTTCTTTTTTTTTTCTAAATTAATGTGTATAACATTGTTACAACTTACCAATACACTATAGTGATCTTAACGTAATACACGTGACTACATGAGTAAAGAAATTTATCCTTAGATAAATCTCGCATTTGGACTTGATGTATTCCTAATTACTACATTGTACTGTTATCAAATTCAATCTCAATAGTCAATACCATGTACCAAACAAACTTTGATAAGAGAAATAGTAATATCAGATATTTTAATTTAAAATCTTAATTTATATTTTAATTTATAATATGATATATTCATATACTTGAGATATAGATGTATACTAATTTCGCTTACCACATATAAATTAAAAGTTAAAAAGAAAGTATCATATCACACATGCACATCTTGTCCACATTATTGGTTATGTTTCAAGTTTCATCAAACATAATTTATAAATTTTATGGATATATATATATATTATTGCAAAATCAATTGTCTTCTACTTATCTAAATAAATATTTTTACTGTATAAGTAATGATTGATTAATTATAATATATATATTTAATCCGTTTTATGCTAATTTTAAAAAGGGAAAAAAAGGTATCGCATATTGAAATACAAATTAAAAGTTAAATTGGGATCCTAATTAATCAAATCTCAATGTAGCATTTAAAAGTTAATCTTTGAATTGATTGACTTCATAAAAGCCCAAACCTCACTACGACAGGCCAAAATTAAGACTGACGATGTGCTTACCATAATCAACCGCAATTTAAAAATTAAAAATTAAAAATTAAAAATAAATTAAGGACTCAAGCGTTTGAATCTCTGTGTATATATGTTCTTGTAATCTTGTTGGTAATTGTACTCATCCTGCAACATAGAACATGCATTTATGCTTTTCGAATATATATATATATATATATATGTTCATGTGTATTTTCATCTAATTAATTGCGATTTATTAAATAATTTCTTTTTGATGGTACCTAGTTTTTTTATAAAAAAAATTGTTAATGACACGTAATCATGTTATATAATATGTAGTTAAATTAATGGAAGAACCATTTGACGGCACGTAGTTTTTTATTTTTTAATTATTAACGGTATGGAGTTATATTATATAATATGTAGTTAAAATAATAGAAGTAAAATATAACCTTTGTTTTTATTATATATATATATATATATATAAAACCTTTGTTCCGTTGTTTCTTATTGACCATTGACCAGTGGCGTAAAAATTAAAATAAGCTAACAAGGACATATATTTTCTTCCTACGGAGCTAGACTCGATGGAATTAATATCATACTAGAATGAATTCTTTAAGTAGAAAATTGATTTTAAAGTTTTAAATCAATTGCATGTAATACTATGTAAAGAGATTTTCATATAGATAAATGAAAAACAAAAATTTGAAAATGTAAGAACCATCTTGTAGCTGAGAAGTGTTTTGGGTGTGAAATCTTGAAGCGGGTTAAATATCTTAGCAAGATATTTTGTTTGTATTTTGAGTAATCTGAAATTTAAAAAATTAAAAAAAGTAATTGAAAAAGATCAATTAAAAAGATTGATATTTGTCTGAAATTTTTTTTTAAAAAAATTATGATTTTCACCATATTTCCCAACACACCCTCGCGTAATCACACAAATTATAATTTATAATTATTAAAATTAAATTATTTTCATTTTTTTAAAATAAAAATATTATTATATTGTTCTACTTAAAAGGCGGGCAGTGGTCTGGTGGTCCTCCTTGCAATGCGGACAGGAGATCCCGTTGTTTTATTTTTTATTTTTTATAAATATTATTTTATTTAATTAAATATTATATTTTTATTTAATATTGATATTTTAGGTATTTATGTTATTTATATTTTAGAAATACATGTTTTTATTTTTTAAGATTATAAATTTAAATAATATAAATTAAATATATTATAATTAATTGTTCGGCTTTATTATTCAGGACATTAATATGTCAAACATTTTATAGTTAAAATGTAATATGGTTTTATTCACCTTTAAACATCACAAAAATGAAATAAATATATCATTCAGATTTCAATTTTAGTGATAATTTAAATTTTAGACCAACAAAATCTATTCAATTTTCGAATAAAATAACATACGCCAACTAAGAGTATATCGGTATATCTTTTCTCTCTGTAACTATTTAATGTCATAAGCTTTTTTGACCTTTTTTTAATTGTTTAGCATCAATTTGAGAATGAGAAACTTAAATTTTGGGTTTCTTCAACGTGTTCATTTTGATATTTCTCAAAAGACATAAATTGTTTGAAATACTTTTTTATATTTCATAAATTTTATAATACCCTTTATGAAAACAAGACTTTATTTTTATATATACAAACCTTTTTGTAATTTTTCAAGCCTGACATCTTTTTTAAAACACACAACTAAATAACATTAAAATTTTTACTAAAACTCTACTCCAAAAAGATTATCTATGAAAGCTCTACATGAAATCACATTTCAAATACAATTTTTGGTAGTAGATTATTTATCATGAGAGTTTTTAATAAATAAATTTTATATTATTTGATATATAAGTTAGACCATACCAAGTTAAAATTTTAATTAAAAAAAATATCTTCTAAATACATCGATCTATTTTCACTCAATTAAATGGTTTAAAAAAAAGGTAAACGAACTCAAGGTAAATAAAAACTCTAATGAATTCAAGATAAATAAAACCTCTTACATTGAGTATAAATGAATAAATAGATGTTAAAATCATATTTTTAAGTCTAAACCATTTATATATCTTAAAAAGTACTTTTATATTAGTAGCTTGTTAGTAATATATCTGTAAAAGAATTTTGACAATAACAAATTACAATAATAATAATAATAAATTCTTGACTGGGCCAAAAATAAAGGGGTATCCAAAATATTATAAGTAGAGAAGTCATAAAACTTATTTGGAGTTAAATTGTACCAAAATAGAATATTCAAGGGTGGCGTCAAAACAAATTTTTTATAAAATTAAGTAGTAAGTATATAATTTGTAAGTAAGTTTTAAAATTTGTTAGGGAGCTCTAGTCCCTAAAAAATTTGTGCCTCTAAATATATGGTCATTTGTGTCAACTTGATCAAAATATATATTAACAAAAGACACTTATTAGTTAGAGATGAAATTGAATCAAGTTTATATGAAAAAAAAAAAAAAAAATCAGAAAAGAGAACTTGATTCTTTAGGATGGAAAGAGACAATTAAGTTATCTTCTTATAAGATCCTAGTTTATGTATTGGATTCACAAAATTTGATTTCCAATTATTTTTGAGAAATGCAGTAAATAACAAATTTTGAATTAATTTCTCTTTTATTGATTTTTTTTTTTTAATGAATATAGCAAAATGTACATATGATGAGTAAAAAAATCATAGCACACATAACGACTACCAAGTCATGATATACAAATCAAGAAATCTTCAAACAAATACTTAAATTTTCCAATATATAATAATTTAGAAATATAATATAATGATAGAGGTAGGTTAGTCAAGAAAGGGGATGGCGGGTATTCAATCCATTGACCCTTATTTTGTGTACTATCATATTTAAATTTCAGACGGCGGCCCTGTTCTTATATGAAAATATACAAGGCTCGATACATTTAGGGGATTATGTACAAGAGGATGAAAAATGGTATGGCGTCGTTTTCTTCGTCTAAATTTTAGTTTAATTTTAAAAGCTCCATTGGCTCTAATATAGTCTTTCTAGATCAAGATTCTCTTCTAACATGATATATACATACATACATATATATATATATCAAGATAAAAATATAAGGTTAATAACTTAGTTCTTCTACACTGAAAATAAAATTATTAGAGATGAAAAGTAAAGAAAATTTAAACTCCACTAATCGTGAAGAGGAAACTTGATTATTGGGAGAGAGAATCAAGTTCACTTTAATTCTTTATTTAAGTATAAAATTTATGTAATTTGATTATCTTTGAATTTAATAAATAATGAAATTACAATATAAATCATGATAAATTCTCTTTCCCTCTCAAGGATATTAACTTTTAATCCTTGAAAAATAAACCTATAGTTGAGTTAATTTAAAATACTAGTGATGGTTCATGATTTTGTTTTGTTTTTAAATAATGGAATAACATCCATCGTTTTTTTTAATGGGATAACAATTCAATTATCATATTTTATCTTCAAAAGGGATAGAATTTAGATGATTAGATTTTTTTTCACGATGAAAAGGTAGTAGAAGGATGTGTGACTCATCAATTAAATTTGTGTTTATATACACGGTCGGATGAAGAGGAAGAAAAGGAGAGGGGCCAACAAAGGCCATGACGCCCCTTAACCAATGAAAAATTTACAACTGTCTTCCTTAATAATTTAACTATATATTAATTATATATTACTCCTATTTTTATAGAATTTAATTCATAGTGTACTATTAACGTATCAAGCAAGTCGAATAAATGAATTTGTATTGGTTTATAAGGTGAGGATAAACCTTTATTTATGAGTTAGTTTTTATGATGAAAGTTATGTCCAATACCCTTTTTCGATATGGTCTCAGAGTTTGGATCTAACTATTCATAATCTAAACTTAGTTACATTGGTGCATGTGCTATCGAGTGGACACGTTGCGCGTGAGAGAGAGGTGAATAAGTGAATTTGTATTGGTTTATAAGGTGACAGTAAACCTCCACTCATGAATTAGTTTTTATGGTAAAGTTAGATTCAAGACTTTTTTTTTGACATGTACTATAGTACATTATTCACATTTCATTATTGATTATTTAGTCATAATTTTATGCTTATTTTTATAAATATTTCTCAATTTTTTTAAAACTATATATTTTAGTTTTTATTTATGATAATTATAAATATTAATACTCTTGAAAAAAAATAAAATTATTTTGCATTCTCAAAATGAAACCAATATTTCTTAAACTTAATAAATATTTTACATAACTTAAAAGAAAAATGATATACTTAATTTTTTATAACATTATAGTAGATATTTAAATTTGAATCTACTAATTTATTTTTCAAAATTTAGAAATTTGATTTCTTGTTAACTTAAAAATTAAAATTTTCTTTTGGTCTCCCGAAATCTGAAATCCTGGCTCTGCGTCTGGGATGAAGTAACACTCATGCTTAAAATATAAATGAATAAATTATCATCTTCATTTAAACCATGATTTTGTAGCCTTTTACCATTGAAATAAGTTATAATAATATAAATTAATAAAATCAATAATTATTCAAATATCAAATAGTCATTCTTATAATAAAAATCTTCACATAAATAAATTGAGTTAATTAGAATTCTAAGAACCCACATAGTAAACTGATAAAACTTCAAAAATTGAAAATTATACTTTAATCTCAAATCATGTCCAAGCAAATGGGCTAATGACTAATGACGTGGGAGATAAATTAATTGAGTTAATTAGAATCCTGAGAACCAACTTGAAAAAAACAAATAATGAAAATTATACTTTAACCTCAAAAATGAAAATTATACTTTAACCTCAAATATATGTCCAAGCAACAGGTTAATGACTAATCACGTGATAAAAAAAAAAACTCCAACTTCCAAAAACCGTACGTGTCAAACAGAAGCATTAAATAAATGACGAAATACCTAAATTGTGACTCACAAGCAACTGTTGAGATGGGAAGACAGTGATTAGGCTAATTACCGTAAAGTAAGAATATTAAATGATGCTAGCTTATTATTTTTAGAGAACACAAGGATTTGGATTACCTGCCCCAGATACTTGTAAATTAATTAATTCAATAATTTTCAGTCTGGCAAGTGCTTGGAAAATACGCAGCGGATGCCAGGAGGCTGGGGCTTGGCTGGTTAGAAAAATTTGACCACGTTAGGCCACACAGAGGCACTCTCTTGTAGACCATCTTCTAAGTTGTTCCCGAAAAGGTTAATTAATTAAGTCTTATTAAATTCAACCGGTCTAGCCTGGCTGCTTTCGCTTTTGGAGATTCAACACTTCCTTTTAGGTTTTAGTATTCAACAATTTGCACTGTACCCGACTGTACAGACGGACCCACTTTGGACTAGGGGACACGTGCGCTCTGGAATTTACAAAAACATCCTTGAGTTTGCAGTCTGCTTTTTGAAAAAATAAAAAAAAAATTTCAGTAGCCGTACTGCAGACGTGCAGTGCATAGGAGTGATTTACTGCACTTGAACTATTGACTGCTGCAATGGTTAAAAAAAGCTGTTATTTTTAATTATTATTATTTTTTCATTTTAAAACTGCTGGATGGGCTTTTTTTGGATACGTGCACTGCCCATTCTTGTTTCCTATTTTTAGTTTGTCCATAGCTATCAATCAAACTCCAAAATTCATTCACTTTACGTTATTTTCTGAATTCCTTTTCTAAATCTTGACAAGTGGCATCAATCAATCAATTTAATTATATTAAAAATTTTAAAATATTATAATGTAATGGTACTCTAACCATTCTGATATTTAAATTTTTAACAATTTTTTTTTTAAAATATAAAATTTTAACTTTGTTACCTCCTTTGCGTATCAAAATTGATTAAAACATATTTATCACATTAATGATAAATTAACGCACAAAAACAAGCTTCAATGCCTCCATTCCCTGTCCTAATCTTGATTTATGAATCATGCCTTATATATATAGTTAAAAAGGATTGTTATTTTTAATTATTATTATTATTTATTGTTATTAAATATTATTTTACATAAAAAATTATATATTTAATATATTCATTTTTATTACTTTATTCATATAATCCCTAAACAAATATTCTGGATCCATCATCGTTGAACTATTTGAATCCAAGCTACGGCTTTCCCACTTAACTTTTACCATGATGTATACGATATACATGTATAGTATTATTCTAATAAATTGCCAATTTTTGTAATTTGTTATTTAGTAATAATAGAATGGAAGAGAGTACTTTAATGGGTTGGTTGTTAAACAACTTTTGAAATTGAATTTTTTTTTGTTGGTGTGAAATGTGTGGATAATTATTCTACGATTGGTTAAGAAAACCTTTCTATGATTTTAGTCATACTTTTATGAAAAAAATGAGCAACAATTGTAAAATAATTATGTGATTTGAAATCTGTTTCTCTTTGTGCACATTGAAAATTTTTTTATTTTATTGATATTGTCTTACCCTTGTTATAACAAAAAGTTAATATAATATGAATCATAGAGTTAAACAATTCAAATTCTCATAGTCTAAAATAAAAGAAAAAATATTTGAAGTAAAGTGATTGATACACATTTTTTTATAAGATGTGCTTAATACACATATTACTTGTATTGTACATAGTCCTATATAATGGAAGAGAAAGTATAAAAAGACCATCTAACTCAAATGATTTTTAGGTAGAGTTGAATTAATGTTTTTTGATCTGTTTAATAATGTGCTATCTAGAGTCCCAGTAATTATATTTGTATTTGTAATATTGTTTTTCAAATAAAAAGACCGTCATAGGCTCGATGGAAATAACTTTGACCACATGGGTGCATGTAGCAAGATATGGACGACAAATCCGACGTAGCATTCCCGCGTTCGAGGCTCTCAGTGTGCTCTCTCTCTCTCTCTCTCTCTCTCGTGGCCTGCAATCTAAAAATGACGTGGCGTCCACGCGAGACGTACGGCATGCGTGCCTGCTTAGCTTTTTGAAATATTTACGTGAATTTTCTACCATCTTGATATTTTTTTACGTTTAATGAGTCTCGCTTCTACTCTTCTCTATAAATAGGCTCAAATCTAAGAGAGGTTCATCAAGGGATTTGTATTTTGGCTCTCTCTCTCTCTCTCTCTTTATTGTTTGTCGTCGTAAACAACTTCTTGCTTGTTATATACTTCAACACAACAACACCAACCTGCTTGTTACAGTCATTAAAGCTAGATATTGCTAATATTTCAATCAAACTGCTCACCATAGCTTCATTAATTGCACACCAAACGGCGAGAAATGAAGTTTGGGAAGGAGTTTGCGTCCCAGATGGTGCCGGAATGGCAAGACGCATACATGGATTACGATTTTCTCAAGTCTCTTCTCAAAGAGATACAACGTTTTAAACAAAGAAACAGGCCACCATCCACCCCAGGTGGGCTCACAGCGAAAAATGACACTCTACAGAGCCTTTAGTGGCCTCATGTCGCTGCCCAGACATGGTACCAACCCCATCAGCCCCTCGTCTGCCGACGTCGAAAACCAAGTCATTTTGGTGAACTCTGTGAGCCGGAATGGCTCTCACAGCTATGAAACTAATTTCTTGATGTCGTCGGAAGACGGAGGAGAGTACGAGCTGGTGTACTTTAGGAGACTTGACGATGAGTTCAATAAGGTGGAAAAGTTTTACAGAGAAAAAGTTAAGGAGGTGTTAAAGGAAGCGGATATTTTGAATAAGCAAATGAATGCTCTGATTGCTTTTAGAATAAAAGTGGAGAATCCACCGATGGCGGGGTTTGACCGGACGGTGGAGATGACCCGTCTTGCTTCCAATATCGCCATTTCCGCTGCCGAACTGCATGTCTCTACTCCAGCCTCGGCTAGAGCAAGCAGTGAGTAAACTTTGTTGGTTACTATACCTATTCAGATTTTGAATCTACCATATGAAGTGGGTTTGTCTTGTTTATTTTATTAAATTATTTATTGGTTTGATGAGCAGGAAGAGCAGCTGATCACATGGAGGTCATTGAAGAGACTGGTGAGAGCAGCCAAGGAGGAGAAGACTCAAATGAAGAGGAGGAGAAGGAGAACAGCAATAACACAAAAAAGAGGATTCCACCAGTGGCACCGCTGAACATCAAGGCAGCTAGACCAGCTCCATTAGATGTACTCAACCGCGTGAAAATAAACAACACTCTAGAGACTCCTCGGTCGACCATCAAGGGTGTGCTCAAAGTTCCTCAACAGACAGAGCTCAAGTTCAATAGAGAAAATCTCAAGAAAGTTGAAGACCAACTTAAGCGAGCTTTTATTGAATTTTACCAGAAGCTTCGCCTTCTTAAGAGTTACAGGTAATTATTTATTAACTCTCTCTTGGTTGCTTTTTTGTATATAATTAAATTAAATTCATTAACATGGTGTTTATGATGAAACAGCTTTCTAAACACCTTGGCGTTTTCAAAGATTATGAAAAAATATGATAAGGTATATTTTTCTCAAAAATCCTGATTTTTTATGTTCTTTCAGTTGTGTTCTTTACCCTTTTTTATTATACTATTGATTAGTCTTTTCACTTTTTTTTTTGCCTCTCTTTCTTGCAGATAACTTCTAGAAATGCATCAAGATCTTACATGAAAATGGTGGACAATTCCTACCTTGGTAGCTCTGATGAGGTTACAAAGCTTATGGAAAGGGTTGAAGCTACATTCATCAAACATTTTTCAAACGCAAACCGCACTAAAGGCATGAACATCTTAAGACCAAAACCGAAAAGAGAAAGGCACAGAATAACATTTTCAACCGGTGAGTTTATGTGAAGTTCCAACACATTTTGATATTGATTTTTCCTTTTGACTTTTGAATCTCTAGAAAGTTGATTTGTTTCGCTTTAACAAGATTATGGGTACTGTAAATTTTCAGGTTTCTTCGCTGGTTGCACAACTGCTCTTATAATAGCCCTTATTTCGCTCGTACGAGCCCACGATCTTCTACAAAAACCAGGACATACAGCAATACATGAACAGTATGTTCCCTCTTTACAGGTGAGAACCCAGATTTAACAATAGTTATCTGCATTCAAGCCTCATTTGCAAGTTCTTAACAAATTATAAAAATGAATTTTTTGCAGCTTGTTTGGGTTCATTGTCTTGCACATGATCATGTATGCTATCAACATATTCTTCTGGAGACGGTACAGAGTCAATTACTCCTTCATATTTGGTTTCAAGCAAGGAACCGAATTGGGCTACCGAGAAGTCTTCCTTGTCGCTTTTGGTATTGCGGTGTTGGCTCTACTCACTGTAATTGGCAACCTTGACATGGAGGCAGACCCCAAAACAAGAACTTATGATGGACTCAAGGAAACTCTCCCTCTAAGCTTAGTCATTGTACGTAAACATAATAAACTTAATTACCAATTCAAACCCCAAAATTAACTAATATACAATCAACTAATTTTTTTTTTTCTTCTTTTGTGCAGCTACTGTTTGTCATATTGTTCTTGCCATTCAACATCTTGTATCGGTCAAGTCGCTTCTTCTTCCTGACATGCTTGTTGCACTGCATCGCTGCTCCTCTCTACAAGGTCACACTCCCAGATTTCTTCTTGGCAGATCAATTCACTAGCCAAGTTCAAGCCATTAGAAGTCTGGAGTTCTACATTTGCTACTATGGCTGGGGAGACTTTAGGCACCGGAGAAATTCATGCGGCACAAGCGATGTATACAACACTTTCTTCTTCATCGTGGCAGTGATTCCATACATGTCTCGTCTACTTCAGTGCCTGCGAAGAATGTTTGAAGAGAAAGATATAATGCAAGGATGGAATGGGCTCAAATATTTCATCACAATAGTGGCTGTTTGCATGAGGACTGCTATGACTCTGTTCCCGACTCTTGGATGGAAAATAACAGCCTGGATTTTCTCTGTTTCTGCAGCCGTTGTTGGAACATATTGGGACCTTGTTTATGACTGGGGTCTTCTTAATAGGAAATCCAAGAACCGTTGGTTGAGAGACAAACTTCTTGTTTCCAACAAAAGAGTTTATTTCATTGCCATTGTAAGTACACAAAAGCACATTAAATCCAGAGTTAACAAAATTTGCATTATAGTATAATTCCTGTACATAGTTTCTAACCAAGTTGATGAAATTAATTGCAGGGCTCGAACGTCTTGCTGAGATTTGCATGGCTACAGACTGTGTTAGGCTTCCCTTCGCTCGGGTTACATAGACAAACCCTTACTACACTTGTTGCCTGCCTAGAAATCATTCGTCGTGGCATATGGAATTTCTTCAGGTAATTAAAAAAAATAAAAATAACATTAAAAAAAAAATCATTAATGTCAATTCGTTGTAGAGGGTTTTTAATTTAATTAAACAATTTGTATTTTTTTTTTTTGAAATATTAAACAATTTGATTTTATAATTAGGTTGGAGAATGAGCATTTGAACAATGTGGGCAAGTACAGAGCATTCAAGTCAGTGCCACTACCTTTCAACTATGACGAAGGTGAAGACGAGGATGAATGAGAAGTCACACCAACCAATGAATTATTATAAATATTTATGTATATGTAAAGACAATTAGGTTGGGGTCGAGGCTCGATAAGTAATGGATTATTTCCATAATAAGAAAGATGTGAATCTTCATAGCCGATGTTCTTTGACCACCTGGCCTGGAGGGAATAAAACTGTAAAAGAAAACACCAAATTTTCAAATTTTGTTTGTTTTGGTAGTGTCAATTTTGTTTCTTTGTAAATGGAAGTTGGAAGCGGTGTTCTGGTTCAATTTTTGTGGGTCAAGTCAATGTAAATGTTATAAACGAGCCATCATGTAATAATATTTAATTGATTCGGATTGTAGATACCTTTTTATGATTCTCAGCTTTTTTATTCCCCTTTTTCTAAGTTTATATGAAACCGAATTTGTTCATATAACATCTAATATTATAATAAAACGAAAAAATTATATATATATATATATTTACAAAATAGGTTTGATAAGAATTAAACCTCTGTTACCACGATGAATAAGTGATGTACTGATACCTGAAAATGTCAATAATGCAATAACTCATTTAATAGTAACTAATTAATTTATTTGGCAAAGTTATTTTATTACACAAGAAATTTCAACTAGATTTTACTCCATTTATATTTATCGTTATAAAAAAGTAATAACAAGATAAAATTTGTTCAATGAAATGCCTTACATATTAATATTAATGAAATTATAAATTGAATTAATATTCTCATCTTTCAAATTTTAAATTATAATTATTAAAATAATATATTAATATAATATGAATTCAAATCATATCTTCATCTTTTAAGTTGGAAGATTCAAATTCTAAATTGTAATTATTGAAGAGATATTTACGTTCTTACCTTTATGTGTTGTAATCAAATTGCATTTTGCTTCCGGCACAGTCGAAAGAGGTCAAAAACATGATGCAGAACTACTGAATCTGACAAAACCAGCTCAGAGTTTTGAAGACCCGAACAACTGAGAAATTAGGCATTTGAATTTGATCAAGCAATGTGTGGCGGCCTAATTTTATGACCTGTAAAACTTCTTATTTGCACGGACCCATTTAGCATACTGTCTTCGTGATGTTAGGATACCAAGATAACTTGTCAATATGTTTGTTTGGAGATATTTTTGCAAGTTTTTGGTCCGCCTAATCAAGCGCACTGCCTGCATTAGTGCTAGTAGAGCAGTGGATCCAACTGCCCATTCGTAAAAGGCTCTCATTATTTTTGCTATTCGAACACGAAAGGCTCCCGTTGCTTTGCTTTTTAAAATCAGAAGGTTCCCATCTAAGGGAGAGCTTTTTACTTGGTACTGGTTGCGTCCAATGTCCAGCCATTTTGTTTTTTTTTTTTTTTTTAAAATAATAATTTATTGATATTATAAATTGAAATTTCATTGGAAAATAATTTTCCTGGAAACAATTCAATTTATTTATTGTACACTGAAAATGAATAGTGATTTTATTTATTCGCAAACCTCAAATAATTTCAGTTTACTAAAATTTGAATAAAATTTAGTTCATTTATTAAAAATGATTTAAAAATGAATTAGATAATTTTATATTATATTCAAAATAATTTTTTAGGTAATTTTAATATATTTATTTTACGTTTTGAAATCAAATGTGAACCCTATGAATTCGGACGCAAAACATGTAAACAAGGAAGGAGCCAAAAATTTTATTTAGAGGGAGGCTATAAATAACAACAACTTGGTTTTGGGGTAATAGAGGACTTATAGTTTGTTGAATGTTGTGATGACAAACAAGCTATGTGCGTGGCCATAAATGCCCCTTAAGTTGATAAAGACCTTTTGCAAATAAGTTCTATGAATTTCGTCTATAATATCGCGACTTATATCATCTAGCACAAGATTTCTATTTCAGTAATTTAATTTAAACTAATAAAATAGAATCCATAATTTGTGAATTTGATTGTGAGACTTACGATTTGAAATGATAAATTTATATAAGGTCCAAAATATGCAAAGTTGAATGTAAAACTCATGACATAGAAACCAAAATTATGAATTACATGTAAATTTGTGAATTGAATACGAAATCAGTGAAATTAAAATCAAATTTTGTCAGATAAATGAAAAACTTGTGAAATGGAACACATATCACTTGAGTTGGATGTGAGATTTATTTCATTTAACACAAAACTTGTAAATTGATCAGCATGGAAATTCTAAAATGAACCCAAAATATACAATTTGGAACATTAAAATCATGAAGTTAAATGCATAATTTACAATATAACTGCAAAAAGTGTGAAATGAAATGTAAAAAATATATAAATAAGTTAAAATCAAGATTTGTCAGATAAATGAAAAACTTGTGAAATGGAACACAAATCACTTGAGTTGAATGTGAGATTTATTTCATTAAACACAAAACTTGTAAACTTGATCAACATGAAAATTGTAAAATGAACACGAAATATACAAATTGGAACATTAAAATTATGAAGTTAAATGCATAATTTACAATATAAATGAAAAAAGTGTGATATATATATATAAATATATATGTAGTGGCCATAGATCCAGCCCAATATTAGGTCCACGAGTAAATTGAACAATAGGCCCAATGTGTCGGTCGACATTATTTTATAGCTCGACTCATTGGTCGACAAATTAATGTTCCCTTAAATGGACTAATCAACTTGATAAATGATAGTCTACTCGACTTAGAGTAAATGTACTCTTTGTAGAACAACTCATGAGTTCGATCGATCAAATTTAGAGTATCTAAAAACCATTTTTATAGGTCGTTCGACATGCCATTGACCTAAAGGTTTATAGTTTGATTCGAACTCTTCCACTTTGAGTCTAACTAGGGAATAATCATGATTATTCTCAATTTTACTCAAACTTAGACTCCTAGGTTTACTAATATTAGTCTATTTCAAACTAAGTAGGACTTCTCGCTTATAAAAGGGTCCTTACACCCTCAAATAAAGGAATCCATCTTTCACAGATACTGTTACTCTGTCGGAGCATCATCAAACCTCTCTGAAACCTAACTTCCAGCACAATCAATAGCAAACTGCTCACGATACCGCCTACATTCTGGTCTAGCCATCCGATCAATACAATTAGACTATACAGATTATATATCTACTGTCCAAATATCATCAAGACTACCATATTTTATTGTTTTCTATCACTTTTTATATTGCATTTACTGACTTAAGCATCGAAGGGTCTTTGGCTGGCAGCACGCTAGTGTTAAAATCATCTATATTTTCCTTTGTTTGATTTGTGCAGGATTCAGATTGTTAGGTTTCATCAAGTCGATTGACCGACTGACGAGACTCCTTTTCAGTTGACATACTGTAATTCGACCCCACTATATCAATATACTGAAGTCGTGAATGCAAGACTTGTTTTATTCAACGCATACCTGGACAAGTGAAATGAAATGCAAACTTGTCAACTTGACAACTTTGATCCATATTTTGTAAATCATTTGGAGAATCTATAAATCTAAACATAAAACTTATATTTATTAAGGTCCCGATTTTAAATAAACCATGTTTCGAATGCCCAAAAAAAAAAAACCCGAATTCAAGAAAATAAATTTGGATTCAAAAAAATTGATCTTGAATTTAGGAAAATAAGTCTCAAATTTGAGAAAATAAATCCTAAATTTAAATAAAATAGGTTAGAAATTCTGAAAAATAAATCCTAAATTTGAAACAATTCAGGACCTATTCGTTAAATTCAACATAAATGATCTATTCGTTAAATTCAACATAAATGACTTACTTGTATAGGTCCTAAACCATTGGCCAGTTGTCCTGAACCTTAACCATTTCATAAACTCTAAAATAAAAAATCTAATTTCATCTATCAAATTAGTCAATCCATTTCATAACTTTAAACTTAGATGAGTCCTTCATTGTTGCCTTGCCGTTGATTGCTTTGCACCATCATCATCGATTTGCCGGTAGTTCTGTTTTTTTTTTTTTTCTCTCAATCTCTTCTGATTGTTAAGTTTCTATTTCCTTTTATGTAAGGACAATTTAGTCTATAACATGAAATAAGTGTCATATAAAGTCAAACTTTTAATTTGGTGATATGTCCAAAACACTCAATAAAAAATGTTTGTTAAAAAAAAAAAGGACTCTTGCTTTCAAAAAAAAAAAAAAGGGACTCTTTAATAAATTATACATTATTGCCTTTATTTTCGTTTATAACTAAATTATTTGTTCATATATAAAATCACAATGGAAAAGTGTATGTACATCCTTCTTAAAAAAAAAAAAAAAAAAAAAAAAAAAACTTCTCCATTTTGATAGCCTTGCAAGTTGCATGGATATGGCCATGTGGGTAAATGCAACCCAGCATCGAAGCAGGTTTCTTTTCCTTTCTTTTCCCTTCTTGTCCCTACAATTTGCTATCAAATATATATATATATATATATATATATATTGGATACTTACAATGTAAGTAGCTGAGATGAGGAGAGGATACACGATCATGTATTTATTAAATGGCTTTTTAACATGCAGTGTAGTCGATTTTAAAAGATTTTCTCGATCAAAGCGAAATTCAAATATGTTAAATTTGGCAACTTGAAGTCGACTTGTTTTCAAGTTAATTGAATCTAGCAACCGCAATTGGCATCTGTTATTACGCTGACACACAACGTTAAATGTTTGAGGGGTTGTCGCCTGCCCATGTAGCTGCTTTTATATTCATTAATAATGAATCTCCTATTGGACGCAACTTGTTCATTTTATATTAGATTGGAAGTAGTCTTGTGTTTGACGCTGAAAATAGACTTGATAAAATTGAAATAAATTATGATATGAATTATATAAAAAATGTTAAAAACAGTTTTACCAAATAAAAATAAAAATATATTTAAAGAAATAATTATAGTCACTTTTATAAAGTTATAATAGTTTAATAAATTATTACGCTGTTATTACGCTGACACACAACGTTAAATGTTTGAGGGGTTGTCGCCTGGCGTCCATGCCCATGTAGCTGCTTTTATATTCATTAATAATGAATCTCCTATTGGACGCAACTGTTCATTTTATATTAGATTGGATGCAGTCTTGTGTTTGACGCTGAAAATAGACTTGATAAAATTGAAATAAATTATGATATGAATTATATAAAAAATGTTAAAAACAGTTTTACCAAATAAAAATAAAAATATATTTAAAAAAATAATTATAGTCACTTTTATAGAGTTATAATATTTTAATAAATTATAATTGTTAGTACTTTTTTAATTAAGTTTTTAAATTAATATTTTTACATAATTTTAATTTTTAAAATTTAACTCATTAAATAAAAATATTTAAAAAAAATTAAATAAAACGTAATACTATGTTGAAACCCATCATGACGACGGGTTTCATGGAAACTACATTTGTGGGTTACAAACTGCTTGGTGGGACTGGTTGTCACCAAACCCTGGACTGGTTACACCAGTTCAGTAATAAGTCCAACATGGCCGCATGAGCCGCCGTACACCACCTACAAGCATGCCTCATTGAGCTTTCGGACCTAAATAGTCGAGCCTTACGCTACTGAAGATTTTTGGACACAAGCCGGAGGCCCTTGAGTTTTCTAACAAAAAATAAATTTTCAAATTTACATTTGCAGCTAAAATTACATAAATTATGAGATTAGATTAGTCCAATGAAAAGATTTGGGATTTCTTTGCAACAAGCTTGTTAAGCAGTGCGTCCATAATTTATAAAAACATTAACACACATGTTAATAATTTAAAAAGTTAATAAAAAGGATATTATATTTCGAGTTACGTACAAGAAGCTATATATCAATATAATATATAATGAATAAATAAATATGAATTATTTATTTAAATTTTAAATGGTTAATATGTGTCTTTAAGATTATGCTCTCTTACTAACAAGCCATCTATGCATAAACGCATCACACCTGAGCTATTAAGCTGAAGGATAGCCTACCGATCTTTAAATGCAACCTACTTCAACTTCAAGCTGAAACCAAGTTTCAAAGCCAATACGGCTGATTCTTTCATTAATTGTTAGTTTATAGCTCTCTCCTTACACAATATTTCTAAATCCAAAACTGCAAGCTAAAATCTTGTCACTATCATATTAGATATTTACAGTGAGGAGCAATTTTACTTGCATTTGTGTGTATAGACAGAGCATCTAACCACAATCTAGCTGACTCAATTGAATCACACATACAGCATTTCTATTCTGATCATCAATAATTTTCTAGGGGTAACACCAATAAAGAACCATGCATATGAACACAACACACAAAGTAATTTGAAATTCTGTGGGGATTTTGTTAAGAGATAAAATCGTTAGATTTTATAGAAGGGACATAAAAAAAGAAGAAATAAAAATCATACATAGTTCTCTACTTTTTTCAAGAAATTGATCGTGGAAAAGCTCAGTTTTACGGATCAGCAAGCTAAAATCTCAAACAATATGGAACAACTTCCCAAATGACTTTGATAGCTAAGCATTTGGTAAAGAGATATAATAAATGTCCTCTTTTAGGTTTCGTTTGACATGCAGAATTAGAATGAAATAGATTTGATTAGATTGGAATTGAATGAATTAAATTGAAATGAAACATCATCATTCCATAGTTGGTAGAACTTGAAATTGGATTATAAATTATACTATATCATGTTTTGTATAGATTGAGATTGAATTGAAATAAAATTAATTTAAATTTTTTATTATATAAAATTCATTTTATAAAAAATTTAAAAAAATAAAAAACCAAACATCATCCCCCACAGTTCATCAATATAAAAAATCATAGTTCATCAATATCATCGTCTCTCACAATTCAACATCAGCAACTAACAACTTATTAATATCATCAATTCAGTTTATCAACATCATCATTTCCCATAACAATAACATGATCAACAACATTAAAACATCATAACATTAAAAAAAAAAAAAAAAAAACTCAGAACAAAGGTTTGTTCGATCCCAGAACCATCTGGTTTTGGGTTTCGATTGTTGAACTCAGAATAAGATGTTTTTGGGTAGTCCCAACTCATAAGAAGAAGAAGAAGAAAAGAAGAAGAAGAACAACAACAACAACATTAAAACATCATAACATTAAAAAAAAAAAAAAAAAAAAAAAAAAAAAAAACTCAGAACAAAGGTTTTGTTCGAACCCAGAACCATCTGGTTCTGGGTTTCGATTGTCGAACTCAGAATCAGATGCTTTTGGGTAGTCCAGATGCTTTTGGGTAGTCCCAACTCATAAGAAGAATCAGATGCTTTTGGGTGTCTAAATGCTTTTGGGTAGTCCCAACTCAAAAGAAGAAGATGCTTTTGGGTCTCTAGATGTTTTTGGGTAGTCCCAACTTGGGCGTCTAGATGCTTTTAGGTAGTCCCAACTCATAAGAAGAAGAAGAAGAACACCCAACTCAGAAGAAGAAGATGCTTTTGGGTGTCTAGATGCTTTTGGGTAGTCCCAACTCATAAGAAGAAGAAGAAGAAGAAGAAGAAGACCCAACTCAGAAGAAGAAGAAGAAGAAGAACTACCCAACTCAGAAGAAGAAGATGCTTTTGGGTGTCTAGATGCTTTTGGGTAGTCCCAACTCATAAGAAGAAGAAGAAGAAGAAGAAGAAGAAGACCCAACTCAGAAGAAGAAGAAGAAGAAGAAGAAGAAGAACTACCCAACTCAGAAGAAGAAGATGTTTTTGGGTAGTCCCAACTTGGGTGTCTAGATGTTTTTGGGTAGTCCCAACTCATAAGAAGAAGAAGAAGCCCAACTCATAAGAAGAAGAAAAAGAAGAAGAAGACCCAACTCAGAAGAAGAAGAAGAACTACCCAACTTAGAAGAAGAATATGCTTTTGGGTAGTCCCAACTTGGATGTCTAGATGCTTTTGGGTAGTCCCAACTTGGATGTCTAGATGCTTTTTGGGTAGTCCCAACTCATAAGAAGAAGTTCTTCTCAACTCAGAAGAAGAAGATGCTTTTGGGTAGTCCTAACTTGGGTGTTTAGATGCTTGTGGGTAGTCCCAACTCATAAGAAGAAGAAGAAGAAGAAGTCCCAACTTGGGTGTCTAGATGCTTTTAGGTAGTCCCAACTCAGAAGAAGAAGAAAGAAGAAAGAAGAAGAAGAAGAAGAAGAAGAAGTCCCAACTTGGGTGTCTAGATGCTTTTGGGTAGTCCCAACTCAGAAGAAGAGAAGAAGAAGTCCCAACTTGGGTGTCTAGATGCTTTTGGGTAGTCCTAACTCAGAAGAAGAAGAAGAAGAAGAAGTCTCAACTTGGGTGTCTAGATGCTTTTGGGTAGTCCCAACTCAGAAGAAGGAAGAAGAAGAAGAAGAAGAAGTCCCAACTTGGGTGTCTAGATGCTTTTGGGTAGTCCCAACTCAGAAGAAGAGAAGAAGAAGTCCCAACTTGGGTGTCTAGATGCTTTTGGGTAGTCCCAACTCAGAAGAAGAAGAAGAAGAAGAAGAAGAAGAAGTCTCAACTTCGGTGTCTAGATGCTTTGGGTAGTCCCAACTCAGAAGAAGGAAGAAGAAGAAGAATAAGAAGAAGAAGTCCCAACTTGGGTGTCTAGATGCTTTTGGGTAGTCTCAACTCAGAAGAAGGAAGAAGAAGAAGAAGAAGAAGAAGAAGAAGTCCCAACTTGGGTGTCTATATGCTTTTGGGTAGTCCCAACTCAGATGAAGAAGAAGAAGAAGAAGAAGAAGTCTCAACTTGGGTGTCTAGATGCTTTTGGGTAGTCTCAACTCAGAAGAAGGAAGAAGAAGAAGTCCCAACTTGGGTGTTTAGATGCTTTTGGGTAGTCCCAACTCAGAAGAAGAAAAAGAAGAAGAAGAAGTCCCAACTTGGGTGTCTAGATGCTTTTGGGTAGTCCTAACTCAGAAGAAGGAAGAAGAAGAAGAAGAAGAAGAAGAAGTCCCAACTTGGGTGTCTAGATGCTTTTGGGTAGTCCTAACTCAGAAGAAGGAAGAAGAAGAAGAAGAAGAAGAAGAAGTCCCAACTTGGGTGTCTAGATGCTTTTGGGTAGTCCCAACTCAGAAGAAGAAGAAGAAGAAGAAGAAGAAAAAGAAGTCCCAACTTGGGTGTCTAGATGCTTTTGGGTAGTCCCAACTCAGAAGAAGGAAGAAGAAGAAGAAGAAGAAGAAGAAGAAGTCCCAACTTGGGTGTCTAGATGCTTTTGGGTAGTCCCAACTCAGAAGAAGAAAGAAGAAGAAGAAGGAGAAGAAGAAGTCCAACTTGGGTGTCTAGATGCTTTTGGGTAGTCCCAACGAAGAAGAAGAAGAAGAAGAAGAAGAAGAAGAAGAAGAAGAAGAAGAAGAAGAAGAAGAAGAAGAGGAAGAAGAGAAGGAGAATGAGAAGGAGAAGGAGAAGGAGAAGGAGAAGAAGGAGGAGAAGAAGAAGGAGAAGAAGGAGAAGAATGAGGAGAAGAAGAAGAAGAAAAAGAAGAAAGAAGAGAAAGAAGGAGAGAAGGAGAAGAAGAAGAAGAGAAGAAGAAGAAAGAAAGAGAGAAGGGAAGAAGAAGAAGAAGAAGAAGAAGAAGGTGAGAGGAAGGAAGGAAGGTGAGAGGAAGAGAGAAGAAGAAGGAAGGTGAGAGGAAGAAGGTGAGAGAAAGAGAGAAGAAGAAGGAAGGTGAGAGAAAGAGAGATAGACAGGAAGAAGAGAAAGAAGATGAGTAATGACAAATCTTATTTTATCTAAAGACCATGGTTATAGTTGGAATTGATGAATTCCAAAAGAATGAGAAATGAGAAGAGTTTGAGATTTAAAGAATTCTAATTCCAAGAAGAAGAAGGAAGAAGAAGAAGAAGAAGGAAGGAAGAAGAAGAGAAGAGAAGAAGAAGAGAAGAAGAAGGAAGGTGAGAGGAAGGAAGGTGAGAGAAAGAGAGATAGATAGGAAGAAGAGAAAGAAGATGAGTAATGACAAATCTTATTTTATCTAAAGACATGGTTATAGTTGGGATTGATGAATTCCAAAAGCATGAGAAATGAGAAGAGTTTGAGATTTAAAGAATTCTAATTCCATTATATTTCCATTGGCATCCAAACATAGTATTTAAGTAGTTTGAGATTTCTAAATCTCAAACATACTCTTAATCCCATATGCCAAACATTGTCTTAGGGAGTGCAGTTGTCATATACCATGGATAGTTAACTATTGAATGACATTAAACAGTTACTAAACCATTACCATATTTATATAAGATAATAAGAGAAATAGGTATTCATTTTATTGGAATAAGCTAATCATATCAGACATCTTTTATAATAGTTTTGATGACATTAATTTAAAATTGAACTTTGTTAGCCTAGTGTTAGGATTCCGTACCATTAGCTTGTCTATTTTGTCACATGCATTGCTGATCTTAAATTGGCAACTCCTCTACGGCAACCCCTTGAAATTCCTTCCTAGGAAATATCTCGCCCTTCCTCCCCAGGAAAAATATCGCCCTTCGAACTCATTATAAGCATCATATTTGATGAAGCAACACGGTGTAGATAGATACATCCCACATTGACCAATTAGACACCAAGTTCAATATCGAACTATATGAGTACATATATATATATATATATATATATAACACTAGTTTTTTCAATCATTACACGAGATGTTGGAAATATGATTCAACTTGTAAATAGTAATCTATCGAATTGGACCGGAATGAGATAGAAAAAACGTCAAAACATATAAAAGCTTTATCCTAATGAAAACCGGAAGAAAACTCTTTTTAGAGGCTAAAGTTTGATAGACAAATGCCATGTGAAGACTCTACAGTGTCTTAAACATTTCTGATTGTAGGCAAACACTAGTTGGAGACAGATACCCCAAATATCTTACAGCTGTTTCCTAAGAAGTTACAACACAGGTTTGCCACATAAGACAGGATTTTTGATGTAGTTATCTAGGTCATCTGGGTCAGTTGTTCCTAATAAAATGTGGTCATATGGGTCAATCGGTTCCATCATACATCTTCATGTTTGGTAGGGTGAATTTTCGTAGCATGTCCATCAACGCTATTGCATCAACGAACGGCGAATTTGCAAAGCTGGTTGCTGCACTCTTTTTAATGGGCGCTGGAATTCCTGTAATTCGGTGGGTCAGCCTTTGAATCTCAAGTATCAGGTTCAATGTTGGTTGGTGGAAGAGTGGTAACAGGATCGTGGGTGGCATCAACTAACCCCATTTCCTACTTCTTGCATGATGGTCTCACCAAGTTAAGACCCATCATGCGGACCACCACTTTCCACTTTATGCACTTAAGCTCACTGTTGGGCCACGTAACTTCATCCCATTTTATGTTAGAGGAGTAATATTTCCACCCCTAAAAGTCTATATGTTCACCCTTTTTTATGTATACCCCATTAAAATATTTTAATAGATTATATATGGTAAGCCCACCCCACATCCAAACTTACCCTTAAATGTATTTATTTTATAATTATAAATAAATAAACTATAAAATAATTAAAATTACATATAAAGAGTTTTTGGAAAAAAAAAAAAAAATTACAAAGAGCTGCACTTCCACCAGATTTGGATGGAGGCAGCAGTCATATGTGATTTGGTTCTCCATTAAATGCCTCAAGCATATATGGAAATAAATGGATCATATTATGATTTTTTGAGTTATAATAGTGGAGGAGTTTTTACAAAGTGAATTCATCGGTTTGCTTTAAAGATGTTGTGAATTAAAGATGATCATGCTTTTCTTCTACGTAGCAATGAATCGATACTTGGCCATTTGTTACTTCATTTCTCCTAAATTTTTATTAGGGAGGCTATTGTTTTCTCCATCTATTCTATTTAGGATGAAGGAGGCAACAACTTCCTCCATGTTTTAGTTCCTCCCACCTTTTGATGTAGGTTTTTTTTTTTTTTTTTAAAAAAAAATTAATTTAATTAGTTAAATTTAGAAAAGTAAATAGTTATTTTTTCAAAAATAAATAATTAAAATAATAATTATAATATCTTTTGATTGAAGTATTAAAAATTTAATTTAAGGATAATGTGAGAATTTGAAAATAAATAAATTAGGGGTGCGGATACAGTGTTACAGTGGTGTAAATATGGCCACTTATTATGTTAAGTTGGTGCATTTCTTTCATCACTTGTTATTGGGTTTTTGCCAATACAGTATTCTGGTTCAAGTCTTGTGGGTCAAAGTCAATGTAAATATTATATACGAGCCATCATAGAGTAACATTTATTTTATTCAGATTTTAGATATTTTCTTTTTTAATAAAAATTTTACATCAACCTATCAAAATCAATTACTACTTATATAATTCGAATATCTATTTTATAATTAAGAGATAATTAGAGTTATAATAAAAAAAGAAAACTATATATAGTTATTGAACTTCCACAACCATACATTAAGAGATGATTTGTTAACACCTATAATGATACTTGAAGGTGTCAACAATGCAATAACTCATTTAAAAGAAACTAACTAATTTATTTGATAAAATTATTTAAGGAAAAATTTTATTTTCATTTTTAGGATTTTAGAAAGTATTAAGACTTTAGTTATTATTAAAAACAGTTTCATCTTCTCTAAAATTTTCAAAACATATTAAATAGGTCGCCATCGTTAGTCAATTGACGGCTAAATGAGACAAAACATTTAAAAAGATTTATTTGCCCTTGATAGTCTATTAAATTACCATCTTAACCCTAATGTAACAAATATATTATAGTACAATCTGACTAAAATATCTTTGAGGTATTTACTTTAATTAACCAACCCAATTTTAAAACATGTAAGTAAAATTAAAATATATAATTCTGAAATTAATAAAAAATAATTTTCTAAAAATAAATAAAAATACAAAATTTGGTGGATCACCACCATCGTCAGATCTCCATCAACCTTGGAATTTTTTTGAAAAAATAAAACATAAAAAAAAAAAAAAAAACGAACCCCAATCTTCATCTTCAACTAACAACCCTTGATCCCGTGATATGAGGAATGCGAGCTCACGCCGATCGAGGACGGATTGAGGTTGCTTATGGACAACGAAAAGAAGGTGGAGAAACTCGCCGGGGAGTGAGTGCACTCGCTTGTAGACTAGCTTGTAAGTCATATCCGGAAGAGTCAAGTTTTATTCAATTCAACTGGTCAATCCTGGCTGCTTCCACTTCCACGGAAACTCAACACCTCTTTTTACAATTCAACAATTTTCACTGTACCGAACTGCCCGAATCCGAGATACGGTTTTCCTGCTTAATTTCTACCGTGATACATACACATACAGTCTATATGTATATATACTATTATTCTAATAAATTACCATTTTTCCATCTGTTCTTTAGTTATAATAGGATGGAAGAGACTTAATGGGTTGGTTGTTCAACAGATTTTAAAATTGAATTTTTTCTTGTTGGTGTAAAATGTGTGGATAATTATAATTCTAGGATCCATGAAGAAAACCTTAATTTATATGACTTTGTTTTAATACTTCAGTCTTAGTTTTTATGGAAAAAAGTAAGCAATAATTGGAAAATAATTATGTGATTTGGAATCTATTCATCTTTACACATTCAACTTTGTTTTTGTTTGTTTTGTTTTTTTAATTTCATTGATATTGTCTAATCACAAAAAGTGAATATAATGTGAATTATGGAGTTAAATATTTCAAATTCTCATCCCTAAAATATAAAAATAATCGAATTAAAGTAATTAATACACATAATTTATTTTGAAACTGTGATTAATACATATATTACTTGTATTGTAAATAGTCCTAATAGTGGCAGAGAAAGCAGAAAAAGACCAAGTCGTAGGCTCGATTGAAATACATTTGACAACATAGGTGCATGCAACATGACTTGGCATGACAAATCCGACTCATCATTTGCGCGTTTTCAACTATCTTGATATTTTTCTATCTTCAACGAGTCTAATCACTTTTATTCTTCCCTATAATTCTGTATAAATAGACTCAAATCTAAGAGAGGCTGATCAAGGAATTTTTTGGCTCTCTCTCTCTCTGTTGTTTGTCATCTTAAACGACTTCTTGCTTGTTACATACTTCAACACAACAACGCCAACCTACTTGTTACAGTCATTAAAGCTAGCTATTACTAATATTTCAATCAACTGCTCACCATAGCTTCATTAATTGCACACCAAGCGGCGAGAAATGAAGTTTGGGAAGGAGTTTGCGTCCCAGATGGTGCCGGAATGGCAAGACGCATACATGGATTACGGTTTTCTCAAGTCTCTTCTCAAAGAGATACACCGTTTTAAACAAAGAAGCAGGCCACCATCCACCCCAGGTGGGCTCAAACGAAAGATGACACTCTACAGAGCCTTTAGCGGCCTCATATCGCTGCCCAGACATGGCACCAACCCCATCAGCCCCTCGTCTGCCGACGTCGAAAACCAAGCCATTGTGGTGAACTCTACGAGCCGGAACGGCTCTCACAGCTATGAAACTACTTTCTTGATGTCGTCGGACGAAGGAGGAGAGTACGAGCTGGTGTACTTTAGGAGACTTGACGATGAGTTCAATAAGGTGGAAAAGTTTTACAGAGAAAAAGTTCAGGAGGTGTTAAAGGAAGCGGATATTTTGACTAAGCAAATGAATGCTTTGATTGCTTTTAGAATAAAAGTGGAGAATCCACCGGCGGCGGGGTTTGACCGGACGGTGGAGATGACCCGTCTAGCTTCCAATATCGCCGTTTCCGCCGCCGAACTGCATGTCTCTACTCCAGCCTCGGCTAGAGCAAGCAGTAAGTAAATCTTGAATTTTCAGTCATTAGATACATCTTAAGTAGTATTAGTTAGTTACTTATATATATTCAGATTTTGAATATGATATGAAGTGGGTTTGTACTGTCTATTCAAGGAAATTAATTATTTGGTTTTGATGAGCAGGAAGAGCAGACATGGAGCTGGAGGTCATTGAAGAGATTGGTGAGAGCAGCCATGGAGAAAATGAAGAGGAGGAGAAGGAGAACAGCAATAATAGTACAAGAAGGAGGGTTCCACCCGTGGCATCACCGAACAAAAAGGCAAGTAGGCCAGCTCCAATAGATGTACTCAACCGCGTGAAAATAAACAACACTCTAGAGACCCCTCGGTCGACCATCAAGGGTGTGCTCAAAGTTCCTCAACAGACAGAACTCAAGTTCAACAGGGAAAATCTCAAGAAAGTTGAAGACCAACTTAAGCGAGCTTTTATTGAATTTTACCAGAAGCTTCGCCTTCTTAAGAGTTACAGGTGATTAGTTTTTGACTCTCTCTTGGTTGCTTTTTTGTATATAATTAAATTAAATTCATTAACATGGTGTTTGATATATTTATTTTTTCGTTTGTGATGAAACAGCTTTCTAAATACCTTGGCGTTTTCAAAGATTATGAAAAAATATGATAAGGTATATTTCTCTTAAAAATCCTGATTTTGATATGTTCTTTCAGTTGTGTTCTTTACCTATATATATATATATATATATATATATGTATGTATACTATCGATTAGTCTTCTCACTTTTTTTTTTCGCCTCTCTTTCTTGCAGATAACTTCTAGAAATGCATCAAGATCTTACATGAAAATGGTGGACAATTCCTACCTTGGTAGCTCTGACGAGGTCACAAAGCTTATGGAAAGGGTTGAAGCCACATTCATCAAACATTTTTCAAAACGCAAACCGCGCTAAAGGCATTAACATCTTAAGACCAAAAGCCAGAAAAGAAAGACACAGAATTACATTTTCCACTGGTGAGTTTCTATGAAGTTCGAACATATTTTGAAATTGAATTTTCCTTTTGACTTTTGGATGTCTAGAAAGTTGATTTCTTTCATGTTTATGGGCATGTAAATTTTCAGGTTTCTTCGCTGGTTGCACAACTGCTCTTATAATAGCCCTTATTTCGCTCGTACGAGCCCACGGTCTTCTACAAAAACCAGGACATACACAATACATGAACAGTATGTTCCCTCTTTACAGGTGAGAACCCAGATTTAACAATAATTATCTGCATTCAAGCCTCATTTGCAAGTTCTTAACAAATTATAAAAATGAATTTTTTGCAGCTTGTTTGGGTTCATTGTCTTGCACATGATCATGTATGCTATCAACATATTCTTCTGGAGACGGTACAGAGTCAATTACTCCTTCATATTTGGTTTCAAACAAGGGACCGAATTGGGCTACCGAGAAGTTTTCCTTGTTAGTTTTTGTATTGCGGTGTTGGCTCTACTCACTGTAATTGGCAACCTAGACATGGAGGCAGACCCCAAAACAAATGCTTACGAAGGATTCAGTGAATTTCTCCCTCTAAGTTTAGTCATTGTACGTAAACTTGATATAACTTAATTATCAATTCAAAAACCCCCAAAAATTAACTAATATACAATAAACTATTTTTTTTTTCTTCTTTTGTGCAGCTACTATTTGTCGTATTGTTCTTGCCATTCAACATTTGCATCGGTCAAGTCGCTTCTTCTTCTTGACATGCTTGTTTCACTGCATTGCTGCTCCTCTCTACAAGGTCACACTCCCAGATTTCTTCTTGGCAGATCAATTCACCAGCCAAGTTCAAGCCATCAGAAGTCTGGAGTTCTACATTTGCTACTATAGCAATGACTATAGACACCGCACCAACAGATGCAGGGACAGCCGCGTATACAACACTTTCTTCTTCATCGTGGCAGTGATTCCATACCTGTCTCGACTGCTTCAGTGCCTGCGAAGAATGTTCGAAGAGAAAGATGTAATGCAAGGATGGAATGGGCTCAAATATTTCATCACAATCGTGGCTGTTTGCATGAGGACTGCTATGACTCTGTCCCCGGCTCTTGGATGGAAAATAACAGCCTGGATTTTCTCTGTTTCTGCAGCCGTTGTTGGAACATATTGGGACCTTGTTTATGACTGGGGTCTTCTTAATAGGAAATCCAAGAACCGTTGGTTGAGAGACAAGCTTCTTGTATCCAACAAAAGAGTTTATTTCATTGCCATTGTAAGTAGACAAAAGCACATTAAATCCAGAGTTAGCAGAATTTACATTATAGTGTAATTCCTGTGCCTAGTTTCTAACCAAGTTGATGAAATTGATTGCAGGGCTTGAACATCTTGCTGAGATTTGCATGGCTACAGACTGTGTTAAAGTTCGGTTCGGGCGCGTTACATAACCAAACCCTTACTACACTTGTTGCCTGCCTAGAAATCATTCGTCGTGGCATATGGAATTTCTTCAGGTAATTAAACAAAATAAAATAACATTAAAAAAAAAAAAAAATCAATGATGTCATCATCTCACAGACCTCAGTTGTAGAGGGCTTTTAATTTAATCAATTATTTTAACGATTTGATTTTCTATGATTAGGTTGGAGAATGAGCATTGGAACAATGTGGGCAAGTACCGAGCATTCAAGTCAGTACCGCTACCTTTCAACTATGACGAAGATGAAGACAAAGATGAATAAAGATGTCACACAACCGTTGAAATTTAATTTGTTGTGTATATGTAGAGACAGCTAAGTTGGGGTGAAGCCTCCAGAATTAACGGATTATTTACGTAACAAGAAAGATGTGAAAGGAAACCCCAATTTTTCAAAATTTGTCGTTTTTGGTAGTATCAATTTTGTTTCTTTGTAAACATAAGTTGTAAGTCAGTGTTCTGGATCAATTTTTGTGGTTCGAGTTAATATAGATATTATAAACGAGTTATCAAGTAGTAACATTTATTTAATTCTGATTTTAAATATCTTTTTCTAACTTATCAGTTTTTTTATTCGATTTTTTTTAAAGTTTATGTGAAACCGAATTAGTTCATATAACAACTAATGTTATTATAAGAGAAAAAAGGTATATATATAAATTTACAGAACAGATTTGATAAAAATAAAACTTCGGTCATCATACATTAAGAGGTGATGTAATGATATTTAAAAGTGTCAATAATGCAATAAATCATTTAATAGAAACTACTTAGTTTATTTGGTAAAGTTATTTTATTACACAAGAAATTTTAATTTGATTTCACTCCATTTATATTTGTTGCTATAAAAACAATAATAAGATAAAATTAGTTCAATGAAATGCCTTACATATTAAGATTAATGAAATTATAAATTTGAGTTACTATTCTCATCTTTCAAATTTTAAATTATAATTATTAAAATAATATATTAATAAAATATGAATTCCACTCTTATCTTTATCTTCTAAATTTAAAGATTCAAATTATAAATTGTAATTATTGAAGAGATATTATGTTCTACCTTCACGTGTTGTAATCAAGTTGCATTTTGCGTCTGGACACTTGAAAAAGGTCAAAAACATCATGCAGACCTTTTGAAACTGACAAAACCTGCTCAGAGTTTTAAAGACCCGAGCAACAACTGAGAAATTAGGCATTTGAATTTGATCAAGCAGTACGTGGCCTAATTTTATGACATGTAAACTTCTTATTTTATTTGCATGGACCCTGAACAGATGGCGGATATTATTTGGCTCTTTGGTGCAGAGGGCATTCAGCACACTGTCATTGTGACGTGAGGATGTTTTGTTTGGAGATATTTTCGCTAGTTTTTGGGTCCGCCTAATAAAGTGCACCGCCTGCATCACTGCAATTACAGCAGTGATCCAACTGGCCGTCTGTAAAAGGCTCTCATTATTTTTGCTCTTCGAAAACCAAAGGCTTCCCATTGGTTTTGCTTTTAAAATCAGAAGGTTCCCATTCTAAAGGAGACTTTTTGACCTTTTTTTTTTTTTTTGGTTAAACTAGGAGGGCTTTTTTTTTTTTTTTTGAGATAAACTAGGAGGGCTTTTTACTTGGCATTACTGGTTGTGTCCAATGTCCAGACAATTTTTTTTTTTAATTAATTTATTGATATTAGATTGAAATTTCATTGGAAAATAATTTTTGTGGAAATGAAAACAGTCAATTTAGTTTCAACAAAAGAAAGAAAACAATCCATTTATTTATTTACACTGGAAATGAACACAAAATAACCTTAAATAATTTCAGTTTACTAAAATTTGATTAAAATATGGTTCTTTTATTAAAAATTATTTTAAAATGAATTAGATAATTATATTTTTTATTTAAAATTTTTTAGTATTTTTTATTTAATTTTTTTTTAGATAATTTCAATTTATTTATTTTACGCATCAAAACCAAATGTGAACCCTATGAATTCACATGCAAAACATGCAAACAAGGATGGAGCTAAAAAATTTGTATAGAGGGGGTGCTACAAATAACAACCACTTTGTTTTGGGATTACTAAAATTTGATTAAAATATGGTTCTTCTTTGTTGTCATTACCTGCTGATCGTTTTTTCCCGATCACTTTACACCGTCACCGTGGATTGGTCGCTACTTTTTTTATTGTCTTTTCTTTTTCTCTCTTTCCCTCTCTCTCTCTCTCTCTCAATCCCTTATGATTGTTTTATTTCCTTTTATATAAGGGCAATTTAGTCTATAAAATGAAATTAGTGTTATATAAACTCAAACTTTTTGTCTGGTGGTATTTCCAAAACTCTCAATAAAAAATGTTCATAAAAAGAGACTCTTTAATAAATTCCATATTATTGCTTTTTTTTTTTTTTCATTTATAATAAATTATTTGTTCATATATAAAATCGCAGTGGAAAGTATATGTACATCCTTCTTAAAAAAAAAAAAAAAAGAAAGTAAATCTTCTCCGTTTTGATAGCCTTTCAAGTTGCATGGATATGGCCATATGGGTAAATGCTGCCCAACATCGAAGCAGATTTCTTTTCCTTTGTTGTCCCTACAATTTGTATCAATTTTATATATTGAATACTTAAAAAGTAAGTAGTCAAGACGGGTAGAGAATACAAGATCACGTATTTATTAAGTGGCTTTTAACATGTAGTGTAGTTGATTTGTGAGATTAGAATGAAAATTTTTTATGAAACTGTTTTACAGTTTGTGTAGTGAAACGGACTAATAAAATGATGTTATTATTATTATTTTTTGTTATAAATGAAGTTCAAATATCTTTTTTTCTAAGAAAAAAGGAAAGAAAAGTGGAATTCAAATATGTTAAATTTGGCAACTTGAAGTCGACTTTGATTCCTAATTAACGAACTCTAGTTACCACAATTGGCATTTGTTATTTCGCTGACCCACAACATCAATTATTCAAGAGGGGTTGTCGCCTGACTTCCATGCCGTCTTAGTTTTTTCTTTTTTATTTTTTTCTAAGGTTGGAACAAGTTTCTCACACAACCCACACAAGGAGTGAAGAAGATCCACGTATTAAATGATGAAAAATATATTATTTTGATGTAGAATCGTGCACCACTTGAACGGGATGGGCACACTAGCCAGTGAAACCATTGCCCTGCTACCATACAGCTGCTTTTATATTCATTAATAATGAATGTCCTATTAGATGCAACTTGATGTTATCTCAGCAGCTAAATTTCCAAAGAAGTTAAATTATAAATCAGATAAGATGCATGTACCTTTCACATCAAGTTAAATACATAACGGTGCGGATGAGTTAGATCGATCCTGATAACCAAACCAAAGCTCCAGATAAACGATTTCATTTAATAACTTTAATTTTTTTTTCCTGTTTCTCGTCATGTCTTCTCGTGTTAAAAATAATTTGTACTTAATTGACTAACAAGTCAAATTTTAAATTCTTCCAAAAAAAAATAAAAAAGTCAAATTTTAAATTAACTTCCATCAACCAATATACATATTTTTATAAAATATTGTTAGGCCTTTTAAATATTTTATTCTAAATTCATATTCAAATAATGTGGTGTGTAAGTTATCAAAATTCTATTAATTATTATATAAGCTTATATTTACAAGATATTGACAACTCACATACCATATTATTTGGACAAAAGATTTGAAAGATCAAACATTACTCTTTTTATAATAATAATATATATATATTTATAATTATGGAATTGAATGCTCCCAATACAAGGGAGGGAGGAGATTTGGGAGGTGCACTTCTCTCCATTTCATTTTCCATTTTTATTATTATTTTTTTAATTTTAAGTTTCAATATTTTTCCTAAAAATTAAGAGAATCATATATAAAATAACAAGTGAGGTATACTATGAGGAAAAAAAAATTTGATGGACAGTCTAATTAAAAGGACATACATATAATTTAAGATGGAGATCGTGTAAATAATAAAGCTAGCATAAGGTGTGCCATACGACAACGTCTGGTACGCCATTTCGGATTGAATTGGTTAATTTGAATTAGATTGGATTGAATGTAATAGTGTTTGATGTTGAAAGTCGATTTGATAAATTGAAACAAATTATTATATGAATTAAATAAATTTTTAAAAACTGGTTTATAAAATAAAAATAAAAATATATGTTAAAAAAAAGTTATATCACTTTTATAGAATTATAATTTTTTAATTAATTATAATTGTTAGTTTTTTAATTAAGTTTTAAATTAATATTTTTACATTATTAAATTTTTATCTCATTAAATAAAAATGATTTTTTTTTTTTTTTTAAAAAAGGTAGCCCTATGTTCGAACCCATCATGAAGATGGGTTTCATGCAACTTACATTTGTGGGTCACAAACCACTTGGTGGGACTGGTTATGACCAAACACTGGACTGGTTACACCAGTCCAGCAATAAGTCCAACATGGCCGCATAAGCAGCCGTCCAGAGTCCAGACACAGCCTACAAGCCTGGCTCCCTAAGCCTTCGGACGTAAATACTCAAGCCTTACACTACTGAAGAGTTTTGGACACAATCCAAAGGCCTTTGTGAGTTTCCTAACCAAAAGATCAATTTTCAAATTTACACAAATTATGAGATTAGATTCGTTCAATAAAAAGATTTGGGATTTCTTTGCAACAAGCTTGTTAAGCAGTGCGCCCATAATTTATAAAAATATTAGCACACATTATAATAATTTAAAAAGTGAATAGAAAGGATATTTATTTTTCAGAGTTACAAGAAGTTATATATTAATACAATGAATTAATAAATATGAATTATTTATTCAAATTTTAAAATGGTTAACATGTCTTTAAGATGATCCTTTCTTACTAACAAGCCATCTATGCATAGATGCATCACACTTGAGCTATTAAGCTGAAATATAACCTACAGATCTTTAAATGCAACCTACTTCGACTTCAAGCTGAAACCAAGTTTCAAAGCCCATACTGCTGATTCTTTCATTGTCAGTTCATAGCTCTCCCCTTACACAATTCTAAATCCAAAACTGCAAGCTAAAATCTTGGTCACTATCATGTAGAGATCTAATGTGAGGATCAATTTTACATGCATTTGTCTGTATAGATTGAGCATCTAAGCACAATCTAGCTGACTCAATTGAATCGCACATACAGCATTTCTATTCTGATCATCAATAATTTTGTAGGGGTTACAGCAATAAAAAGCCATGCATATGAACAAAACACACAAAGTAATCTGAATTCTGCGGGGATTTTGTTAAGAGATAAAATGGTTAGATTTTATAGAAGGGACATCAAAAAAAATAAAAATCATACAAAGTTCTCTACTTTTTCCAGGAAATTGATCGTGGAAAAGCTCAGTCTTACGAATCAGCAAGCTAAAATCTCAAACCATATGAACAACTTTGAAATTGACTTCGATAGCTAAGCATTTGGTAATGAGACATAACCAATGTCCTCTTTTAAGAAGTGCAGTTGTGATCTGCCATGGACAGTTAACTATTGAATGACATCAAACAATTGTTAAATCATTACTATATCTATATAAGATAATAAGAGAAATAGGTATCCATTTTATTGGAATAAGCTAATCATATCAGACATCTTATTAGAATAGTTTTGATGACTTAAAAACATTTAAAATTGAACTTTGTTAGCCTAGGGTTAGGATTCCATACCTGTAAAATATTCTACCATTAGCCTATCTTATCACATGAATTGTTCATCTTAAATTGGCAACTCCCCTACGATAAACCCCCTGAAATTCCTTCCTAGGAAAAATCTCACCCTTCCAACTTATTATAAGCATCATATTTGATGAAGCAACACAATATAGATAGATACTTACTACATTAATCAATCAGACAGCAAGTTCAACATCAGAACATGTGTGTGTGTGTGTGTGTATAAAACACGACTACTAATTGTGTTCAATCGTTACACGAGAGTTAAAATATGATTTTGAGACAACTTGTAAATTGTAATCTATCAAATTGGACAGGGATGAGATAGAAAAAAACGTCAAAACATATAAAAGCTTTATCCTAATGAAAACCAGTAGAAACTCTTTCCTAAAGGCTAAAGTTTGATAGATATATGTAATGTGAAGACTCTACATTGCCTTAAACATTTCTAATTGTAGACAAACACTAGTTGGAGAGAGGTACCCCAAATACCTTACAGCGGTTTCCTAAATAAGTCACAAGACAGGTTTCCCACATAGACGGGATTTTTGAAACACTTAAACTATAGCGTTCTACCAATCTGATATTGCTTCAGATGAAAATTTTCTCCTCATCGAGTTTACGCACAAGGGATTCAAATGTTACGAGTTCAAACTAAAAAACCCAGAAAAAAAGGTCATTTTTCACGTAATGAAGCATATAACTAATTAAACAATAATACCACCATCAGAGTTCGAATCTCACTTCCACTAATTACAACTGCACAAGCCTTGCAGGTTCCAAATATCAGGCAATACCATGATTACACATACATTAATCATGATGGCCCTGAGATTACATAGCTTGAACCCAATTTGCCCATAAGGACTACAATACCAACATAATAAACACAAGACAGGAACTAAAGATGGCCAAGAGCACCTCAAATTGGCATTTAACTGAACATTAAGAACCCTAAAATGAGCCAATAATCATAGCACGATACACAACACTATTTTCATGTCACTAAATTCTAGTTATCACATTACCTAAATTAAAAAACAAAACAAAATGTAAGTTCACCAATAAGCAACAGAAAACCCAAGATCAAAATCAAACGATAAACATAACACGTTCGAACATTAACCGATTTTCAATTCAAAAATCACCATCCAATATTATTGTATAGTAAACATAAAATTAACTAATCAAAATCCGATTTCTGACTATAATTAATCTTGCTACCGTATCATCAATAATGAAACTAAAACCGAATCCAGAAACCTTATTAGCCTCAAAATCTGACAGAGTCCCGCATATTAGCAGCAAAAATCATACATGAAATAAATTGTTCTGTTTTGGAAGGAAAAACAAAAGCACCTCAATTAGCAGCGGCATTTTGGCTCTGTTGAGGTGACCTCTCTTTCTCCAACTCCTTGACGGCCTCCTCTTCAGCCGCCTTCTCGGCCCGCAAATCGGCTCGTAGTAATCGGCGTGAGCCTGCATACACTTCCTCAAAGTAGAGGTGACTTCAAAGCACTTGTCGACAACATCTTCCTTTGTCCTCTCAGCTTCTTCGACGCAATTCTCCCAGGCGATGAAACTCTCCTTGCAACCACCCGCCTTTCATGAACAGGCAGAACCCACACTCGCCCTCCTCTTGTTCTTCTTCTTCTCCGCCTTCAATTTGCTCTCCATTATCGTTCGCTGTGTTTGTATCTTCTAGGGGTTTATCGATTGAAGAATCGGGAGGCGGAGTGGTTGTATCGAGGGTTTGGGGGTTTGATTGAGTGTCGTCATGTTTATGTGTAGAGGAGGAGGACATGTCAGGGTTTGGGGAGGAATTGGGGTTTTGGGGTGAGTCGGCAATGGAAGAATCGGGCGGGTCGAATATGGAAGAAAAAGATGCACCCATTGGATGCTTAAACCCGCTTTAAACCTTGATCCTCAGACTTTACGTCTTTTTTTCTGTGTTTTTTTTTTGGTTAAAGTAGTTTTCTTTTTTCTTGTCCAAAAAGCATCATCCATCCGGGTCCAAGTAAAGAAAAATATAAATATAAACATAAACTAATTTTAAGATGTAAAGAGATTTTAATTTTTTAAAAAATGCTAAAAATATTTTTTATCTTTTGAAAAAAGAGTTTCAAATAAAAGCGCTTCTTGCTTTACAAAATCATGTCAAACCCTAGACCCCAATACTCCTCTAAGAGACCATTACAGCAATGTATAAAACGGAATAAATTTATTCATTTCATTAGATTTGACAAAAGTTAATTACATATATAGTTTGTAGATTTTTTTTTTAACTTATTATCTGAGAGTTTGATTTGACATTCCATCAAACAATAAAAAATTTATAATTCTCTCCTTAATAATGAATAGGAATAAATTACTTATTTTTTGTTTATTAAGTCCCATATCAAGTAAGTATGAGGTTATTTTATTTAAATCTCAATTTAATTAAATGCATGAAATTAACGGTGGGTTTAAAATATGGAACACTCTCCCCTTCCAAGCTAATTTTTAAGTATCAATTTTTGAAGAAATAAGTCAAACATCACATGAATGAGAAAAAATAAAAAATGGGCTGTTGTTGAAATCTGTGGCCACATTGCTAAACCAGGATTAAACTTGACTGCAAGATAAGCAAAAATTGTTAGGTCGTTGCTAAGTTGAGTGCTTGTAACGCATAATGACGGTTAAAAAAAGAATGAACCGAAGAAGATGGTATCAGTCAGGGCACCATCAGCTGACTTGTAATATTAAGGATTAGAAGCATTGCGAATATCGTACTGCTAACTACAGTTGACGTGCTTGATAATGTTGTTAGCTAAAGTTTTTCTTTTATCTATATTATCAAAAATTATCATGTGATTTCATTCCAGCTTGTATGAACAACTTAAGACTCATCATTGAGCATTGCTCACGGTTGTTGACTTGTTGGACATCAATTAGTAATATATGAAGCAATTTGATGTAAGCCTGCTGAGCAATTTCGAGACACTGAACAGTATAAGGACAGCTTCTTCCACGCTTTCCCGCAATTGTGCTATGTAAATGAACAGAGAGATTTCAAGCAATGAACTTGCCTTTCTTGAATCTAAGAATCAATCGGATGGAGATTCTTGTGATGCTAATCATCCTTGTCTGTTTCCTTGTCATTGTAATGGTAACTGAAAGGAAGTGGAACTGACTTGAATACTCGGAATTTACCAACATTGTTCAAGTGCTCGTTCTCCAACCTAATTAAAGATGACAAGTATATAAGCACAAATTCGATAATGATAGACACTTGGCACAATCTAAGTAGAGTGCAACTGTCAGCCTGTAATCAACCGTTACATGCTACTTGTATCAAAACTTTAAAACAAGATAAGTGGGTTCAACTGGAATTTTGTTAGTGAAATGGTGACAGCATTCTCCATAATAATGCGGCGAGCAGAAAATCAATTATCTATAATGTAGAGGAGCTAGAACTCAACAAAGTTGTTCCAACTTACAGAAGTGGTGAAATACCTGAAAAAGTTCCAAATGCCACGGCAAATTATTTCCAGGCAGGAAATGACAGTGGTTGTGGTCACTTTATGAAGAGAATGCAAATTGAATTCTAAAACCAACTGCATCCAAGCAATTCGCAGTAGTATATTAAGGACCTGTAACAAAAGTTTACAAAACCCACAAAAAGATCAAGTCAATAGCATGTGCTGCAATGCGAAATGGAAACATCTGTAGTCACCTTACATTACCATGGACACATAGTAGACACTCCTATGGGAAATAACAAGTTTATCTCTCAAATAAGGGTTCTTTGATTTCCTTGCAGAAGCCCTCAGTCCATGACAATGTCCCAATATTTACTCATAGCTATTCCAAAGCTGAGCTGACCAAAGCCAAGACCAGCCAGGTTGTTCCCTACTTCAGCTCAAAGGCTGTTCTAATAAGAACTGCAACGATTATCAAGAAGTATTTCAACCCATTGTATCCATGCACTTCATCCTTCTCTTCAAACAATTGACGGAGGCACTACAAAATTAAAATACTATCTATAAATGCATAATCTGAAGTTTAACAGATTTTTTATAATAGGTTTCCTGGAAAGGGTTGGTTTCACAGGGACTGAATGAATGTGGATATACAGAAAGACAAAATTATCCCAAGAAAACATTCAAATTTATTACAACATATAGATTCCTAAGCCTCCAAGGATTGTTATGAGACTGCCATTATCTATAGACAACAGTTTCAAATCAGAAAGAAGAGAGAGAACAAGGTGATACCTGCAGGAAACGGATCCAGAATGCTATAATGGCAACAACAGAATATAAAGTATTATAAACACCATGACTATGGCATTTCTCTTGCCTCTGGGAATACTTCCCCAAACGATAGTAGCATATGTGTAAGTCAATACTCCTTATAGCCTGGATCTGGCATAATTTAAAAACAGACAGTTACACGCAAAAGTTAAAGTAATATAAAATATATATATATATATATATATTTTTGCACCTGATCTAATGTCTGGGTAGAGTGTAGTACCTGACTGGTAAGATTGTCTGCCAAGAAAAAGTCTGGTAGTTCAACCTGAAAGAGAAGACAAAAAATAACGATATTTTGCTCATTTTATTAAGTCATCTGTAAAATCGTAACCCATTTGAAATTAATCACCTTGTAAAGAGGGGCACAGATGCAGCGAAATAAAGACTTAATAAAGAGGAAGCGACATGAACAGTATAAGATGTCAAAAGGGCAGAAGATGTATGGCAATAACAATATGCAAAATGTTGGGGAAAAGGGAGATAGGAGATAGGAAAAGTGGTTATACAAAGAAGGAAAGTTTACAGTTATCTGTATAATTAGATCATCAGGCCTCTAAACAAACAAAATATTATCATGTAGTAACAACATGAGTGTGAAAAGTTAGCCACTGTAACTGGAAACAGAGGAACAAGTTGAATTAATTTTCTTGTAACGCTGAGTTCTTGTGCCCATGTCCAAATGCAAATTTGCTAGGAAACTAGTTAGTGCAAGAACTGCAATACCTGTGCTCAGGAGGAAGACTTCTCGATAGCTCAATTTAGTTCCCTGCTTGAACCCATACATAAATGGATGGTTGACCCCGTATCGCTTCCAGAAGTAGATGTCTGCAGCGTACATAAACATATGCAGCACGACATATCCGAATAAACTGCTAGAATTTTCAAAATATTATCATTAAAAATACAGGCCTGACGGAGAGTATTGAAAATATATTTTTTGAAGTAAATTTAGAAAGAAAAAAAAACATCAACAACAGAATCTCTGGCAAATTCTTTGGTTACCTATAAAGTGGGAAATGTTAACCATGTAGAAGGCACCTTCCTCCCTGTCCATTAGCCCTTCTGGCTTCTATGCCTTAATACAACAGCAACAAGTAGTGCAACAAAGCAACCAAAAAAGAATCCTGAGGCTGACAAAACAGCATGAATTTATGTCAGTGAACGACTCAATGGAACAATAGGACAGTAAGCATTTTAGCATGGAGATCAAGCAATAAGTTCTCACAACTTACCAGATAAGAATGTCACACTGTGCTTTTCTCTTCAATAACTTCATACTTTCTCTGCGATTTGAATTTGAAAAATGGCTGACGAAGGTAGCCTTTACTCTTTCCTAGAGACCATTAACCTACAGTGGCATAAGTATCAGTTTAGATGAAAGGTGTCTAGGTACCCAAGATGGTAAAATTTATGGGCCAAATGAACTGCTTATACAAATTCTCTATGCTTGCATGCACCCAGAAACCCAAAAAGCCCGTGCTTCTATTTGAACTTTGGTAAATAAAGCAAAAGACTTCAATCCAAGGACTTGCCAAGTAGCTTGGTTCTATAGAAATTTGTACTTTTGACCAACTGGCAAGTATAATATCATTTGGTTTACTCTCTTATCCAAAAAATCAAGATACTCAAGCCACATCTTCCATTGCCCTCTGAGCTATTCAAGGTCCCAAATTTGGCACTCAAAAGCTGTGATTGTCTTCAGAACTCAATTCATCTGAGGTTATTATCACAGTTTTGATCGTTTTTCATGTACAGACTTGATTCTAAAGTCTCTCATTCTTTTATATTAACGTGTTGTTCATTTTTTCCTTAAAAAATGGTTATTCGTACTTTTAATATTAATTTAAGTGATTTTAATTAATTAATTTATTTTTATTTATATCGTAATTAAGTTAAAAAATGTTTTTTTTTTTAAATAGTTAAATTCTCTTATTTATATCTTATTAAAAATATCTTTTATTAATGAATATACAATTAATTTCTTAAATTAATCTCCTATTATTGTATTATTACTAAAATACCCCTACCTAAAGAAAATTTTCAATTCTAATCAAACCCTAACCAAAAAATTAAAAAAAAATTCTTAATTTTTATCAACCCCTCTAACCCTAACTCTAACTAACCTAACCCTTCGAATCAGCGATGGTTGCCGTCAACTACCAATCAGAATCGGAAGATGTTGACCTCCTCCGATCGTTTTGACATTCGAATAGGCGGCCTTCTTCAATACCAGTGATAGAGGCCACCAACTTCCGGCATGGAGGCTGCCGACCTTTATCATCGATGATAACACCTATGGCCTCCTCTATTATCGACAACAGCAATTGTCAATAACAGTAATAATAGCCACTGTTATTGATGGGTCTCCTCTTGCACCGGCGATAGGGGCCAACGGCCTCTGTCATTGGGGTTGGAGGAGACCGACCTTCTCCAATTTTGAACTGCTTGAGATTATGAAAGGTTTACTAAACACTTTCTTACTCAAAACATATATTAATTCATAAATAGAAGAAATCTCAAATGTACTTTAAACAGTCAAATTTTCAAGTCAGAAAAATTCCAATTTTATCGTGACTTTTTAACATGTCTTTGAAGTCTATCTATGCATATAATTTATAAGATTTTCGAAGAACTAAGTTATTCTTTGTATTGAATAACAAAATCATAATCTTATAATTGGAACACAAGGATATGCAACAGACCTCATCAGAGCTGCCAAGGTAAGAGTTGTCCACAATCTCAATGTATGATCTGGATGCTCTCCTAGAAGTGATCTGTACAAATAAAAAGTTACAAATTTATGGCTTAGATATAACTTGAAAGGCTCAAATTCGTTATCAAAATTCAATTTTAGATTTGTGTCTAATTTATGGGATAATGAATCAATTCAAAACCAAAAGAAGCACTTGGTGGTGTCTGACCTTCTCATACTTCTTCATGATCTTCGAAAATACTGCAAGATTCATAGAACATTAACAAAATGATAAGGACAAGACAAATTCAATGAGTTAAAACTTAACTTCTCCATGAATAAAAATTCTCAAGATCATTTCACTGTCTATCACCTGTAGTGCTTTCGATGAAGTAGCTTCTGATAGAATTCAATAAACACATGTTTCAATCGTTCTTCAACCTTCTTCAGCTCCTCCTTTCTAAATTTCAACTCACCATCTTTGGAATCCTTGAAAACGCGCTTTAAGGTAGACACTGGAGATTCAAGTGTATTATTAATCTTTACATGCTCAAGGATTTTCCAGGGAATCTTTTTCACCCTCATTGATGTTCTCCTCCTCTCTGTCATAACTAATACAATTGTTAGTACGAACCAGATATTCTAGGCCACTGGACTCTTCCACTTTATAATTGTCACTCATATTCAATCCAGGTGTCAAATCTGATGTCTCACTTGCTGCACATGTAGTATGATATTTCAATTTTAGGCTTAAGAAATAAGATAGTTCCTTAAAGATAAAGAATTATTGCCATTATAAACAAGACCTGCATCGTCACTCGAAGTGTCAAGAGATCCTTCCTGCCTGGTTCTGCCACTCATTTCAACTTCAGGTTCTACCATATGTCCTGTTCCTGGAAATTTGACATACAACTATTAACACATTAGAAATTATGACCTCTATACTTAAATCACAAAACTATCCTGGTTTCATATTAGAAAACACAAAACCGCTTCACTTTGACAGAAGCAGATGCAAAGAGAGGAAACTATAGGCCACTTCTCTTTCTTTGCTGTTTTTGTCATAGCTTTTTCATAAATATGTGTTTCATGACCCAATGACTTTAGAACGGACCTATCCAAGTTTTACAGTGTACCTATTATTGTTTGTGGACTAGCTATATCTACAGTTTCTTTTTTGAGATGAATATCAGCAACAGTTCATCCAATTATTAAAAATAATCCAAATTAGAGAGCTACAAAGGAACACAATGTAAGAAATTGATCCAAAGACTTTCGTATTTCTCCCATTCATTTATCATAGATCAGTAGGGAGACCTTTATCCCTGCCCGCTCTACTAAGCAATTTGACGTGATATTAATTCGCTCTCAATATCCTGATTTCAGTGTGTTCTACAGGAGCGTCGCCCACAATCTTGTATATTCTCCACAAGTTTTCTCGCCTAAAACAAGAAACTGCCAATTCATTGAACTTAAAAACGAACATTTCAGATATGCATTTGGAATTTTAAATTATCCATGTAACAAGTTAAATGTTTCAAACTCAGCACTTGCCATGAGTCCTAGCTGTGCCCGGAGTGGACCTTGTCTCCTGTAAGATTTTTTCTCTCCATCTTGATCCGCAATGCAATCAAGGCGTCCATTTGTTTATTTAGTTCCACTGCTTCAGAAATGACTGCCTCTACCTTGTCCTTGTAAAAGGTATTGACCTTATTTAGCCTCTTCGTCAAGCTTCCTGAAGAAAGCGGCCTCAATCTCTCCTCCTAGTTCAGATTCCTTCAGGAAATCAGTCTTGTAAAATGTCCTGAACCAACTCGTGGCAACCTCTTAACATCTATCACTTGGTCTTCAACATCTCCCCCACCAATCGTACCTCTAGATTGCGCATGTCGTCCACTGAACTTCGATGCAATGGCAACTTCTGCTGAAGTGCTCTGAACGGTGCTGGGGGCCGATTACTTAGCTTATAGAGAAAGATTTCTCGTAATATTCGTTTGAGCCCGTAATAATCAACATAGGCATCTGTCCACTCAGGCACCTTTCGTCTCTTGAACTCTTTCCCAAACTTTATCTTCTTAGTCTCTCAACTACACGCTCGTCAGAACCACATACTGAATAGGATATCCAGCTCAAAATTAAAATACAAGGAAACCTAGTGTGGCAAATGAGGCTCCAACAACAGGCCTTGTTTTATCTTTCTTAAAATACAAAATCCATGCTACAACCTAAATCTGTTTATTGCAAAATAAACATGCAATTATATGTTGTTCAATCTGCACATAGAGAGACATTATTTTTTTATGTAAATCACATCAATACTAATCCAAGAAATCTCTTCTGATTCTCTCCTTCACCTAAAAACAAAGAAAATAAAGAAAGAAAGAAACTACACAGACAGAGAAGAGCCTGAACCAGAGATAGGCATGTATAGAGAGATGGACAATGTTGGAAGATTGAAGAATGAGGCACGCATTCAGAGGACCACTGACATTGAAAGAATCTTTTCGAGCGTTTGAAGTTGAGGTGTAATTTTCTGCTTAAACGCTCTCCTCCATTGCTGCCTCCAGCAGGTTGCTTCCAGTTAGTTACACTAGAAAATTCTGTGTTCTCGTGGCCACGGTTTTACACTAGTATCCACCAATAAAACCCTGTTGATAACTGAAACTTATCATCTGATTGGATGCAGGCCACTACACGGTGGTCTTACGAACCAGCGTAGTTGATCTCGTAATTATTGTTTGCGGTTGCAGTACACATATCCCACCCTGAACATGACACGTGTGGTTCACTGTAGCTTGCCAGTGCGTTAAAACGTCGCTTAACAAAGATTGATGATGAGCTGCCGCGTTTAGATTGACATCATCGTTTCTCCAGGTCCTTAATGTAAACTGTACGGCACTCATTGGATAATTTTGATCACTTGGAATCCTCATCCCTCACTTCACTTTTACATAAAATACACTTGAGGCTTTTGATATATCAAAACGGCTTATAATGGCAATCACATTTTGAGAGGGGGCACCAACACAACAAGAGGGTTAACAAGTACTATTTTTGTTACATTATATGTACGTGTATCGTTTAATTCCTGTGATGGAAAACCAAACCATGCCAAAAGAAGGACTGATGTTCAGGTTTACTTCAGTAGTACTGGAATTACAATGCAACTCCTATGCAACCTAGCTCATTTATCAAGTTCAGCTACATTGAATGGTACCGATTAGTTATATCGATTAATTGAAAGCATAGATAGTATGACTTTGATAATGATGTCACAGACTCACAGTAAAATATCATTTTATTAGGGAAAAAAAGATGTATTACTAATAAGGGGAACAAGATGTTACAATCTGCATTCTTGCTAGGAAACTTCAATTAAAATTTTCAGAACTGTAACTCCTTTAAACTGATAAGAAGAGGACAAAATTAACCGCAAGACTCAAAACAAGCTTGGTAGCTTCACTGCATCAAGTCAACTTGCGTAACTATTTCACTCGTCATTCTGCCGTCTCTCTCCACTGCAACAGAAGAAGTGTGGCAACTTCACTCGACCACAACTCCTGCAAAAGAAAATGTCGGTAAGTATGCATCTATTCATAAGCAAACGTTTAGAGATGTGCTGTTCAACACAAGCACGAAGTTTTGAATTCAGAAGTTCGTAAGTTATGGTAATTGATTAGACAGAAGGTCTTCGTCCAGGCACTGGACATTAGGTGAACAGAGAGAGGTCATCAGCTGATTCAGCTCACCTAAGGGCTTGTCATTTTTGCATACAGCCACAGAAAAAAAAAAAAGAAGAAGAAGAAGAAGAAAAGAAGCCTAAACCTACAGGCTAGAGCAAAGAAATCAAGAATGTTCCTCAATTACTAGAAACAGAATTTAAAGGGAAGGGAAGACAGCCATCCCAAAATCAAATGAAACCTGTCCTCTACTCAGTTTCAATTGCTTGTATAAAATTGCAAATAAAAAAAAAAAAAAGTCAAACAATCAGAACATACTCAACCGGTTAATTATCTACCACAGCAAGATTCAATATATTCCTCAATACATTAACTTCATCCAGAACACAAATAATGCAACAGTACGTGCTAACAAGATTTTGGAAAACCCTTACTTGCAGCGAATAATCACCGGAACAGGTTTCAAAGCCTTTGGTCCATTTCTTATGCCTCTCTTGTGGGGAGTAACCTGCATCATTGACAGAGCCTTAAAAACCACTTTCCCACAAGGGAAAAACAATCATTCGCCTTTCTTTAGAGCTTATAATAAAGGGGCTGTGTGCAAAAATTGCGCCAAGATATTCACATTTCAACCCAAAAACAAGTAGACAATAAAAAAATCTGCTTCAAAACATTGTATGATCGTTAAATTATCCATACCGAACTCTTAAAAATTGTACACGTCATTCAATAAAAACAATGGCACCTTTAATCATGAAATTGCACAAAATACTAATAAATCTAATGCAGACATAACTACTTTGCTATAGCTAAATGATGTTTCTACTACATCCAATTCAAGTTACAATTGATGGAGAGAGAACAAAGATTTATCCTAAAAAACCCAAAAACTCAAACGCTAATCAGAATAGCTCTCTACAAAATAAAGTCAAAACCAAAACGCCACATATACAAAAGGTAAGTTCAAATAGCAAGTTCTCGAATCAGCACACTAACATAACCTATACCCATCCAAAACCCTAATAAATGCAAACCTATCATAAACAAACAACCAAAATAAACTCCCATCTCCCAAAAAAAAAAATCAACTTACACTAAAAACTAAACAAATAAAAATTTGAATAGCGAAGAATAAAACGTACATTTTTAGAAAAAATGTGTCTTCACCTTTTTTTTGGGAACAGCCATGAGCTCCATGGACCCGCCAAATGAGAAACTTGGGAATCCGATTTGGCTGTCGATTTTGTCTGGGTTTTGGTCGAACTCGGGTAGAGCCAACGGCAGCGATTCGGTGGGAGAATCAATGGCCGCAGCCAATGGCGGAGGGAGAGCTGCGACGTGTGAAAAACCCCTCAGTTTCGTTGTACAGGCCGTGTTACCACCGGCGGTTTTTAGCATCGCCAGCAGTCTCAACGCCATCTTGACACTGCTATAAACTGCAAAGGCAGTGGTGCTCAGTTAGGTCTTTTGGTTGAGAAGAAAGTGATGGACAATGACACGGCGTCGTTGCATCTGGTTTAAAAAACAAACTTAAATGGGAGGATATAACTGTAAATTGGTGTTCTACATCAGCGGCCCCCGTCTATCTTGTAAAATATATAATTAAAGGAGTTTGGAAAAAAAACAAAAATTACTTAAGATGGCCCTCTAAATTTGTGCTTCAATAAATGGGTTAATCTAAATTAATTTAAAATTTTAACTTAAAATTTTGATTTCAATATTTAAGACTGTTTTTTTTTTTTTTTTGAATTTTATTTAAGACTGTTTTTATTTAATCCAATGATAAAAAGGTGAATAAATTTAAAATTAAGAACAACCTTCAAAATGAGTAAAAATTGATAAATGAATATTAAAGTCATGCTTTTAAATTATCTTAGTCTAACGTCTAAGTTTCTATTAAAATAAACATTGATGCAGCGACTCTTACGCTCACAATAAAGAAAATATAACAAAACAAATAATAAAAAATAATAATTAATATAAAAATTCAAAGAAGAGAGTTTAAGGGGATGTATTCAATATGAGTTTGTTTAAACCCGATTAATTTTTTAAAAATTATAAATTTTGTTAGAATGTTACATAAAATTTATGAGAGTAGAATACAATTTGTTATAGACTTTTTTACTTATAAATCTCACTTTAAAATCCATCAAATTTCACAACCTTAAAAGTAATTTATATAAAATCAAAGACTTTTTTAACCATACTTTAAAATTATTTTGTGTTTTTTAAAAATTAGATTCAATACATCTAAAATTCACAAAATATATATAAATTTATATCGGATACATTCAAACTTTTGTAAACTCTTTAACAGTTTCAATTGAATACCTTTTGAAATTCTCAATTGAATACACTTTTAAAATATTTTAAATCTAACCAAATCTAGAGCATATATTTGGAAGAACTTCTCTATTAGCCAAAAGAGATTTTTTTAATCATAAAGCTCTTTTCTTTTCTTTCTTTCTTTTTTTTTTTTTTTTTTTTTTTTTTTTTTTTTTTTTTTTTTTTGTCATCTGGCCATACAATTATTAAAGAAAAAGTTAGTTTACAAATATTTGGACTTGGGATAAACTCAAATTTTAGATTTTTCATAATATACTTTTTATAGTCTTTTTTCTCAAACATAACATGTCGAAGGTGTTCTTATAATATTTATTAACTATACCATATGTCATTTCCAAATAAAAACCATAATAAACTTATTCAATTATAATTTTTATATATCTTTTTTAAGATGTTAACTATATAAAATTTTTCGTAAAATGAAAGTAATTAAATGATCAACTTTTTTTAAAATTAAACAAATTAAACAATCTACCTGATCTAAAGAGATTTTTAAATTAATAGTCAAATAATTAATAATTTTTTTGGAAAGGTTTTGTCTCTAAAAGCTCATTTATAAAAGTTATCTCAAACATAATCAAAATATGAGACGACACACGATTTGGTTGATGAAGCTTTCTTTATGATTTTTTTTACTAAAATTTAACTAAAATAATATATTAACACATTAAAATATTCTAATTTATTAGACTTAATGGAAGTAAATTAATGTTTAACTAATGATGGGATTTTTCATTTAAACTTAAAATTACTATTGTATAAGTGAAAAGTAACAAAGCAGTTACAGTGATAATGAATATAATTTGAAGAGGATGGTGAACTCATATTTGATAACAAGTTGACTTGATAAACCAAAAAGTGAGACTCACATATAGTCAAAACATTGGTATGTTAACTCATTATACTTAATATGGAGCATACACATGATCTAACAATTTCTACATGTGTCATTAAATTGAGATATAGTCACCTCCTTGGGCTAATTATGCGATTAATCATCATGAATATATGTACATTGTTATTCTAGATGATAAATGATATTTAATGCTTCAATAATTTGTTATTTTGTAGTAAACAATGTATCATTACGAATTTCATGCTCTAATCAAGTTTGACTTGAGGAGTGAAAATGTATGATAAATTTGGTTAACAATATTCAATATTCGTTTTGATTAATAGATGTTTGTTAATAACTAATGTTATATGATATATGGTAGAAACGAAAGTAATAATTAACAAAATTTGCTTTAATTTGATATAATTTTTTTTGAGTATGATTTGATATAATTATTGTCATAATTTGATAGTAGTATAAATTATGATTTAGTATTCAATAAATTTAGGAAAAAGATGCATGACACAATTTGTATTAAACGATACTAAAATCAATGAATGCACTAAAATCCCTTTCCAAACTTAATTCTTAAAGTACCCTATAAAGTTTCTGTCACCACGGTAGTGTCGGTAAGTGGTAGGGCTGTAAGCAGACGTGGAAGAAAGTCGTAGAAAGCCACGTTTTAGTTTTGACCGCTTAGACCATTCCCTTGCTCTCTCGTCAGTCAGCACACGCAGAGTCACAGTAGAAGCACCAAACAGAGAAATGTTTAAAAACAAGTGAAATGGAAATGCTAAGTCCCCAACATCGTACTTGTGTATGGATCTGAGTTCATTCAGGAGGCGATTATCTCCGCCGAAACCGACAGATCAGCGGCTCTCCGGCCTCGAACTCACGCGAACTCCTCCGAAGAGATTCGGATTCGGTAACATGAGGATCACCAGGATTCTGGCTGCTTGCTTGATTGTTCTTCCAGTTTTCGTCACTCTCTCCTTGATCTTCCGTCGCCAGCCGTCCGATCATATCCTGCGATTCGCCGATGCCAGAGTCTTGGAGCCACGAGTCCGATCAAATGTCACTTCTCTGAATGACGGTGAGATGAATTCCGTTCACTATTTCAGCTTTTATATTCTGTTTTTAACCTCTAAAATGCCGCTGTCGTTAGTTAATTTGTAGTCAAATGTGTATGTTTTTGTTTTCTTTTCAAGATTTTGTCTGATTTTTACCTCCATATAAACTATTCTCGCTGCATTGTTGTCGAGCATTAAATAGCTGTAGAATTTAGTGGCTTATGTTTTAGATTCCCTGCAAATATATTGGAACAGCTTAATCTAGTCGGATAATTTCTGTTACTAATTCATCATGTATCTGAATCTCTAGTTACACTTGTTCTGTTACGAGACCACAGACTTGTACTCCTAATTCGTATATAGATGCTCTGAATCTCTAGTCGAATAATTTTTTTGGTAAATTTTTGGTGCATATGCTTGATAACTTTGATTCATGGTTGTTATTTTAAGATGCTGTTCGAATGTAATTTGTTTGACATCTTTAAACTATATAGATGAACTCTTATCTTCAGTTAGTTTTGTTGTCGCTTGGACAGTTTTTCTATTTCTAGTGGTTAGACAACTCAAGCCTGTCACTACCATGTAAAAGGAATCCCAGATTATTTTATGTATTTTGAATTTAAACTCAATTCTGTTGAGGCCTCTGATTTGCCTTCTATATTTTGAATTTTAGACAAGTTATGTGCTCATAGCAGCTACTATAGGATATCAATGATCTGATGTAGTGGGAGTTTGATTTGATATTTATTTAGTTTACTAACTTGTTTGTTTACTGAATCAAATTCATAGGTTCAGTCAGCAGTTATTCTCGACCTGCTGACCTTCATGAAGACAGGCTACTTGGTGGACTTCTCGCTGCTGGGTTTGATGAGGATTCTTGCTTTAGTAGGTATCATTCCTTTTTATATCGCAAAACATCACCCCATAAGCCTTCTCCATATCTCCTTTCCAAACTCAGAATTATGAAGATCTGCACAGACGCTGTGGGCCTCATACCCAATCCTACAACAAAACTGTTGAGCAACTTAAGTCTGGCCACAGTCTTGATTCAACAAATTGTAAATATGTTGTGTGGATATCTTTTAGTGGCTTGGGAAATAGGATTCTAACCCTAGCTTCAGCATTTCTTTACGCTCTCCTCACAGATCGAGTCTTGCTTGTTGATCGAGGAAAAGATATGGATGACCTCTTTTGTGAACCATTTCCAGAAAAATCATGGTTTCTACCCTTGGATTTTCCCATCTATGATCAGTTTGACAGCTTCAATCGCGAATCTCCTCAGTGTCATGGGAACATGCTGATGAATAACATTTTAAACACTTCAACAGAATCATTGCCATCTTACCTATATCTACATCTAGCTCATGATTACCAAGATCATGATAAGTTATTTTTCTGTGATGGAGATCAAGCTATTCTGGGAAAAGTTCCATGGTTGATCATGAAAACTGATAATTATATTGTGCCATCACTCTTTCTGATCCCATCTTTCGAACATGAACTTAGCAAACTATTTCCTGAGAAAGAGACAGTTTTCCACTTGTTGGGTCGGTATCTTTTCCATCCATCAAACCATGTATGGGGCCTAATCACTAGGTACTATCAAGCTTACTTGGCCAAGGCAGATGAGAGGATTGGAATTCAAATAAGAGTTTTTGATACTGGAACTGGTCCATTTCAATATGTGATGGATCAGATTTTTGCCTGTACTCAGAAGGAAAAATTGCTGCCTGAAGTAGACACACGTGAATCTGTTGTCACACCATCGGAAAATCCTAAATTGAAGGCTGTTCTAATGACATCTTTGAATTCTGGGTACTATGAGAATTTCAGGAATATGTACTGGGAGCATCCAACTGTGACTGGTGATGTGGTTGGGTTTTTCCAGCCAAGCCATGAAGAGTACCAACAAACAGAGAAGAAATTGCACAACAGGAAGGCATGGGCAGAAATGTATCTTCTCAGTTTGACCGATACATTGGTTACAAGCTCATGGTCTACATTTGGCTATGTAGCTCAGGGTCTCGGAGGCTTGAAGCCATGGATCCTGATGAAGCCTGAAAATCATACAGCTCCTGATCCTCCTTGTCGAAGGGCCATGTCAATGGAACCTTGTTTTCATGCTCCTCCTTTTTACGATTGCAAGGCAAAGAAGGGAATCGATACAGGTGCACTTGTTCCGCATGTGAGACATTGTGAGGATATGAGTTGGGGACTTAAGGTGGTTAATGGTCATGATGAATTATAGCTTCATGTGTTGTAATTGCAATCTGTTACCAATTTTTACTATATATTTAGATATAGAACGGATTATTACCCGTTAGAGAATTGGACATCTGCTAGACTGCCAGTCTCTCGTAAACTTGTATAAGCAGGAGCCAACTTTTCCTTGTTCTTCTGCAGGAAACTTGTTGCGAGATGCTGGATAAGTTTTGCTTAGCTGTTGCTTGGTCAATAGTTCTTTCAACAATGAGAGATGTTCTTTTGGTAAGACTCATAGTTGTTTGTGTCCCATTTTATAAAAGAGAGTATGGTCAACAGTTCAATTCTCCTACACAATAATTTTATTCATGAGTGGTGATTTTGTAGAATTTATGGAAAAAAAAAAAAAAAAAACCTTGTTTAGACAGTGAGGTTGTATTTACTTACATAAAACTTTGAGAGGTTCAGTCTTATTATATTCATATATATATATATATATTCTAACCAATATATTCAAGAAAAAATTTCAACAGATTGTATTGCAAAATTAAATTTTGTAACAACTTTATAAAATAAAAGTAAGCAATTAAATTTATATTTTTCATTTTGAAAACAGTTTTTAACTATTATAATTGAATTGAAATTTGGGGAGAAGAATATGAACACCCCAAAATTTCAGTGTATAAATATAAGGAGCTTACCGCTTAAACCAACTTGAGTTGGTTTTTCCGTAAAGCAACTTTATGAAAATAGAATAGTTTGAAAACCATTTAGTCAGCAAAACCAATGAACATGAAGATAACCATATCGTGACCATTGATCAACATTAAAATTTGGGTTGTTCTTTTGCTTACTTCAATAAAACTTGTAGAACAGAGTCACAGAAATACGGCATTTGAGGCCAATATGAGGGTGCCAATAGTAACACTACAAGTTCTCCCGCGCAACCCAATTTGGAGCCCAAAATTATTAGGTTAACCCAGCCCCTCTAGGTGTACTCACGTTTCTTAAGCAACGTCGTCGTTTTTAAAGTCCCGGCAAGTTCTTCCTGCTGCGAGCATTCTGGTCTACATACCGCATCAATAAAGCATTGGAAAACCAGTCGAGAGAACTGAATAATAATAATAATAATAATTAACCAACAAAAGAAAAACAACAGAGAAAAGATAAGCGCAATGTCGTTTATGAGAGGAGATTTGCTAACGAGAACCAGAAAGCTTGTCAAGGGCTGGCCAAGGCCGAGCCTGTTTGGCTCAAAGCAATGGAACGGTAAGTCTCTTCTTCCTACTTTTTAATTAATTTTAAAGTCCATAATCTTTGTCAATCAATTAGAAACAGTAATAGAGCAGAGCTGTAGTTTTTACATGGAAAAATCTGTATTTTGCCGAAAATTGGGATTTTTTATTTGTATGGTTGGTTTGACTCAGGGCTCCCCCTGCAAATTTCCCTCGTGCTGATGGCAAAGTCGAGAAGATCAATCTCCCTGAGGATGTCTATGTCAAGAAATTCTTTCAGAGGCATCCACATTCGAAATACGAAGAGCCATCAAGTATGAATTTATTTTGTTTGCAACTTGCTGTGTTTATTTTATATTATCAAGATTGTAGGGTTTTATATATAAAAAATTAAGAATTAGCTTTATGAGGTTTCGTGTATATGTGGTAAGTTTATTGTTGATGTTTTTGTATTTGCCGGTGCGAATACGAACCAAGAATTCTGGATTCTTTGTGTTTGTTACTAATCGAAATGGCTGAAAACATGGCGTTTTGCTTAGGGTTGAATAGTATATATATGTGGCTGAAAATAGGAGCTACCTAGCCGCCTGATCTTAAATTTTTGGATTGTTGAAATTCTGATGTTTTGTGATTATGAATTGGTTTTGCTAGCGAGGCCTAGGCTTTGGAGAGGTTTTCTTCCACTTGTGGATGAATAATGATTCTGATTAGTGGAGTATTTGCTAATTGTATATTTTTACTATTGAGGAAATGGCCTTTTGAATTGGAATTGTTTGGTTGAATATTGGCAAAACTGATGATGGTTTATTTAATTTATATGCTCTGAATTTGACTCTTCAGCTGTATGACGAACACAAAACTAGGTGGAAGATCAAGCTCACATTTCGTTTGCTTGTGCTTTGGAACATAGAAGAAGTTGCGTGCCTCATGATATATGGGGCATTAATGCTTATAAAATTTACATATTACATTGTAAAACACTACGTTGCTTATCTTTACTTTTTTCCAGTTGCTTCATTTTCCCCTTTTCATCATAACTTATTTACACATTTGTCATCTTTACATGTTGAAGCTTGCTTCTTTTGCAGAAGGAGTTTGTGATGACTAGACTTTATGTTATGTGCAGGATTCGTGGTTTTGATCCTGTTCCAGCTCGTATTTTTGGTTTGCGGGTGCTTGAGTTGAAGGAGCAGGGAGTCAGTGAGGAGGAAGCTATGGCTGTGGCCGATGTATTTATTCTGCAACTTTAGATTTAAATGCTTATGGCTCTTCTTTCCTTACTCTAATGACCTTTTCCCTCAATCGAAAGAAAAAATGCGCAAAACTTTTTTCCTCTGTTATTTTCCTCCCAACATAATTGCTGTCATTTCTTTATAGATGGAGTATCGAGCAGAGCGGAAAGCGAAAAAGACTGCATATGCCCGATTGAAACAAATTGCTCGTCTTCAGGGGAAGAGGCCTCCTCCTAGCCCATATCCTAGTGCTATCAAGGAGATACAAGCAGAGGAGAAAAAATATGTTCATGATCGTTTCCATAATCCCAGTACCTGGAAAATATTGCAAATGCTGAAAGAGGAGAAGGCAGCTGAGGCACGGGACAGAATGAGAGGAGGTGGCTGGTAAATTGGTTCGGAAATGAGGTTTGAAACATATTGCTGTCATATGCTTCTGCTACTTAATTCTAATAATTATTTGTTTTGGGTTGATGACCACCTTCGTATCCCTCACAGGGCTTAGTGTCTGGGGTGAATTATCATTTTAAAGTGACTTTGTGTTTTAGAAAAGAATTTTAGCACAGCGTTCTTTATTCTCTCAGATTGAGTACCATTTGTTCTGTTACTGTTTTAAGCGCTCATCAAAACGTGTCATCAATGTTCAGTTTCATACGTATATATTCTGAAACTGAAAGTCAGAGATGCTGCCATGTAGAGTTAAAAAATGTAAAGACATGTCAATTGCCCGGCGCAGCCCTGTTCACATTGAGATCTTGCTGGGTCAAGCAATGTGCTCTAGTCCTGATGTAAAACAATTCGATAATTTGATAATTAGGGCTATCCTGCAGCTCAATAAGATGCAACAGGGACCATTGGAAAATTTCCATTCATTTTTGTCTCTGGACAATATTTGATAATGCATTCAATTGAATTTTTTGAATGAAATTTTCATACAAAATAGGATGGAATTTAAGAAATAGTGCAAATAAGGAAGATGAGAGGAATATTCTTCTAGCACTAGGAGTCCTGGGGAGAAATAGTACATCAGATAAGGTTTCTCTAATCTCTAAACATCTGAGTCCTCTGTCCTCCATTGATGACTTGGAATGTATCTGAGTAGAAGTTGCAGTTGGTTAGAGCTCATGGTTTATGCTTGTTGTGTTTTGGATTACAGATGCTATCATTTGTTTCTTCCTTCATCTTTAGCTTCTTGAAATGTGCAAATTTGAAGTCGTCTACTCCCTGCACTGCACTGCAAGTCTGCAACTATCATTGAAATGTGCCTATTTACATGTTTAGAAATTAGAAAATAAAATCCAACACTAAATTCAGCAAACATGATTTAGAGATCGTAAGATGCAAAATTTAAAATACATATATTAATTTGCATAAAGCACTGGTAGCTTTAACAGAGGGCTGAAACAACCATTTTAGATGATCTGTCCTTGGTTTGCTCCCATTATAGCTAGCAGGGGAGAATAAAGATGATGTTAGAGAGGAGGTTATTTCATTTGCAATGTTCATATATGCTCGCTAATTTTGCTTCTTGTAACATTTGCCCTGCTACAACAATTTCTAATGCCAAAATGAGAAGCACGTAAATCCCAGATCTTGTTATTAATTGATGCATGAAGAAAAGTAGAGCTTAACCATGTTTGCTGCATAGCTTAAGCATGCCAGTACGTGTAATCTGGTCACCTTTTGATATTAATATTATTCATATATATAGAGAGTCTTGACTACTTAAGAAGAGCAGATTACATTGTATTTAATTTCGTGTTGAACCTGAAACGCATTGACGAAAGAGGAAGGCAAACATCCAGTTCCCCTAAAAGATTACATGCCAATTTATTTCATCGTGCCAAAGGAAACAGCTAATCTAACAAGAGGAAGATTACTTGAAGTTCTAGTGTTGGCATGCTATTGTAATGCCGCACGAATAAAATTTCTGTGTGCAATTGGCACTCAAAAATATATTCTTTTCTCCCCTAAATGACGTTGAGTTGTCTGCAAATTAAAGAACCGATAGAAAGAGAAACTTGCAAACCGAAGATAAAAAACAAAAAGCAGGGGCTAATACTTAATATGATCAACATAACTTCCTTTTAATTTAGCAGTGAGGAACAAAAGTGCAGGTAACAAGTAAACCTTCGCTGTTTATGATTCCAAAGAAGATGCAAATCCAGATAAATCAAAGGAAAGAAACCCCAATTCTGATTCACACCTTTAATTAGAATGACTTTACCACCAAGATAGGCCAAGTGGCTAGGATGTGTTCCAAATGCTCCAGCTTACCAGTAACTCATGCAAAGCTTTAAGGCCAGATGAAGTTTATGCATTTGAGGTTTAATGGAAACACCTAAACAGTCATAATTTAATTAAATCTAGCCAACTTTATGCAGTTATAACTTAAAAATTCCGTTAATTACAATGGTTGAAATGGGATTAATCGAGTATAATTGAGAGGTAAGTTGATTTTGGATGGGGGAAAATGCTTAGTCCTGTTAACGACGGGTGCATCGTCCAACTCACTTGTGACTTCTTTAAAGAAACATTATATGATATGATTGATTCGTCAGATTTAACTTTATTAACATAACATGATAGAAGTAATGGGCTGAGCATCAAAGTCCTCTCATAGTTGCGTGAAATGTGCTGTCTCAAAAATTCCGTTCTTTTGTGCTCCAATGTGGCAACTTTTAGAATGGTCTATACTCGCTTTTTGCTTTTGATTAAAAACAGTGGGAAGTAGAAGCCACAAAGCATTTTCAACTCTCCCTACCAAAACTTGTTCGCCGACCATTTGTTGTCACACAAAAAACTCTTCCTAGGTGTCATAACTTGATTGTTCTCAACAATTCATCCATTCCCCAACCCTATCTACCTCTCCAGCCATGGAAGCCGCAGGCAGCCTCAGCGATGGTTGCCTCAGTCAACTTCCTCCAGACTTCCCCGACCCCAAAAATAACAGTCCAACACAACCTTATCAAACACCATGGCTTCTCAAAAGCCCGACATGTTCGCTCTTTGTGCTCCTACATGTGTCCCCAGAACCAAAATTTCTCTCTATCCTCACTCGCTGCTCCACCCAAACCAGACACTGACACTGACAGTGGAACAGACCAAAAATCCAGCCCTTCAACATAACTCGAATTCCAAAACCAGCAATAACCCATCACAACCCAAATTCAAGTGAACGCACTTTCCTCTTCCTCTTCCTTGTCCAGAATCACCACCTCCCTTCTTTTTTTAAGAGGATTGGTGCTTGATTTGGGTCCAACAAGTTCATGGGACAGCGCTGAAATCGGCTTCACCAGTTGTCAAAGATTTCTTGAGTGATGATGAAGAGAGGTGGTACTATGTGGTACTATGGGAGTTCTTAGTGACAACCCAGGTGCAGATTTTGTTGGCTTAGCGATTTTCAAGCAATGGGATCCACTGGGGAGAGAGGTAGTGAACCAGTATAGATCAAGTGCTGATGTGGGTTTGGTCATGAATTGCAGTAAAGATTGGTGGGCATTTGATACGTCAAGCATTAGGCCCGGTGAGGTCGTGATCATGTCTAGTTCTAAAGTCAGAGCCTCAAATGCTGTTTACTGGCTTTACTACACTGGTACAGTGCGAGAAGGTGAACTTCCCAGATGATGATTCTCTGGAGTATGATTTTAAAGAACCCTGAAGGTTTCATGCTTATCATTTGGGTGCTGAAAATGGTTCAATGGGGAAGATTTGAAGTCCTTGCCAGGGTTGGCGATAAGCCAGGATGGGAGGCATGGGCCAGAATTGAAGGGGAGCATCATAGTGGAGCCTTGTTTGATGTGGGGTCTGATAAAGATTGGGATTCTTTATTCATTCCTCCCACAGGTTGTTTTTCATGGAAATGGAGATCTAGGATGTTCATCATCCATTTGATGTGGAAATGGTGGATTTGGTATTGGCATTGCAAGGTCTAGAGATGGAATAAAGTGGGTGAAGATAGGGAAGATAATGGGAGGAGGAATTAGAGGTTCTTTCGACGAATTTGGTGTAAAAAATCCTTGTGTGGTGAGGAACAAGAAAGATGGCAAATATGTGATGTATGAAGGTGTTGGTGCCGATGGTACAACAAGCATTGGATTGGCTGTGTCCACAGATGGACTGAAGGATTGGAGAAGGTTTCAAGATGAGGCAGTGCTTAAAACAGAAGCGAAAGACGGATGGGATAATGAGGGAGTTGGATCGCCTTGCTTAGTCCAAATGGATGGAGATGGTGATGAGTGGAGATTGTATTATAGGGGTATTGGAAATGGAGGGAGAACTGGTATTGGCTTGGCAGTTTCTCAAGGAAGTGACTTCTCATGTTTAAGAAGATGGACGGGATTCCATTTATAGGGTAGATGTCTTAGTATATGTTCTCGTGTAGTCCAGTTATCATCAGTCTAATTTGATTATTGTTTGTATATGCATCTTCATTCACAGTTTAGTATCATAATTGACTATCATTTGCCTGACTGTTGTAATCATGAACTTGGTAGTTTGGTTCCAAATGTCTACTATTAGACCATTTTGATCACGAAACAGCAAAGCTAGGGTAATTAAAGTCAGTTACGCAGTTACAGAATGTTTCAAGTTTCTTTATATGCTTTTTTGATATCAAATCTTGATTGAAGTACAATCTGCTTTTGCTGTTCTCACTTACATTAACTCACATGCTTTCTGTTGGATTACGAATGATAAATTTTGGTAAATGCACTCGGATAAACTAAACAGCTCTGCCTGCCCCATATATATTTTTTCCCTTCTCTCTTTTGAACTTGGAGTGGGGTTTTGGACTTAGATCCCAATTTCACTAAGAGGCTAGGTTACAATCAAGCGACGCCTGCGATCATCTATTAGGGGGTACACTCAGTTTTTCATGGGTTCAAATATCACCATTTTTTGAATCATTTGGGCAGTTATCTTGTAATTTAATTTAATTTTAATTTCAACACATATGGACTGATTACATGATAATAGTTGTGATAATTGTATCTCTTTAAATGGTATATGCATACTTTTAATAAATTCATCTGATTAAATATTTTTTTTTAAATTTATTTAAGAAAGATGTTTAGGGAGATTTATTTATAAAAATATGAGAGAGTAACGTTGAAAAAATAATATTTTTCGAATTAAGTGGATTGTAATCGTATATTAATTTTTTTTAAAAAAAAAATAAATACATAGGAAGTATGTACAAAAGGATGCACATCTCCTTAAATCGCTTTTGTGGGGTGTAAATATCATCGAACAGTCATGAAACAATTTCTATTTGGCTCAGAGGGTCTTACACAACACTTATTTGACCCAATTCGGCCTATTTGAACTGACGGGCTTCCCAATCCAATCCATCAACCGAGCCAAAACAAAAAAGCAAATAGCAAAACCTACCTGACTTTAGCTAAAAACATGCAGCATATAACTTTCTTTGAACTACATCAATCACTCTTCAAACCAATGATTAGAGATTTACCAACATTAATATTAGAAGGAATTGTAATTTTCTACCTGAAATTTGCTTAATTACAAATAAATTGAAATTTATTCTTTTATTACATAGCTATTGGCGGCCTCCAAACTGTTGCAGGAGGCTGTCGACAACCTCCATTCATTTATAGTATGCTGTTAGCCTCCTGTTGTAGTGAATGGAGGGTTTTGACCTCCTTCATTCGTCGTTTTTTTTTTTTTTAAATTATAATTTTATTTATATTTATTAAAATTTAAATTTTACTATTAATAAAAACTTATTATTAAATGTGTTTCATTTTTAATTAATTCAAATAATTATAATTTAAAATATATATGGTTATGAAAGTAATTGTAATGGAATATGAATGGATATTGGATTTAAAAGTATGAGAAAGGTTATAAATGGAAAAGCAACTTAACCTAAATTATCATTAAGTCATCATAAAAATGAAAAACAAATAAATTACAAAATCTTAAACATTAAATGTATGTTTAGTACAGCTAAAAGAGTTTTTTTTTTTTTTTTAATCCCAAAAACCTTGTTAGATTTATTTCGTATTGTTTAGTTGTAATCCTAGTAGAACTTTTGAATAATTAACAAAATTGAAATACATCTACTAGAATAAGTTCAAAATTTGAGCTTTTTTTTTTTTTTTTTCAAGTAGATTTTTCTTAATTTGAGCCTTGTAATTTTTGAATTTAAAAGTGAAAGCATATTTGCGGTTTTGATTATTTTACTATATTTTAAATGTCATTCTCGATAATCTTATAACTTAAAAGAACTTTTAAAATTTTCCAATCAAACTATTATTGTTTAAAAGAGTTTTTTAATTGATAACTAAACAACTAATATCTTCTCTTTGAAAGCTTTATATTTAAAAGATCTATGCCTAAAAGATTTGTTTCTAAAGGATCTACGTAGAAAAACTTTACCAAATGGGCCTTAAGACTCATTCAAACCTTACTTAAATTAAGTATTAATAAGATTTAAGATTAAAAAAAAAAAAAACACAACCATATATTTTTTCTTCTTTTTTTTTTTCATTTTTTTGCTGTTATTTATCATTGTTGTTTAATTTTTGAGCAAATTATAATTTAGCTTATCGGTTTGAAAATAATTACAAGTGGAGTCAACTTTTACTATTTATATAAACCACCCTACTGTTACATCCTCTCCATTAAAATTAACTGAGGTAGGGATAACATTGTCTTTTGATATTATTTTAAATTCCTTTTAAAATAAATTATAAAAACTTTAAAATAAATTAAATAAAAATATTTTTGAGATTAATTTGATAAAAATTTAAAAATAAATTAAAATTAAAATATTAATCCACACATCATCACATAAACCCAGAAAATCATCAAAACACCAAGATCAGCTTGAAACCCAGTTATCGTAAAATCATCAAACACACCCATCATCGTCTCTCTCTCCTTTTTTTCTTTTTCTTCTCTTTCTTCAAGCCCAGATAAAATCGAACCTAGATGAATCTGAGTTCGTTCTAGAATCGCAACCCTTTTAACCCCCTCGAGTTCTCTGGTTGTAACCTTTTTAACTCAAATAGGTAAGTTGGAGTCGTCTATTGGTGTCGGGTTGGGGAATGGGGTTGTGGGTGTTGTTTTCGAAGGAGAATGTCTTCTTGGGGATCAATTGAGAGGAGATTGTCAAG
>CM038003.1:15468514-15548367 GCA_021234005.1 Nephelium lappaceum
GTTTGACGCTGAAAATAGACTTGATAAAATTGAAATAAATTATGATATGAATTATATAAAAAATGTTAAAAACAGTTTTACCAAATAAAAATAAAATATATTAAAAAAATAATTATAGTCACTTTTATAGAGTTATAATATTTTAATAAATTATAATTGTTAGTACTTTTTTAATTAAGTTTTTAAATATTACATAATTTTAATTTTTAAAATTTAACTCATTAAATAAAAATATTTAAAAAAAATTAAAAAACGTAATACTATGTTGAAACCCATCATGACGACGGGTTTCATGGAAACTACATTTGTGGGTTACAAACTGCTTGGTGGGACTGGTTGTCACCAAACCCTGGACTGGTTACACCAGTTCAGTAATAAGTCCAACATGGCCGCATGAGCCGCCGTAACACCACCTACAAGCATGCCTCATTGAGCTTTCGGACCTAAATAGTCGAGCCTTACGCTACTGAAGATTTTTGGACACAAGCCGGAGGCCCTTGAGTTTTCTAAAAAAATCAATTTTCAAATTTACATTTGCAGCTAAAATTACATAAATTATGAGATTAGATTAGTCCAATGAAAAGATTTGGGATTTCTTTGCAACAAGCTTGTTAAGCAGTGCGTCCATAATTTATAAAAACATTAACACACATGTTAATAATTTAAAAAGTTAATAAAAAGGATATTTATATTTCGAGTTACAAGAAGCTATATATCAATATAATGATAATAAAATATGAATTATTATTTAAATTTTAAATGGTTAACATGTGTCTTTAAGATTATGCTTTCTTACTAACAAGCCATCTATGCTAAACGCATCACACCTGAGCTATTAAGCTGAAGGATAGCCTACAGATCTTTAAATGCAACCTACTTCAACTTCAAGCTGAAACCAAGTTTCAAAGCCAATACGGCTGATTCTTTCATTAATTGTTAGTTTATAGCTCTCTCCTTACACATATTTCTAAATCCAAAACTGCAAGCTAAAATCTTGTCACTATCATATTAGATATTTACAGTGAGGAGCAATTTTACTTGCATTTGTGTGGTAGATAGAGCATCTAACCACAATCTAGCTGACTCAATTGAATCACACATACAGCATTTCTATTCTGATCATCAATAATTTTCTAGGGGTAACACCAATAAAAAACCATGCATATGAACACACACACACAAAGTAATTTGAAATTCTGTGGGGATTTTGTTAAGAGATAAAATCGTTAGATTTTATAGAAGGGACATAAAAAAAGAAGAAATAAAAATCATACATAGTTCTCTATTTTTCAAGAAATTGATCGTGGAAAAGCTCAGTTTTACGGATCAGCAAGCTAAAATCTCAAACAATATGGAAAACTTCCCAAATGACTTTGATAGCTAAGCATTTGGTAAAGAGATATAATAAATGTCCTCTTTTAGGTTTCGTTTGACATGCAGAATTAGAATGAAATAGATTTGATTAGATTGGAATTGAATGAATTAAATTGAAATGAAACAATCATTCCATAGTTGGTAGAACTTGAAATTGGATTAAAAATTATACTATATCATGTTTTGTATAGATTGAGATTGAATTGAAATAAAATTAATTTAAATTTTTTATTATATAAAATTCATTTTAAAAAAATTTAAAAAAATAAAAAACCAAACATCCCCCACAGTTCATCAATATAAAAAATCATAGTTCATCAATATCATCGTCTCTCACAATTCAACATCAGCAACTAACAACTTATTAATATCATCAATTCAGTTTATCAACATCATCATTTCCCATAACAATAACATGATCAACAACATTAAACATCATAACATTAAAAAAAAAAAAAAAAACTCAGAACAAAGGTCTTGTTCGATCCCAGAACCATCTGGTTTTGGGTTTCGATTGTTGAACTCAGAATAAGATGTTTTTGGTAGTCCCAACTCATAAAGAAGAAGAAGAAGAAGAACAACAACAAAACATTAAAACATCATAACATTAAAAAAAAAAAAAAAAAAAAAAACAAACTCAGAACAAAGGTTTTGTTCGAACCCAGAACCATCTGGTTCTGGGTTTCGATTGTCGAACTCAGAATCAGATGCTTTTGGGTAGTCCAGATGCTTTTGGGTAGTCCCAACTCATAAGAAGAATCAGATGTTTTTGGGTGTCTAAATGCTTTTGGGTAGTCCCAACTCAAAGAAGAAGATGCTTTTGGGTGTCTAGATGTTTTGGGTAGTCCCAACTTGGCGTCTAGATGCTTTTAGGTAGTCCCAACTCATAAGAAGAAGAAGAAGAACACCCACTCAGAAGAAGAAGATGCTTTTGGGTGTCTAGATGCTTTTGGGTAGTCCCAACTCATAAGAAGAAGAAGAAGAAGAAGAAGAAGACCCAACTCAGAAAAGAAGAAGAAGAACTACCCAACTCAGAAGAAGAAGATGCTTTTGGGTGTCTAGATGCTTTTGGGTAGTCCCAACTCATAAGAAGAAGAAGAAGAAGAAGAAGAAGAAGACCCAACTCAGAAGAAGAAGAAGAAGAAGAAGAAGAAGAACTACCCAACTCAGAAGAAGAAGATGTTTTTGGGTAGTCCCAACTTGGGTGTCTAGATGTTTTTGGGTAGTCCCAACTCATAAGAAGAAGAAGAAGCCCAACTCATAAGAAGAAGAAAAAGAAGAAGAAGACCCAACTCAGAAGAAGAAGAAGAACTACCCAACTTAGAAGAAGAATATGCTTTTGGGTAGTCCCAACTGGATGTCTAGATGCTTTTGGGTAGTCCCAACTTGGATGTCTAGATGCTTTTGGGTAGTCCCAACTCATAAGAAGAAGTTCTTCTCAACTCAGAAGAAGAAGATGCTTTTGGGTAGTCCTAACTTGGGTGTTTAGATGCTTGTGGGTAGTCCCAACTCATAAGAAGAAGAAGAAGAAGTCCCAACTTGGGTGTCTAGATGTTTTAGGTAGTCCCAACTCAGAAGAAGAAGAAAGAAGAAAGAAAGAAGAAGAAGAAGAAGAAGTCCCAACTTGGGTGTCTAGATGCTTTTGGGTAGTCCCAACTCAGAAGAAGAAGAAGAAGTCCCAACTTGGGTGTCTAGATGCTTTTGGGTAGTCCTACTCAGAAGAAGAAGAAGAGAAGAAGTCTCAATTGGGTGTCTAGATGCTTTTGGGTAGTCCCACTCAGAAGAAGGAAGAAGAAGAAGAAGAAGTCCCAACTTGGGTGTCTAGATGCTTTTGGGTAGTCCCAACTCAGAAGAAGAGAAGAAGAAGTCCCAACTTGGGTGTCTAGATGCTTTTGGGTAGTCCCAACTCAGAAGAAGAAGAAGAAGAAGAAGAAGAAGAAGTCTCAACTTCGTGTCTAGATGCTTTGGGTAGTCCCACTCAGAAGAAGGAAGAAGAAGAAGAATAAGAAGAAGAAGTCCCAACTTGGGTGTCTAGATGCTTTTGGGTAGTCTCAACTCAGAAGAAGGAAGAAGAAGAAGAAGAAGAAGAAGAAGAAGTCCCAACTTGGGTGTCTATATGCTTTTGGGTAGTCCCAACTCAGATGAAGAAGAAGAAGAAGAAGAAGAAGTCTCAACTTGGGTGTCTAGATGCTTTTGGTAGTCTCAACTCAGAAGAAGGAAGAAGAAGAAGTCCCAACTTGGGTGTTTAGATGCTTTTGGGTAGTCCCAACTCAGAAGAAGAAAAGAAGAAGAAGAAGTCCCAACTTGGGTGTCTAGATGCTTTTTGGGTAGTCCTAACTCAGAAGAAGGAAGAAAGAAGAAGAAGAAGAAGAAGTCCCAACTTGGGTGTCTAGATGCTTTTGGGTAGTCCTAACTCAGAAGAAGGAAGAAGAAGAAGAAGAAGAAGAAGAAGTCCCAACTTGGGTGTCTAGATGCTTTTGGGTAGTCCCAACTCAGAAGAAGAAGAAGAAGAAGAAGAGAAAAAGAAGTCCCAACTGGGTGTCTAGATGCTTTTGGGTAGTCCCAACTCAGAAAGGAAGAAGAAGAAGAAGAGAAGAAGAAAAGAAGTCCCAACTTGGGTGTCTAGATGCTTTTGGGTAGTCCCAACTCAGAGAAGAAAGAAGAAGAAGAAGGAGAAGAAGAAGTCCCAACTGGGTGTCTAGATGCTTTTGGGTAGTCCCAACGAGAAGAGAAGAAGAAGAAGAAGAAGAAGAAGAGAAAAGAAGAAGAGAAGAAGAAGAAGAGGAAGAAGAGAGAGATGAGAAGGAGAAGGAGAAGGAGAAGGAGAAGAAGGAGGAGAAGAAGAAGAAGAAGGAGGAGAAATGAGGGAGAAGAAGAAAAAAAGAAGAAGAGAGAGAGGAGAAGAAGGAGAAGAAGAAGAAGGAGAGAAAGAGAAGAGAAGGAGAAGAAGAAGAAGAGAAGAAGAAGGAGAAGAGAAGAAGAAGAGAAGAAGGGAGAGGAAGGAAAGAAGGTGAGAAGAGAGAAGAAGAAAAGGAAGGGAGGAGGAAGGAAGGAGGTGAGAGAAGAGAGAAGAAGAAGGAAGGTGAGAGAAAGAGAGATAGACAGGAAGAAGAGAAAGAAGATGAGTAATGAAAATCTTTTTTATCTAAAGACATGGTTATAGTTGGAATTGATGAATTCCAAAGAATGAGAAATGAGAAGAGTTTGAGATTTAAAGAATTCTAATTCCAAGAAGAAGAAGGAAGAAGAAGAAGAAAGAAGGAAGGTGAGAGGAAGGAAGGTGAGAGAAAGAGAGATAGATAGGAAGAAGAGAAAGAAGATGAGTAATGACAAATCTTATTTTATCTAAAGACATGATTATAGTTGGGATTGATGAATTCCAAAGAATGAGAAATGAGAAGAGTTTGAGATTTAAAGAATTCTAATTCCAAGAAGAAGAAGAAGAGAGGGGTGATGAGAGAATGAAGGAAGGTGAGAGAAAGAGAGATAGATAGAAGAAGAGAAAAAGATGAGTAATGACAAATCTTATTTTATCTAAAGACATGGTTATAGTTGGGATTGATGAATTCCAAAAGCATGAGAAATGAGAAGAGTTTGAGATTTAAAGAATTCTAATTCCATTATATTTCCATTGGCTCCAAACATAGTATTTAAGTAGTTTGAGATTTCTAAATCTCAAACATACTCTTAATCCCATATGCCAAACATTGTCTTAGGGAGTGCAGTTGTCATATACCATGGATAGTTAACTATTGAATGACATTAAACAGTTACTAAACCATTACCATATTTATATAAGATAATAAGAGAAATAGGTATTCATTTTATTGGAATAAGCTAATCATATCAGACATCTTTATAATAGTTTTGATGACATTAATTTAAAATTGAACTTTGTTAGCCTGTTAGGATTCCGTACCATTAGCTTGTCTATTTTGTCACATGCATTGCTGATCTTAAATTGGCAACTCCTCTACGGCAACCCTTGAAATTCCTTCCTAGGAAATATCTCGCCCTTCCTCCCCAGGAAAAATATCGCCCTTCGAACTCATTATAAGCATCATATTTGATGAAGCAACACGGTGTAGATAGATACATCCCACATTGACCAATAGACACCAAGTTCAATATCGAACTATATGAGTACATATATATATATATAACACTAGTTTTTTCAATCATTACACGAGATGTTGAAATATGATTCAACTTGTAAATAGTAATCTATCGAATTGGACCGGAATGAGATAGAAAAAACGTCAAAACATATAAAAGCTTTATCCTAATGAAAACCGGAAGAAAACTCTTTTTAGAGGCTAAAGTTTGATAGACAAATGCCATGTGAAGACTCTACAGTGTCTTAAACATTTCTGATTGTAGGCAAACACTAGTTGGAGACAGATACCCCAAATATCTTACAGCTGTTTCCTAAGAAGTTACAACACAGGTTTGCCACATAAGACAGGATTTTGATGTAGTTATCTAGGTCATCTGGGTCAGTTGTTCCTAATAAAATGTGGTCATATGGGTCATCGGTTCCATCATACATCTTCATGTTTGGTAGGGTGAATTTTCGTAGCATGTCCATCAACGCTATTGCATCAACGAACGGCGAATTTGCAAAGCTGGTGGCTGCTGCACTCTTTTAATGGGCGCTGGAATTCCTGTAATTCGGTGGGTCAGCCTTTGAATCTCAAGTATCAGGTTCAATGTTGGTTGGTGGAAGAGTGGTAACAGGATCGTGGGTGGCATCAACTAACCCCATTTCCTACTTCTTGCATGATGGTCTCACCAAGTTAAGACCCATCATGCGGACCACCACTTTCCACTTTATGCACTTAAGCTCACTGTTGGGCCACGTAACTTCATCCCATTTTATGTTAGAGGAGTATATTTCCACCCCTAAAAGTCTATATGTTCACCCTTTTTTATGTATACCCCATTAAAATATTTTAATAGATTATATATGGTAAGCCCACCCCACATCCAAACTTACCCTTAAATGTATTTATTTTTATAATTATAAATAAATAAACTATAAATAATTAAAATTACATATAAAGAGTTTTTGGAAAAAAAAAAAAAATTACAAAGAGCTGCACTTCCACCAGATTTGGATGGAGGCAGCAGTCATATGTGATTTGGTTCTCCATTAAATGCCTCAAGCATATATGGAAATAAATGGATCATATTATGATTTTTTGAGTTATAATAGTGGAGGAGTTTTTACAAAGTGAATTCATCGGTTTGCTTTAAAGATGTTGTGAATTAAAGATGATCATGCTTTTCTTCTACGTAGCAATGAATCGATACTTGGCCATTTGTTACTTCATTTCTCCTAAATTTTTATTAGGGAGGCTATTGTTTTCTCCATCTATTCTATTTAGGATGAAGGAGGCAACAACTTCCTCCATGTTTTAGTTCCTCCCACCTTTTGATGTAGGTTTTTTTTTTTTTTTTTAAAAAAAATTAATTTAATTAGTTAAATTTAGAAAAGTAAATAGTTATTTTTTTCAAAAATAAATAATTAAAAATAATAATTATAATATCTTTTGATTGAAGTATTAAAAATTTAATTTAAGGATAATGTGAGAATTTTGAAAATAAAAATTAGGGGTGCGGATACAGTGTTACAGTGGTGTAAATATGGCCACTTATTATGTTAAGTTGGTGCATTTCTTTCATCACTTGTTATTGGGTTTTTGCCAATACAGTATTCTGGTTCAAGTCTTGTGGGTCAAAGTCAATGTAATATTATATACGAGCCATCATAGAGTAACATTTATTTTATTCAGATTTTAGATATTTTTTTTTTAATAAAAATTTTACATCAACCTATCAAAATCAATTACTACTTATATAATTCGAATATCTATTTTTATAATTAAGAGATAATTAGAGTTATAATAAAAAAAGAAAACTATATAGTTATTGAACTTCCACAACCATACATTAAGAGATGATTTGTTAACACCTATAATGATACTTGAAGGTGTCAACAATGCAATAACTCATTTAAAAGAAACTAACTAATTTATTTGATAAAATTATTTAAGGAAAAATTTTATTTTCATTTTTAGGATTTTAGAAAGTATTAAGACTTTAGTTATTATTAAAAACAGTTTCATCTTCTCTAAAATTTTCAAAACATATTAAATAGGTCGCCATCGTTAGTCAATTGACGGCTAAATGAGACAAAACATTTAAAAAGATTATTTGCCCTTGATAGTCTATTAAATTACCATCTTAACCCTAATGTAACAAATATATTATAGTACAATCTGACTAAAATATCTTTGAGGTATTTACTTTAATTAACCAACCCAATTTTAAAACATGTAAGTAAAATTAAAATATATAATTCTGAAATTAATAAAAAATAATTTTCTAAAAATAAATAAAATACAAAATTTGGTGGATCACCACCATCGTCAGATCTCCATCAACCTTGGAATTTTTTTGAAAAAATAAAACATAAAAAAAAAAAAAAAACGAACCCCAATCTTCATCTTCAACTAACAACCCTTGATCCCGTGATATGAGGAATGCGAGCTCACGCCGATCGAGGACGGATTGAGGTTGCTTATGGACAACGAAAAGAAGGTGGAGAAACTCGCCGGGGAGTGAGTGCACTCGCTTGTAGACTAGCTTGTAAGTCATATCCGGAAGAGTCAAGTTTTATTCAATTCAACTGGTCAATCCTGGCTGCTTCCACTTCCACGGAAACTCAACACCTCTTTTTACAATTCAACAATTTTCACTGTACCGAACTGCCCGAATCCGAGATACGGTTTTCCTGCTTAATTTCTACCGTGATACATACACATACAGTCTATATGTATATACTATTATTCTAATAAATTACCATTTTTCCATCTGTTCTTTAGTTATAATAGGATGGAAGAGACTTAATGGGTTGGTTGTTCAACAGATTTTAAAATTGAATTTTTTCTTGTTGGTGTAAAATGTGTGGATAATTATAATTCTAGGATCCATGAAGAAAACCTTAATTTATATGACTTTGTTTTAATACTTCAGTCTTAGTTTTTATGGAAAAAAGTAAGCAATAATTGGAAAATAATTATGTGATTTGGAATCTATTCATCTTTACACATTCAACTTTGTTTGTTTTTGTTTTTGTTTTTTTAATTTCATTGATATTGTCTAATCACAAAAAGTGAATATAATGTGAATTATGGAGTTAAATATTTCAAATTCTCATCCCTAAAATATAAAAATAATCGAATTAAAGTAATTAATACATAATTTATTTTGAAACTGTGATTAATACATATTACTTGTATTGTAAATAGTCCTAATAGTGGCAGAGAAAGCAGAAAAAGACCAAGTCGTAGGCTCGATTGAAATACATTTGACAACATAGGTGCATGCAACATGACTTGGCATGACAAATCCGACTCATCATTTGCGCGTTTTCAACTATCTTGATATTTTTCTATCTTCAACGAGTCTAATCATTTTATTCTTCCCTATAATTCTGTATAAATAGACTCAAATCTAAGAGAGGCTGATCAAGGAATTTTTTGGCTCTCTCTCTCTCTGTTGTTTGTCATCTTAAACGACTTCTTGCTTGTTACATACTTCAACACAACAACGCCAACCTACTTGTTACAGTCATTAAAGCTAGCTATTACTAATATTTCAATCAAACTGCTCACCATAGCTTCATTAATTGCACACCAAGCGGCGAGAAATGAAGTTTGGGAAGGAGTTTGCGTCCCAGATGGTGCCGGAATGGCAAGACGCATACATGGATTACGGTTTTCTCAAGTCTCTTCTCAAAGAGATACACCGTTTTAAACAAAGAAGCAGGCCACCATCCACCCCAGGTGGGCTCAAACGAAAGATGACACTCTACAGAGCCTTTAGCGGCCTCATATCGCTGCCCAGACATGGCACCAACCCCATCAGCCCCTCGTCTGCCGACGTCGAAAACCAAGCCATTGTGGTGAACTCTACGAGCCGGAACGGCTCTCACAGCTATGAAACTACTTTCTTGATGTCGTCGGACGAAGGAGGAGAGTACGAGCTGGTGTACTTTAGGAGACTTGACGATGAGTTCAATAAGGTGGAAAAGTTTTACAGAGAAAAAGTTCAGGAGGTGTTAAAGGAAGCGGATATTTTGACTAAGCAAATGAATGCTTTGATTGCTTTTAGAATAAAAGTGGAGAATCCACCGGCGGCGGGGTTTGACCGGACGGTGGAGATGACCCGTCTAGCTTCCAATATCGCCGTTTCCGCCGCCGAACTGCATGTCTCTACTCCAGCCTCGGCTAGAGCAAGCAGTAAGTAAATCTTGAATTTTCAGTCATTAGATACATCTTAAGTAGTATTAGTTAGTTACTTATATATATCAGATTTTGAATATGATATGAAGTGGGTTTGTACTGTCTATTCAAGGAAATTAATTATTTGGTTTTGATGAGCAGGAAGAGCAGACATGGAGCTGGAGGTCATTGAAGAGATTGGTGAGAGCAGCCATGGAGAAAATGAAGAGGAGGAAGGAGAACAGCAATAATAGTACAAGAAGGAGGGTTCCACCCGTGGCATCACCGAACAAAAAGGCAAGTAGGCCAGCTCCAATAGATGTACTCAACCGCGTGAAAATAAACAACACTCTAGAGACCCCTCGGTCGACCATCAAGGGTGTGCTCAAAGTTCCTCAACAGACAGAACTCAAGTTCAACAGGGAAAATCTCAAGAAAGTTGAAGACCAACTTAAGCGAGCTTTTATTGAATTTTACCAGAAGCTTCGCCTTCTTAAGAGTTACAGGTGATTAGTTTTTGACTCTCTCTTGGTTGCTTTTTTGTATATAATTAAATTAAATTCATTAACATGGTGTTTGATATTTATTTTTTCGTTTGTGATGAAACAGCTTTCTAAATACCTTGGCGTTTTCAAAGATTATGAAAAAATATGATAAGGTATATTTCTCTTAAAAATCCTGATTTTATATGTTCTTTCAGTTGTGTTCTTTACCTATATATATATATATATATATGTATGTATGTATACTATCGATTAGTCTTCTCACTTTTTTTTTTCGCCTCTCTTTCTTGCAGATAACTTCTAGAAATGCATCAAGATCTTACATGAAAATGGTGGACAATTCCTACCTTGGTAGCTCTGACGAGGTCACAAAGCTTATGGAAAGGGTTGAAGCCACATTCATCAAACATTTTTCAAACGCAAACCGCACTAAAGGCATTAACATCTTAAGACCAAAAGCCAGAAAAGAAAGACACAGAATTACATTTTCCACTGGTGAGTTTCTATGAAGTTCGAACATATTTTGAAATTGAATTTTCCTTTTGACTTTTGGATGTCTAGAAAGTTGATTTCTTTCATGTTTATGGGCATGTAAATTTTCAGGTTTCTTCGCTGGTTGCACAACTGCTCTTATAATAGCCCTTATTTCGCTCGTACGAGCCCACGGTCTTCTACAAAAACCAGGACATACACAATACATGAACAGTATGTTCCCTCTTTACAGGTGAGAACCCAGATTTAACAATAATTATCTGCATTCAAGCCTCATTTGCAAGTTCTTAACAAATTATAAAAATGAATTTTTTGCAGCTTGTTTGGGTTCATTGTCTTGCACATGATCATGTATGCTATCAACATATTCTTCTGGAGACGGTACAGAGTCAATTACTCCTTCATATTTGGTTTCAAACAAGGGACCGAATTGGGCTACCGAGAAGTTTTCCTTGTTAGTTTTTGTATTGCGGTGTTGGCTCTACTCACTGTAATTGGCAACCTAGACATGGAGGCAGACCCCAAAACAAATGCTTACGAAGGATTCAGTGAATTTCTCCCTCTAAGTTTAGTCATTGTACGTAAACTTGATATAACTTAATTATCAATTCAAAAACCCCCAAAAATTAACTAATATACAATAAACTATTTTTTTTTCTTCTTTTGTGCAGCTACTATTTGTCGTATTGTTCTTGCCATTCAACATTTTGCATCGGTCAAGTCGCTTCTTCTTCTTGACATGCTTGTTTCACTGCATTGCTGCTCCTCTCTACAAGGTCACACTCCCAGATTTCTTCTTGGCAGATCAATTCACCAGCCAAGTTCAAGCCATCAGAAGTCTGGAGTTCTACATTTGCTACTATAGCAATGACTATAGACACCGCACCAACAGATGCAGGGACAGCCGCGTATACAACACTTTCTTCTTCATCGTGGCAGTGATTCCATACCTGTCTCGACTGCTTCAGTGCCTGCGAAGAATGTTCGAAGAGAAAGATGTAATGCAAGGATGGAATGGGCTCAAATATTTCATCACAATCGTGGCTGTTTGCATGAGGACTGCTATGACTCTGTCCCCGGCTCTTGGATGGAAAATAACAGCCTGGATTTTCTCTGTTTCTGCAGCCGTTGTTGGAACATATTGGGACCTTGTTTATGACTGGGGTCTTCTTAATAGGAAATCCAAGAACCGTTGGTTGAGAGACAAGCTTCTTGTATCCAACAAAAGAGTTTATTTCATTGCCATTGTAAGTAGACAAAAGCACATTAAATCCAGAGTTAGCAGAATTTACATTATAGTGTAATTCCTGTGCCTAGTTTCTAACCAAGTTGATGAAATTGATTGCAGGGCTTGAACATCTTGCTGAGATTTGCATGGCTACAGACTGTGTTAAAGTTCGGTTCGGGCGCGTTACATAACCAAACCCTTACTACACTTGTTGCCTGCCTAGAAATCATTCGTCGTGGCATATGGAATTTCTTCAGGTAATTAAACAAAATAAAATAACATTAAAAAAAAAAAAAATCAATGATGTCATCATCTCACAGACCTCAGTTGTAGAGGGCTTTTAATTTAATCAATTATTTTAACGATTTGATTTTCTATGATTAGGTTGGAGAATGAGCATTTGAACAATGTGGGCAAGTACCGAGCATTCAAGTCAGTACCGCTACCTTTCAACTATGACGAAGATGAAGACAAAGATGAATAAAGATGTCACACAACCGTTGAAATTTAATTTGTTGTGTATATGTAGAGACAGCTAAGTTGGGGTGAAGCCTCCAGAATTAACGGATTATTTACGTAACAAGAAAGATGTGAAAGGAAACCCCAATTTTTCAAAATTTGTCGTTTTTGGTAGTATCAATTTTGTTTCTTTGTAAACATAAGTTGTAAGTCATGTTCTGGATCAATTTTTGTGGTTCGAGTTAATATAGATATTATAAACGAGTTATCAAGTAGTAACATTTATTTAATTCTGATTTTAAATATCTTTTTCTAACTTATCAGTTTTTTTATTCAATTTTTTTTAAAGTTTATGTGAAACCGAATTAGTTCATATAACAACTAATGTTATTAAGAGAAAAAAGGTATATATATAATTTACAGAACAGATTTGATACAAATAAAACTTCGGTCATCATACATTAAGAGGTGATGTAATGATATTTAAAAGTGTCAATAATGCAATAAATCATTTAATAGAAACTACTTTAATTTATTTGGTAAAGTTATTTATTACACAAGAAATTTTAATTTGATTTCACTCCATTTATATTTGTTGCTATAAAAACAATAATAAGATAAAATTTGTTCAATGAAATGCCTTACATATTAAGATTAATGAAATTATAAATTTGAGTTACTATTCTCATCTTTCAAATTTTAAATTATAATTATTAAAAATATATTAATAAAATATGAATTCCACTCTTATCTTTATCTTCTAAATTTAAAGATTCAAATTCTAAATTGTAATTATTGAAGAGATATTTATGTTCTTACCTTCACGTGTTGTAATCAAGTTGCATTTTGCGTCTGGACACTTGAAAAAGGTCAAAAACATCATGCAGACCTTTTGAAACTGACAAAACCTGCTCAGAGTTTTAAAGACCCGAGCAACAACTGAGAAATTAGGCATTTGAATTTGATCAAGCAGTACGTGGCCTAATTTTATGACATGTAAAACTTCTTATTTTATTTGCATGGACCCTGAACAGATGGCGGATATTATTTGGCTCTTTGGTGCAGAGGGCATTCAGCACAATGTCATTGTGACGTGAGGATGTTTTGTTTGGAGATATTTTCGCTAGTTTTTGGGTCCGCCTAATAAAGTGCACCGCCTGCATCACTGCAATTACAGCAGTGATCCAACTGGCCGTCTGTAAAAGGCTCTCATTATTTTTGCTCTTCGAAAACCAAAGGCTTCCCATTGGTTTTGCTTTTTAAAATCAGAAGGTTCCCATTCTAAAGGAGACTTTTTTACCTTTTTTTTTTTTTGGTTAAACTAGGAGGGCTTTTTTTTTTTTTTTTTGAGATAAACTAGGAGGGCTTTTTACTTGGCATTACTGGTTGTGTCCAATGTCCAGACAATTTTTTTTTTTAAATTAATTTATTGATATTATAGATTGAAATTTCATTGGAAAATAATTTTTGTGGAAATGAAAACAGTCAATTTAGTTTCAACAAAAGAAAGAAAACAATCCATTTATTTATTTTACACTGGAAATGAACACAAAATAACCTTAAATAATTTCAGTTTACTAAAATTTGATTAAAATATGGTTCTTTTATTAAAAATTATTTTAAAATGAATTAGATAATTATATTTTTTATTTAAAATTTTTTAGTATTTTTTATTTAATTTTTTTTTAGATAATTTCAATTTATTTATTTTACGCATCAAAACCAAATGTGAACCCTATGAATTCACATGCAAAACATGCAAACAAGGATGGAGCTAAAAAATTTGTATAGAGGGGGTGCTACAAATAACAACCACTTTGTTTTGGGATTACTAAAATTTGATTAAAATATGGTTCTTTTGTTGTCATTACCTGCTGATCGTTTTTTCCCGATCACTTTACACCGTCACCGTGGATTGGTCGCTACTTTTTTTTATTGTCTTTTCTTTTTCTCTCTTTCCCTCTCTCTCTCTCTCTCAATCCCTTATGATTGTTTTATTTCCTTTTTATATAAGGGCAATTTAGTCTATAAAATGAAATTAGTGTTATATAAACTCAAACTTTTTGTCTGGTGGTATTTCCAAAACTCTCAATAAAAAATGTTCATAAAAAGAGACTCTTTAATAAATTCCATATTATTGCTTTTTTTTTTTTCATTTATAATTAAATTATTTGTTCATATAAAATCGCAGTGGAAAGTATATGTACATCCTTCTTAAAAAAAAAAAAAAGAAAGTAAATCTTCTCCGTTTTGATAGCCTTTCAAGTTGCATGGATATGGCCATATGGGTAAATGCTGCCCAACATCGAAGCAGATTTCTTTTCCTTTGTTGTCCCTACAATTTGTATCAAATTTTATATATTGAATACTTAAAAAGTAAGTAGTCAAGACGGGTAGAGAATACAAGATCACGTATTTATTAAGTGGCTTTTTAACATGTAGTGTAGTTGATTTTGTGAGATTAGAATGAAAATTTTTTTATGAAACTGTTTTACAGTTTGTGTAGTGAAACGGACTAATAAAATGATGTTATTATTATTATTTTTTTGTTATAAATGAAGTTCAAATATCTTTTTTTCTAGAAAAAAGGAAAGAAAAGTGGAATTCAAATATGTTAAATTTGGCAACTTGAAGTCGACTTTGATTCCTAATTAACGAACTCTAGTTACCACAATTGGCATTTGTTATTTCGCTGACCCACAACATCAATTATTCAAGAGGGGTTGTCGCCTGACTTCCATGCCGTCTTAGTTTTTTCTTTTTATTTTTTTCTAAGGTTGGAACAAGTTTCTCACACAACCCACACAAGGAGTGATGAAGATCCACGTATTAAATGATGAAAAATATATTATTTTGATGTAGAATCGTGCACCACTTGAACGGGATGGGCACACTAGCCAGTGAAACCATTGCCCTGCTACCATACAGCTGCTTTTATATTCATTAATAATGAATGTCCTATTAGATGCAACTTGATGTTATCTCAGCAGCTAAATTTCCAAAGAAGTTAAATTATAAATCAGATAAGATGCATGTACCTTTCACATCAAGTTAAATACATAACGGTGCGGATGAGTTAGATCGATCCTGATAACCAAACCAAAGCTCCAGATAAACGATTTCATTTAATAACTTTAATTTTTTTTCCTGTTTCTCGTCATGTCTTCTCGTGTTAAAAATAATTTGTACTTAATTGACTAACAAGTCAAATTTTAAATTCTTCCAAAAAAAAATAAAAAAGTCAAATTTTAAATTAACTTCCATCAACCAATATACATATTTTTATAAAAATATTGTTAGGCCTTTTAAATATTTTATTCTAAATTCATACTCAAATAATGGTGTGTAAGTTATCAAAATTCTATTAATTATATATAAGCTTATAATTTACAAGTATTGACAACTCACATACCATATTATTTGGACAAAAGATTTGAAAGATCAAACATTACTCTTTTTATAATAATAATATATATATATTTATAATTATGGAATTGAATGCTCCCAATACAAGGGAGGGAGGAGATTTGGGAGGTGCACTTCTCTCCATTTCATTTTCCATTTTTATTATTTTTTTAATTTTTAAGTTTCAATTTTTCCTAAAAATTAAGAGAATCATATATAAAATAACAAGTGAGGTATACTATGAGGAAAAAAAAATTTGATGGACAGTCTAATTAAAAGGACATACATATAATTTAAGATGGAGATCGTGTAAATAATAAAGCTAGCATAAGGTGTGCCATACGACAACGTCTGGTACCATTTCGGATTGAATTGGTTAATTTGAATTAGATTGGATTGAATGTAATAGTGTTTGATGTTGAAAGTCGATTTGATAAAATTGAAACAAATTATTATATGAATTAAATAAATTTTTAAAAACTGGTTTATAAAAAAAATAAAAATATATGTTAAAAAAAAGTTATAATCACTTTTATAGAATTATAATTTTTAATTAATTATAATTGTTAGTTTTTTAATTAAGTTTATAAATTAATATTTTTACATTATTAAATTTTTAACTCATTAAATAAAAACGATTTTTTTTTTTTTTTTCAAAAAAGGTAGCCCTATGTTCGAACCCATCATGAAGATGGGTTTCATGCAACTTACATTTGTGGGTCACAAACCACTTGGTGGGACTGGTTATGACCAAACACTGGACTGGTTACACCAGTCCAGCAATAAGTCCAACATGGCCGCATAAGCAGCCGTCCAGAGTCCAGACACAGCCTACAAGCATGGCTCCCTAAGCCTTCGGACGTAAATACTCAAGCCTTACACTACTGAAGAGTTTTGGACACAAGCCAAAGGCCTTTGTGAGTTTCCTAACCAAAAGATCAATTTTCAAATTTACACAAATTATGAGATTAGATTCGTTCAATAAAAAGATTTGGGATTTCTTTGCAACAAGCTTGTTAAGCAGTGCGCCCATAATTTATAAAAATATTAGCACACATTATAATAATTTAAAAAGTGAATAGAAAGGATATTTATTTTTCAGAGTTACAAGAAGTTATATATTAATACAATGAATTAATAAATATGAATTATTTATTCAAATTTTAAATGGTTAACATGTCTTTAAGATGATCCTTTCTTACTAACAAGCCATCTATGCATAGATGCATCACACTTGAGCTATTAAGCTGAAATATAACCTACAGATCTTTAAATGCAACCTACTTCAACTTCAAGCTGAAACCAAGTTTCAAAGCCCATACTGCTGATTCTTTCATTGTCAGTTCATAGCTCTCCCCTTACACAATTCTAAATCCAAAACTGCAAGCTAAAATCTTGTCACTATCATGTTAGAGATCTAATGTGAGGATCAATTTTACATGCATTTGTCTGTATAGATTGAGCATCTAAGCACAATCTAGCTGACTCAATTGAATCGCACATACAGCATTTCTATTCTGATCATCAATAATTTTGTAGGGGTTACAGCAATAAAAAGCCATGCATATGAACAAAAACACAAAGTAATCTGAATTCTGCGGGGATTTTGTTAAGAGATAAAATGGTTAGATTTTATAGAAGGGACAAAAAAAATAAAAATCATACAAAGTTCTCTACTTTTTCCAGGAAATTGATCGTGGAAAAGCTCAGTCTTACGAATCAGCAAGCTAAAATCTCAAACCATATGGAACAACTTTGAAATTGACTTCGATAGCTAAGCATTTGGTAATGAGACATAACAATGTCCTCTTTTAAGAAGTGCAGTTGTGATCTGCCATGGACAGTTAACTATTGAATGACATCAAACAATTGTTAAATCATTACTATATCTATATAAGATAATAAGAGAAATAGGTATCCATTTTATTGGAATAAGCTAATCATATCAGACATCTTATTAGAATAGTTTTGATGACTTAAAAACATTTAAAATTGAACTTTGTTAGCCAAGGGTTAGGATTCCATACCTGTAAAATATTCTACCATTAGCCTATCTTATCACATGAATTGTTCATCTTAAATTGGCAACTCCCCTACGATAAACCCCCTGAAATTCCTTCCTAGGAAAAATCTCACCCTTCCAACTTATTATAAGCATCATATTTGATGAAGCAACACAATATAGATAGATACTTACTACATTAATCAATCAGACAGCAAGTTCAACATCAGAACATGTGTGTGTGTGTGTATAAAACACGACTACTAATTGTGCAATCGTTACACGAGAGTTAAAATATGATTTTGAGACAACTTGTAAATTGTAATCTATCAAATTGGACAGGGATGAGATAGAAAAAACGTCAAAACATATAAAAGCTTTATCCTAATGAAAACCAGTAGAAAACTCTTTCCTAAAGGCTAAATTTTGATAGATATATGTAATGTGAAGACTCTACATTGCCTTAAACATTTCTAATTGTAGACAAACACTAGTTGGAGAGAGGTACCCCAAATACCTTACAGCGGTTTCCTAAATAAGTCACAAGACAGGTTTCCCACATAAGACGGGATTTTTGAAACACTTAAACTATAGCGTTCTACCAATCTGATATTGCTTCAGATGAAAAATTTTCTCCTCATCGAGTTTACGCACAAGGGATTCAAATGTTACAAGTTCAAACAAAAACCCAGAAAAAAGGTCATTTTTCACGTAATGAAGCATATAACTAATTAAACAATAAATACCACCATCAGAGTTCGAATCTCACTTCCACTAATTACAACTGCACAAGCCTTGCAGGTTCCACAAATATCAGGCAATACCATGATTACACATACATTAATCATGATGGCCCTGAGATTACAGAGCTTGAACCCAATTTGCCCATAAGGACTACAATACCAACATAATAAACACAAGACAGGAACTAAAGATGGCCAAGAGCACCTCAAATTGGCATTTAACTGAACATTAAGAACCCTAAAATGAGCCAATAATCATAGCACGATACACAACACTATTTTCATGTCACTAAATTCTAGTTATCACATTACCTAAATTAAAAAACAAAACAAAATGTAAGTTCACCAATAAGCAACAGAAAACCCAAGATCAAAATCAAACGATAAACATAACACGTTCGAACATTAACCGATTTTCAATTCAAAAATCACCATCCAATATTATGTATAGTAAACATAAAATTAACTAATCAAAATCCGATTTCTGACTATAATTAATCTTGCTACCGTATCATCAATAATGAAACTAAAACCGAATCCAGAAACCTATTAGCCTCAAAATCTGACAGAGTCCCGCATATTAGCAGCAAAAATCATACATGAAATAAATTGTTCTGTTTTGGAAGAAAAACAAAAGCACCTCAATTAGCAGCGGCATTTTGGCTCTGTTGAGGTGACCTCTCTTTCTCCAACTCCTTGACGGCCTCCTCTTCAGCCGCCTTCTCGGCCCGCAAAATCGGCTCGTAGTAATCGGCGTGAGCCTGCATACACTTCCTCAAAGTAGAGGTGACTTCAAAGCACTTGTCGACAACATCTTCCTTTGTCCTCTCAGCTTCTTCGACGCAATTCTCCCAGGCGATGAAACTCTCCTTGCAACCACCGCCTTTCATGAACAGGCAGAACCCACACTCGCCCTCCTCTTGTTCTTCTTCTTCTCCGCCTTCAATTTGCTCTCCATTATCGTTCGCTGTGTTTGTATCTTCTAGGGGTTTATCGATTGAAGAATCGGGAGGCGGAGTGGTTGTATCGAGGGTTTGGGGGTTTGATTGAGTGTCGTCATGTTTATGTGTAGAGGAGGAGGACATGTCAGGGTTTGGGGAGGAATTGGGGTTTTGGGGTGAGTCGGCAATGGAAGAATCGGGCGGGTCGAATATGGAAGAAAAAGATGCACCCATTGGATGCTTAAACCCGCTTTAAACCCTTGATCCTCAGACTTTACGTCTTTTTTCTGTGTTTTTTTTTTGGTTAAAGTAGTTTTCTTTTTTCTTGTCCAAAAGCATCATCCATCCGGGTCAAGTAAAGAAAAATATAAATATAAACATAAACTAATTTTAAGATGTAAAGAGATTTTAATTTTTTAAAAAATGCTAAAAATATTTTTTATCTTTTGAAAAAGAGTTTCAAATAAAAGCGCTTCTTGCTTTACAAAATCATGTCAAACCCTAACCCCAATACTCCTCTAAGAGACCATTACAGCAATGTATAAAACGGAATAAATTTATTCATTTCCATTAGATTTGACAAAAGTTAATTACATATATAGTTTGTAGATTTTTTTTTAACTTATTATCTGAGAGTTTGATTTGACATTCCATCAAACAATAAAAAATTTATAATTCTCTCCTTAATAATGAATAGGAATAAATTACTTATTTTTTGTTTATTAAGTCCCATATCAAGTAAGTATGAGGTTATTTTATTTAAATCTCAATTTAATTAAATGCATGAAATTAACGGTGGGTTTTAAAATATGGAACACTCTCCCCTTCCAAGCTAATTTTTAAGTATCAATTTTTGAAGAAATAAGTCAAACATCACATGAATGAGAAAAATAAAAAATGGGCTGTTGTTGAAATCTGTGGCCACATTGCTAAACCAGGATTAAACTTGACTGCAAGATAAGCAAAAATTGTTAGGTCGTTGCTAAGTTGAGTGCTTGTAACGCATAATGACGGTTAAAAAAAGAATGAACCGAAGAAGATGGTATCAGTCAGGGCACCATCAGCTGACTTGTAATATTAAGGATTAGAAGCATTGCGAATATCGTACTGCTAACTACAGTCGACGTGCTTGATAATGTTGTTAGCTAAAGTTTTTCTTTTATCTATATTATCAAAAATTATCATGTTGATTTCATTCCAGCTTGTATGAACAACTTAAAGACTCATCATTGAGCATTGCTCACGGTTGTTGACTTGTTGGACATCAATTAGTAATATATGAAGCAATTTGATGTAAGCCTGCTGAGCAATTTCGAGACACTGAACAGTATAAGGACAGCTTCTTCCACGCTTTCCCGCAATTGTGCTATGTAAATGAACAGAGAGATTTCAAGCAATGAACTTGCCTTTCTTGAATCTAAGAATCAATCGGATGGAGATTCTTGTGATGCTAATCATCCTTGTCTGTTTCCTTGTCATTGTAATGGTAACTGAAAGGAAGTGGAACTGACTTGAATACTCGGAATTTACCAACATTGTTCAAGTGCTCGTTCTCCAACCTAATTAAAGATGACAAGTATATAAGCACAAATTCGATAATGATAGACACTTGGCACAATCTTAAGTAGAGTGCAACTGTCAGCCTGTAATCAACCGTTACATGCTACTTGTATCAAAACTTTAAAACAAGATAAGTGGGTTCAACTGGAATTTTGTTAGTGAAATGGTGACAGCACTCCATAATAATGCGGCGAGCAGAAAATCAATTATCTATAATGTAGAGGAGCTAGAACTCAACAAAAGTTGTTCCAACTTACAGAAGTGGTGAAATACCTGAAAAAGTTCCAAATGCCACGGCAAATTATTTCCAGGCAGGAAATGACAGTGGTTGTGGTCACTTTATGAAGAGAATGCAAATTGAATTCTAAAACCAACTGCATCCAAGCAATTCGCAGTAGTATATTAAGGACCTGTAACAAAAGTTTACAAACCCACAAAAAGATCAAGTCAATAGCATGTGCTGCAATGCGAAATGGAAACATCTGTAGTCACCTTACATTACCATGGACACATAGTAGACACTCCTATGGGAAATAACAAGTTTATCTCTCAAATAAGGGTTCTTTGATTTCCTTGCAGAAGCCCTCAGTCCATGACAATGTCCCAATATTTACTCATAGCTATTCCAAAGCTGAGCTGACCAAAGCCAAGACCAGCCAGGTTGTTCCCTACTTCAGCTCAAAGGCTGTTCTAATAAGAACTGCAACGATTATCAAGAAGTATTTCAACCCATTGTATCCATGCACTTCATCCTTCTCTTCAAACAATTGACGGAGGCACTACAAAATTAAAATACTATCTATAAATGCATAATCTGAAGTTTAACAGATTTTTTATAATAGGTTTCCTGGAAAGGGTTGGTTTCACAGGGACTGAATGAATGTGGATATACAGAAAGACAAAATTATCCCAAAGAAAACATTCAAATTTATTACAACATATAGATTCCTAAGCCTCCAAGGATTGTTATGAGACTGCCATTATCTATAGACAACAGTTTCAAATCAGAAAGAAGAGAGAGAACAAGGTGATACCTGCAGGAAACGGATCCAGAATGCTATAATGGCAACAACAGAATATAAAGTATTATAAACACCATGACTATGGCATTTCTCTTGCCTCTGGGAATACTTCCCCAAACGATAGTAGCATATGTGTAAGTCAATACTCCTTATAGCCTGGATCTGGCATAATTTAAAAAACAGACAGTTACACGCAAAAGTTAAAGTAATATAAAATATATATATATATATATTTTGCACCTGATCTAATGTCTGGGTAGAGTGTAGTACCTGACTGGTAAGATTGTCTGCCAAGAAAAAGTCTGGTAGTTCAACCTGAAAGAGAAGACAAAAAATAACGATATTTTGCTCATTTATTAAGTCATCTGTAAAATCGTAACCCATTGAAAATAATCACCTTGTAAAGAGGGGCACAGATGCAGCGAAATAAAGACTTAATAAAGAGGAAGCGACATGAACAGTATAAGATGTCAAAAGGGCAGAAGAGTATGGCAATAACAATATGCAAAATGTTGGGGAAAAGGGAGATAGGAGATAGGAAAAGTGGTTATACAAAGAAGGAAAGTTTACAGTTATCTGTATAATTAGATCATCAGGCCCTAAACAAACAAAATATTATCATGTAGTAACAACATGAGTGTGAAAAGTTAGCCACTGTAACTGGAAACAGAGGAACAAGTTGAATTAATTTCTTGTAACGCTGAGTTCTTGTGCCCATGTCCAAATGCAAATTTGCTAGGAAACTAGTTAGTGCAAGAACTGCAATACCTGTGCTCAGGAGGAAGACTTCTCGATAGCTCAATTTAGTTCCCTGCTTGAACCCATACATAAATGGATGGTTGACCCCGTATCGCTTCCAGAAGTAGATGTCTGCAGCGTACATAAACATATGCAGCACGACATATCCGAATAAACTGCTAGAATTTTCAAAATATTATCATTAAAAATACAGGCCTGACGGAGAGTATTGAAAATATATTTTTTGAAGTAAATTTAGAAAGAAAAAAAAAATCAACAACAGAATCTCTGGCAAATTCTTTGGTTACCTATAAAGTGGGAAATGTTAACCATGTAGAAGGCACCTTCCTCCCTGTCCATTAGCCTTCTGGCTTCTATGCTTAATACAACAGCAACAAGTAGTGCAACAAAGCAACCAAAAAAGAATCCTGAGGCTGACAAAACAGCATGAATTTATGTCAGTGAACGACTCAATGGAACAATAGGACAGTAAGCATTTTAGCATGGAGATCAAGCAATAAGTTCTCACAACTTACCAGATAAGAATGTCACACTGTGCTTTTCTCTTTCAATAACTTCATACTTTCTCTGCGATTTGAATTTGAAAAATGGCTGACGAAGGTAGCCTTTACTCTTTCCTAGAGACCATTAACCTACAGTGGCATAAGTATCAGTTTAGATGAAAGGTGTCTAGGTACCCAAGATGGTAAAATTTATGGGCCAAATGAACTGCTTATACAAATTCTCTATGCTTGCATGCACCCAGAAACCCAAAAAAGCCGTGCTTCTATTTGAACTTTGGTAAATAAAGCAAAAGACTTCAATCCAAGGACTTGCCAAGTAGCTTGGTTCTATAGAAATTTGTACTTTTGACCAACTGGCAAGTATAATATCATTTGGTTTACTCTCTTATCCAAAAAATCAAGATACTCAAGCCACATCTTCCATTGCCCTCTGAGCTATTCAAGTCCAAATTTGGCACTAAAAAGCTGTGATTGTCTTCAGAACTCAATTCATCTGAGGTTATTATCACAGTTTTGATCGTTTTTCATGTACAGACTTGATTCTAAAGTCTCTCATTTATATTAACGTGTTGTTCATTTTTCCTTAAAAAATGGTTATTCGTACTTTAATATTAATTTAAGTGATTTTAATTAATTAATTTATTTTTATTTATATCGTAATTTAAGTTAAAAAATGTTTTTTTTTTAAATAGTTAAATTCTCTTATTTATATCTTATTAAAAATATCTTTTATTAATGAATATACAATAATTTCTTAAATTAATCTCCTATTATTGTATTATTAAAAATACCCCTACCTAAAGAAATTTTCAATTCTAATCAAACCCTAACCAAAAAATTAAAAAAAAATTCTTAATTTTTATCAACCCCTCTAACCCTAACTCTAACTAAACCTAACCCTAGAATCAGCGATGGTTGCCGTCAACTACCAATCAGAATCGGAAGATGTTGACCTCCTCCGATCGTTTGACATTCGAATAGGCGGCCTTCTTCAATACCAGTGATAGAGGCCACCAACTTCCGGCATGGAGGCTGCCGACCTTTATCATCGATGATAACACCTATGGCCTCCTCTATTATCGACAACAGCAATTGTCAATAACAGTAATAATAGCCACTGTTATTGATGGGTCTCCTCTTGCACCGGCGATAGGGGCCAACGGCCTCTGTCATTGGGGTTGGAGGAGACCGACCTTCTCCAATTTTGAACTGCTTGAGATTATGAAAGGTTTACTAAACACTTTCTTACTCAAAACATATTAATTCATAAATAGAAGAAATCTCAAATGTACTTTAAACAGTCAAATTTTCAAGTCAGAAAAATTCCAATTTTATCGTGACTTTTTAACATTGTCTTTGAAGTCTATCTATGCATATAATTTATAAGATTTTCGAAGAACTAAGTTATTCTTTGTATTGAATAACAAAATCATAATCTTATAATTGGAACACAAGGATATGCAACAGACCTCATCAGAGCTGCCAAGGTAAGAGTTGTCCACAATCTCAATGTATGATCTGGATGCTCTCCTAGAATGATCTGTACAAATAAAAAGTTACAAATTTATGGCTTAGATATAACTTGAAAGGCTCAATTCGTTATCAAAATTCAATTTTAGATTTGTGTCTAATTTATGGGATAATGAATCAATTCAAAACCAAAAGAAGCACTTGGTGGTGTCTGACCTTCTCATACTTCTTCATGATCTTCGAAAATACTGCAAGATTCATAGAACATTAACAAAATGATAAGGACAAGACAAATTCAATGAGTTAAAACTTAACTTCTCCATGAATAAAAAATTCTCAAGATCATTTCACTGTCTATCACCTGTAGTGCTTTCGATGAAGTAGCTTCTGATAGAATTCAATAAACACATGTTTCAATCGTTCTTCAACCTTCTTCAGCTCCTCCTTTCTAAATTTCAACTCACCATCTTTGGAATCCTTGAAAACGCGCTTTAAGGTAGACACTGGAGATTCAAGTGTATTATTAATCTTTACATGCTCAAGGATTTCCAGGGAATCTTTTTCACCCTCATTGATGTTCTCCTCTCTCTGTCATAACTATACAATTGTTAGTACGAACCATATTCTAGGCCACTGGACTCTTCCACTTTATAATTGTCACTCATATTCAATCCAGGTGTCAAATCTGATGTCTCACTTGCTGCACATGTAGTATGATATTTCAATTTTAGGCTTAAGAAATAAGATAGTTCCTTAAAGATAAAGAATTATTGCCATTATAAACAAGACCTGCATCGTCACTCGAAGTGTCAAGAGATCCTTCCTGCCTGGTTCTGCCACTCATTTCAACTTCAGGTTCTACCATATGTCCTGTTCCTGGAAATTTGACATACAACTATTAACACATTAGAAATTATGACCTCTATACTTAAATCACAAAACTATCCTGGTTTCATATTAGAAAACACAAAACCGCTTCACTTTGAGAAGCAGATGCAAAGAGAGGAAACTATAGGCCACTTCTCTTTCTTGCTGTTTTTGTCATAGCTTTTTCATAAATATGTGTTTCATGACCCAATGACTTTAGAACGGACCTATCCAAGTTTTACAGTGTACCTATTATTGTTTGTGGACTAGCTATATCTACAGTTTCTTTTTTGAGATGAATATCAGCAACAGTTCATCCAATTATTAAAAATAATCCAAATTAGAGAGCTACAAAGGAACACAATGTAAGAAATTGATCCAAAGACTTTCGTATTTCTCCCATTCATTTATCATAGATCAGTAGGGAGACCTTTATCCCTGCCCGCTCTACTAAGCAATTTGACGTGATATTAATTCGCTCTCAATATCCTGATTTCAGTGTGTTCTACAGGAGCGTCGCCCACAATCTTGTATATTCTCCACAAGTTTTCTCGCCTAAAACAAGAAACTGCCAATTCATTGAACTTAAAACGAACATTTCAGATATGCATTTGGAATTTTAAATTATCCATGTAACAAGTTAAATGTTTCAAACTCAGCACTTGCCATGAGTCCTAGCTGTGCCCGGAGTGACCTTGTCTCCTGTAAGATTTTTTCTCTCCATCTTGATCCGCAATGCAATCAAGGCGTCCATTTGTTTATTTAGTTCCACTGCTTCAGAAATGACTGCCTCTACCTTGTCCTTGTAAAAGGTATTGACCTTATTTAGCTCTTCGTCAAGCTTCCTGAGAAAGCGGCCTCAATCTCTCCTCCTAGTTCAGATTCCTTCAGGAAATCAGTCTTGTAAAAATGTCCTGAACCAACTCGTGGCAACCTCTTAACATCTATCACTTGGTCTTCAACATCTCCCCCACCAATCGTACCTCTAGATTGCGCATGTCGTCCACTGAACTTCGATGCAATGCAACTTCTGCTGAAGTGCTCTGAACGGTGCTGGGGGCCGATTACTTAGCTTATAGAGAAAGATTTCTCGTAATATTCGTTTGAGCCCGTATAATCAACATAGGCATCTGTCCACTCAGGCACCTTTCGTCTCTTGAACTCTTTCCCAAACTTATCTTCTTAGTCTCTCAACTACACGCTCGTCAGAACCACATACTGAATAGGATATCCAGCTCAAAAATTAAAATACAAGGAAACCTAGTGTGGCAAATGAGGCTCCAACAACAGGCTTGTTTTATCTTTCTTAAATACAAAATCCATGCTACAACTAAATCTGTTTATTGCAAAATAAACATGCAATTATATGTTGTTCAATCTGCACATAGAGAGACATTATTTTTTATGTAAATCACATCAATACTAATCAAGAAATCTCTTCTGATTCTCTCCTTCACCTAAAAACAAAGAAAATAAAGAAAGAAAGAACTACACAGACAGAGAAGAGCCTGAACCAGAGAGGCATGTATAGAGAGATGGACAATGTTGGAAGATTGAAGAATGAGGCACGCATTCAGAGGACCACTGACATTGAAAGAATCTTTTCGAGCGTTGAAGTTGAGGTGTAATTTTCTGCTTAAAAGCTCTCCTCCATTGCTGCCTCCAGCAGGTTGCTTCCAGTTAGTTACACTAGAAAATTCTGTGTTCTCGTGGCCACGGTTTTACACTAGTATCCACCAATAAAACCCTGTTGATAACTGAAACTTATCATCTGATTGGATGCAGGCCACTACACGGTGGTCTTACGAACCAGCGTAGTTGATCTCGTAATTATTGTTTGCGGTGCAGTACACAATATCCCACCTGAACATGACACGTGTGGTTCACTGTAGCTTGCCAGTGCGTTAAAACGTCGCTTAACAAAGATGATGATGAGCTGCCGCGTTTAGATTGACATCATCGTTTCTCCAGGTCCTTAATGTAAACTGTACGGCACTCATTGGATAATTTTGATCACTTGGAATCCTCATCCTCACTTCACTTTTACATAAAATACACTTGAGGCTTTTGATATATCAAAACGGCTTATAATGGCAATCACATTTTGAGAGGGGGCACCAACACAACAAGAGGGTTAACAAGTACTATTTTTGTTACATTATATGTAAGTGTATCGTTTAATTCCTGTGATGGAAAACCAAACCATGCCAAAAGAAGGACTGATGTTCAGGTTTACTTCAGTAGTACTGGAATTACAATGCAACTCCTATGCAACCTAGCTCATTTATCAAGTTCAGCTACATTGAATGGTACCGATTAGTTATATCGATTAATTGAAGCATAGATAGTATGACTTTGATAATGATGTCACAGACTCACAGTAAAATATCATTTTATTAGGAAAAAAGATGTATTACTAATAAGGGGAACAAGATGTTACAATCTGCATTCTTGCTAGGAAACTTCAATTAAAATTTTCAGAACTGTAACTCCTTTAAAATGATAAGAAGAGGACAAAATTAACCGCAAGACTCAAAACAAGCTTGGTAGCTTCACTGCATCAAGTCAACTTGCGTAACTATTTCACTCGTCATTCTGCCGTCTCTCTCCACTGCAACAGAAGAAGTGTGGCAACTTCACTCGACCACAACTCCTGCAAAAGAAAATGTCGGTAAGTATGCATCTATTCATAAGCAAACGTTTAGAGATGTGCTGTTCAACACAAGCACGAAGTTTTGAATTCAGAAGTTCGTAAGTTATGGTAATTGATTAGACAGAAGGTCTTCGTCCAGGCACTGACATTAGGTGAACAGAGAGAGGTCATCAGCTGATTCAGCTCACCTAAGGGCTTGTCATTTTTGCATACAGCCACAGAAAAAAAAAAAAAGAAAAGAAGAAGAAAAAGAAGCCTAAACCTACAGGCTAGAGCAAAGAAATCAAGAATGTTCCTCAATTACTAGAAACAGAATTTAAAGGGAAGGGAAGACAGCCATCCCAAAATCAAATGAAACCTGTCCTCTACTCAGTTTCAATTGCTTGTATAAAATTGCAAATAAAAAAAAAAAAAAGTCAAACAATCAGAACATACTCAACCGGTTAATTATCTACCACAGCAAGATTCAATATATTCCTCAATACATTAACTTTCATCCAGAACACAAATAATGCAACAGTACGTGCTAACAAGATTTGGAAAACCCTTACTTGCAGCGAATCACCGGAACAGGTTTCAAAGCCTTTGGTCCATTTCTTATGCCTCTCTTGTGGGGAGTAACCTGCATCATTGACAGAGCCTTAAAAACCACTTTCCCACAAGGGAAAAACATCATTCGCCTTTCTTTAGAGCTTATAATAAAGGGGCTGTGTGCAAAAATTGCGCCAAGATATTCACATTTCAACCCAAAAACAAGTAGACAATAAAAAAATCTGCTTCAAAACATTGTATGATCGTTAAATTATCCATACCGAACTCTTAAAAATTGTACACGTCATTCAATAAAAACAATGGCACCTTTAATCATGAAAATTGCACAAAATACTAATAAATCTAATGCAGACATAACTACTTTGCTATAGCTAAATGATGTTTCTACTACATCCAATTCAAGTACAATTGATGGAGAGAGAACAAAGATTATCCTAAAAAACCCAAAAACTCAAACGCTAATCAGAATAGCTCTCTACAAAATAAAGTCAAAACCAAAACGCCACATATACAAAAGTAAGTTCAAATAGCAAGTTCTCGAATCAGCACACTAACATAACCTATACCCATCCAAAACCCTAATAAATGCAAACCTATCATAAACAAACAACCAAAATAAACTCCCATCTCCCAAAAAAAAAAATCAACTTACACTAAAAACTAAACAAATAAAAATTTGAATAGCGAAGAATAAAACGTACATTTTTAGAAAAAATGTGTCTTCACCTTTTTTTTGGGAACAGCCATGAGCTCCATGGACCCGCCAAATGAGAAACTTGGGAATCCGATTTGGCTGTCGATTTTGTCTGGGTTTTGGTCGAACTCGGGTAGAGCCAACGGCAGCGATTCGGTGGGAGAATCAATGGCCGCAGCCAATGGCGGAGGGAGCTGCGACGTGTGAAAAACCCCTCAGTTTCGTTGTACAGGCCGTGTTACCACCGGCGGTTTTTAGCATCGCCAGCAGTCTCAACGCCATCTTGACACTGCTATAAACTGCAAAGGCAGTGGTGCTCAGTTAGGTCTTTTGGTTGAGAAGAAAGTGATGGACAATGACACGGCGTCGTTGCATCTGGTTTAAAAAAAACTTAAATGGGAGGATATAACTGTAAATTGGTGTTCTACATCAGCGGCCCCGTCTATCTTGTAAAATATATAATTAAAGGAGTTTGGAAAAAAACAAAAAATTACTTAAGATGGCCCTCTAAATTTGTGCTTCAATAAATGGGTTAATCTAAATTAATTTAAAATTTTAACTTAAAATTTTGATTTCAATATTTAAGACTGTTTTTTTTTTTTTTGAATTTTATTTAAGACTGTTTTTATTTAATCCAATGATAAAAAGGTGAATAAATTTAAAATTAAGAACAACCTTCAAAATGAGTAAAAATTGATAAATGAATATTAAAGTCATGCTTTTAAATTATCTTAGTCTAACGTCTAAGTTTCTATTAAAATAAACATTGATGCAGCGACTCTTACGCTCACAATAAAGAAAATATACAAACAAATAAATAAAAATAATTAATATAAAAAATTCAAAGAAGAGAGTTTAAGGGGATGTATTCAATATGAGTTTGTTAAACCCCGATTAATTTTTTAAAAATTATAAATTTTGTTAGAATGTTACATAAAATTTATGAGAGTAGAATACAATTTGTTATAGACTTTTTTACTTATAAATCTCACTTTAAAATCCATCAAATTTCACAACTTAAAAGTAATTTATAAAATCAAAGACTTTTTTAACATACTTTAAAATTATTTTGTGTTTTTTAAAAAATTAGATCAATACATCTAAAATTCACAAAATATATATAAATTTATATCGGATACATTCAAACTTTTGTAAACTCTTTAAAAGTTTCAATTGAATACCTTTTGAAATTCTCAATTGAATACACTTTTAAAATATTTTAAATCTAACCAAATCTAGAGCATATATTTGGAAGAACTTCTCTATTAGCCAAAAGAGATTTTTTTAATCATAAAAGCTCTTTTCTTTTCTTTACTTCTTTTTTTTTTTTTTTTTTTTTTTTTTTTTTTTTTTTTTTGTGTCATCTGGCCATACAATTATTAAAGAAAAAGTTATTTACAAATATTTGGACTTGGGAAAACTCAGAATTTTAGAGTTTTTCATACTATACTTTTTATAGTCTTTTTTCTCAAACATTAACATGTCGAAGGTGTTCTTATAATATTTTATTAACTATACCATATGTCATTCCAAATAAAAACATAATAACTTATTCAATTATAATTTTTATATATCTTTTTTAAGATGTTAACTATATAAAATTTTTCGTAAAATGAAGTAATTAAATGATCAACTTTTTTAAAATTAAACAATTAAACAATCTACCTGATCTAAAGAGATTTTTAATTAATAGTCAAATAATTAATAATTTTTTGGGAAAGGTTTTGTCTCTAAAAGCTCATTTATAAAAGTTATCTCAAACATAATCAAAATATGAGACGACACACGATTGGTTGATGAAGCTTTCTTTATGATTTTTTTACTAAAATTTAACTAAAATAATATATTAACACATTAAAATATTCTAATTTATTAGACTTAATGGAAAGTAAATTAATGTTTAACTAATGATGGGATTTTCATTTAAACTTAAAATTACTATTGTATAAGTGAAAAGTAACAAAGCAGTTACAGTGATAATGAATATTAATTTGAAGAGGATGTGAACTCATATTTGATAACAAGTTGACTTGATAAACCAAAAAGTGAGACTCACATATAGTCAAAACATTGGTATGTTAACTCATTATACTTAATATGGAGCATACACATGATCTAACAATTTCCTACATGTGTCATTAAATTGAGATATAGGCACCTCCTTGGGCTAATTATGCGATTAATCATCATGAATATATGTACATTGTTATTCTAGATGATAAATGATATTTAATGCCTTCAATAATTTGTTTATTTGTAGTAAACAATGTATCATTACGAATTTCATGCTCTAATCAAGTTTGACTTGAGGAGTGAAAATGTATGATAAATTTGGTTAACAATATTCAATAGTCGTTTTGATTAATAGATGTTTGTTAATAACTAATGTTATATGATATATGGTAGAAAACGAAAGTAATAATTAAAAAAATTTGCTTTAATTTGATATAATTTTTTTGAGTATGATTTGATATAATTATTGTCATAATTTGATAGTAGTATAAATTATGATTTAGTAATTCAATAAATTTAGGAAAAAGATGCATGACACAATTTGTATTAAACGATACTAAAATCAATGAATGCACTAAAAATCCCTTTCCAAACTTAATTCTTAAAGTACCCTATAAAGTTTCTGTCACCACGGTAGTGTCGGTAAGTGGTAGGGCTGTAGCAGACGTGGAAGAAAGTCGTAGAAAGCCACGTTTTAGTTTTGACCGCTTAGACCATTCCCTTGCTCTCTCGTCAGTCAGCACACGCAGAGGCACAGTAGAAGCACCAAACAGAGAAATGTTTAAAAAACAAGTGAAATGGAAATGCTAAGTCCCCAACATCGTACTTGTGTATGGATCTGAGTTCATTCAGGAGGCGATTATCTCCGCCGAAACCGACAGATCAGCGGCTCTCCGGCCTCGAACTCACGCGAACTCCTCCGAAGAGATTCGGATTCGGTAACATGAGGCTCACCAGGATTCTGGCTGCTTGCTTGATTGTTCTTCCAGTTTTCGTCACTCTCTCCTTGATCTTCCGTCGCCAGCCGTCCGATCATATCCTGCGATTCGCCGATGCCAGAGTCGTGGAGCCACGAGTCCGATCAAATGTCACTTCTCTGAATGACGGTGAGATGAATTCCGTTCACTATTTCAGCTTTTATATTCTGTTTTTAACCTCTAAAATGCCGCTGTCGTTAGTTAATTTGTAGTCAAATGTGTATGTTTTTGTTTTCTTTTCAAGATTTTGTCTGATTTTTACCTCCATATAAACTATCTCGCTGCATTGTTGTCGAGCATTAAATAGCTGTAGAATTAGTGGCTTATGTTTTAGATTCCCTGCAAATATATTGGAACAGCTTAATCTAGTCGGATAATTTCTGTTACTAATATACATCATGTATCTGAATCTCTAGTTACAACTTGTTCTGTTACGAGACCACAGACTGTACTCCTAATTCGTATATAGATGCTCTGAATCTCTAGTCGAATAATTTTTTGGTAAATTTTTGGTGCATATGCTTGATAACTTTGATTCATGGTTGTTATTTTAAGATGCTGTTCGAATGTAATTTGTTTGACATCTTTAAACTATATAGATGAACTCTTATCTTCAGTTAGTTTTGTTGTCGCTTGGACAGTTTTTCTATTTCTAGTGGTTAGACAACTCAAGCCTGTCACTACCATGTAAAAGGAATCCCAGATTATTTATGTATTTTGAATTTAAACTCAATTCTGTTGAGGCCTCTGATGTGCCTTCTATATTTTGAATTTTAGACAAGTTATGTGCTCATAGCAGCTACTATAGGATATCAATGATCTGATGTAGTGGGAGTTTGATTTGATATTTATTTAGTTTACTAACTTGTTTGTTTACTGAATCAAATTCATAGGTTCAGTCAGCAGTTATTCTCGACCTGCTGACCTTCATGAAGACAGGCTACTTGGTGGGACTTCTCGCTGCTGGGTTTGATGAGGATTCTTGCTTTAGTAGGTATCATTCCTTTTTATATCGCAAAACATCACCCCATAAGCCTTCTCCATATCTCCTTTCCAAACTCAGAAATTATGAAGATCTGCACAGACGCTGTGGCCTCATACCCAATCCTACACAAAACTGTTGAGCAAACTTAAGTCTGGCCACAGTCCCTTGATTCAACAAATTGTAAATATGTTGGGTGGATATCTTTTAGTGGCTTGGGAAATAGGATTCTAACCCTAGCTTCAGCATTTCGTTTTACGCTCTCCGTCACAGATCGAGTCTTGCTTGTTGATCGAGGAAAAGATATGGATGACCTCTTTTGTGAACCATTTCCAGAAAAATCATGGTTTCTACCCGTGGATTTTCCCATCTATGATCAGTTTGACAGCTTCAAATCGCGAATCTCCTCAGTGTCATGGGAACATGCTGATGAATAACATTTTAAACACTTCAACAGAATCATTGCCATCTTACCTATATCTACATCTAGCTCATGATTACCAAGATCATGATAAGTTATTTTTCTGTGATGGAGATCAAGCTATTCTGGGAAAAGTTCCATGGTTGATCATGAAAACTGATAATTATATTGTGCCATCACTCTTTCTGATCCCATCTTCGAACATGAACTTAGCAAACTATTTCCTGAGAAAGAGACGTTTTCCCACTTGTTGGGTCGGTATCTTTCCATCCATCAAAACCATGTATGGGGCCTAATCACTAGGTACTATCAAGCTTACTTGGCCAAGGCAAGATGAGAGGATTGGAATTCAAATAAGAGTTTTTGATAACTGGAACTGGTCATTTCATATGTGATGGATCAGATTTTTGCCTGTACTCAGAAGGAAAAATTGCTGCCTGAAGTAGACACACGTGAATCTGTTGTCACACCATCGGAAAATCCTAAATTGAAGGCTGTTCTAATGACATCTTTGAATTCTGGGTACTAATGAGAATTCAGGAATATGTACTGGGAGCATCCAACTGGGACTGGTGATGTGGGTTGGGTTTTTTCCAGCCAAGCCATGAAGAGTACCAACAAACAGAGAAGAAATTGCACAACAGGAAGGCATGGGCAGAAATGTATCTTCTCAGTTGTGACCGATACATTGGGTTACAAGCTCATGGTCTACATTTGGCTATGTAGCTCAGGGTCTCGGAGGCTTGAAGCCATGGAATCCTGATGAAGCCTGAAAATCATACAGCTCCTGATCCTCCTTGTCGAAGGGCCATGTCAATGGAACCTTGTTTTCATGCTCCTCCTTTTACGATTGCAACGGCAAAGAAGGGAATCGATACAGGTGCACTTGTTCCGCATGTGAGACATTGTGAGGATATGAGTTGGGGACTTAAGGGTGGTTAATGGTCATGATGAATTATAGCTTCATGTGTTGTAATTGCAATCTGTTACCATTTTTACTATATATTAGATATAGAACGGATTATTACCCGTTAGAGAATTGGACATCTGCTAGACTGCCAGTCTCTCGTAAACTTGTATAAGCAGGAGCCAACTTTTCCTTGTTCTTCTGCAGGAAACTTGTTGCGAGATGCTGGATAAGTTTTGCTTAGCTGTTGCTTGGTCAATAGTTCTTTCAACAATGAGAGATGTTCTTTTGGTAAGACTCATAGTTGTTTGTGTCCCATTTTATAAAGAGAGTATGGTCAACAGTTCAATTCTCCTACACAATAATTTTAGTCATGAGTGGTGATTTTGTAGAATTTATGGAAAAAAAAAAAAAAAAAACCTTGTTTAGACAGTGAGGTTGTATTTACCTTACATAAAACTTGAGAGGTTCAGTCCTTATTATATTCATATATATATATATATATTCTAACCAATATATTCAAGAAAAAATTTCAACAGATTGTATTGCAAAATTAAATTTTGTAACAACTTTATAAAATAAAAGTAAGCAATTAAATTTATATTTTTCATTTTGAAAACATGTTTTAACTATTATAATTGAATTGAAATTTGGGGAGAAGAATATGAACACCCAAAATTTCAGTGTATAAATATAAGGAGCTTACCGCTTAAACCAACTTGAGTTGGTTTTTCCGTAAAGCAACTTTATGAAAATAGAATAGTTTGAAAACCATTTAGTCAGCAAAACCAATGAACATGAAGATAACCATATCGTGACCATTGATCAACATTAAAATTTGGGTTGTTCTTTTGCTTACTTCAATAAAACTTGTAGAACAGAGTCACAGAAATACGGCATTTGAGGCCAATATGAGGGTGCCAATAGTAACACTACAAGTTCTCCCCGCGCAACCCAATTTGGAGCCCAAAATTATTAGGTTAACCCAGCCCCTCTAGGTGTACTCACGTTTCTTAAGCAACGTCGTCGTTTTTAAAGTCCCGGCAAGTTCTTCCTGCTGCGAGCATTCTGTCTACATACCGCATCAATAAAGCATTGGAAAACCAGTCGAGAGAACTGAATAATAATAATAATAATAATTAACCAACAAAAGAAAAACAACAGAGAAAAGATAAGCGCAATGTCGTTTATGAGAGGAGATTTGCTAACGAGAACCAGAAAGCTTGTCAAGGGCTTGGCCAAGGCCGAGCCTGTTTGGCTCAAAGCAATGGAACGGTAAGTCTCTTCTTCCTACTTTTTAATTAATTTTAAAGTCCATAATCTTTGTCAATCAATTAGAAACAGTAATAGAGCAGAGCTGTAGTTTTTTACATGGAAAAATCTGTATTTTGCCGAAAATTGGGATTTTTTATTTGTATGGTTGGTTTTGACTCAGGGCTCCCCCTGCAAATTTCCCTCGTGCTGATGGCAAAGTCGAGAAGATCAATCTCCCTGAGGATGTCTATGTCAAGAAATTCTTTCAGAGGCATCCACATTCGAAATACGAAGATGCCATCAAGTATGAATTTATTTTGTTTGCAACTTGCTGTGTTTATTTTATATTATCAAGATTGTAGGGTTTTATATATAAAAAATTAAGAATTAGCTTTATGAGGTTTCGTGTATATGTGGTAAGTTTATTGTTGATGTTTTTGTATTTGCCGGTGCGAATACGAACCAAGAATTCTGGATTCTTTGTGTTTGTTACTAATCGAAATGGCTGAAAACATGGCGTTTTGCTTAGGTTGAATAGTATATATATGTGGCTGAAAATAGGAGCTACCTAGCCGCCTGATCTTAAATTTTGGATTGTTGAAATTCTGATGTTTTGTGATTATGAATTGGTTTTGCTAGCGAGGCCTAGGCTTTGGAGAGGTTTCTTCCACTTGTGGATGAATATGATTCTGATTAGTGGAGTATTTGCTAATTGTATATTTTTACTATTGAGGAAATGGCCTTTGAATTGGAATTGTTTGGTTGAATATTGGCAAAACTGATGATGGTTTATTTAATTTATATGCTCTGATTTGACTCTTCAGCTGTATGACGAACACAAAACTAGGTGGAAGATCAAGCTCACATTTCGTTTGCTTGTGCTTTGGAACATAGAAGAAGTTGCGTTGCCTCATGATATATGGGGCATTAATGCTTATAAAATTTACATATTACATTGTAAAAACTACGTTGCTTATCTTTACTTTTTTCCAGTTGCTTCATTTTCCCCTTTTCATCATAACTTATTTAACATTTGTCATCTTTACATGTTGAAGCTTGCTTCTTTTGCAGAAGGAGTTTGTTGATGACTAGACTTTATGTTATGTGCAGGATTCGTGGTTTTGATCCTGTTCCAGCTCGTATTTTTGGTTTGCGGGTGCTTGAGTTGAAGGAGCAGGGAGTCAGGTGAGGAGGAAGCTATGGCTGTGGCCGATGTATTTATTCTGCAACTTTAGATTTAAATGCTTATGGCTCTTCTTTCCTTACTCTAATGACCTTTTCCCTCAATCGAAAGAAAAAATGCGCAAAACTTTTTTCCTCTGTTATTTTCCTCCCAACATAATTGCTGTCATTTCTTTATAGATGGAGTATCGAGCAGAGAGGAAAGCGAAAAAAGACTGCATATGCCCGATTGAAACAAATTGCTCGTCTTCAGGGGAAGAGGCCTCCTCCTAGCCATATCCTAGTGCTATCAAGGAGATACAAGCAGAGGAGAAAAAATATGTTCATGATCGTTTCCATAATCCCAGTACCTGGAAAATATTGCAAATGCTGAAAGAGGAGAAGGCAGCTGAGGCACGGGACAGAATGAGAGGAGGTGGCTGGTAAATTGGTTCGGAAATGAGGTTTGAAACATATTGCTGTCATATGCTTCTGCTACTTAATTTCTAATAATTATTTGTTTGGGTTGATGACCACCTTCGTATCCCTCACAGGGCTTAGTGTCTGGGGTGAATTATCATTTTAAAGTGACTTTGTGTTTTAGAAAAGAATTTTAGCACAGCGTTCTTTATTCTCTCAGATTGAGTACCATTTGTTCTGTTACTGTTTTAAGCGCTCATCAAAACGTGTCATCAATGTTCAGTTTCATACGTATATATTCTGAAACTGAAAGTCAGAGATGCTGCCATGTAGAGTTAAAAAATGTAAAAGACATGTCAATTGCCCGGCGCAGCCCTGTTCACATTGAGATCTTGCTGGGTCAAGCAATGTGCTCTAGTCCTGATGTAAAACAATTCGATAATTTGATAATTAGGGCTATCCTGCAGCTCAATAAGATGCAACAGGGACCATTGGAAAATTTCCATTCATTTTTGTCTCTGGACAATATTTGATAATGCATTCAATTGAATTTTTTGAATGAAAATTTTCATACAAAATAGGATGGAATTTAAGAAATAGTGCAAATAAGGAAGATGAGAGGAATATTCTTCTAGCACTAGGAGTCCTGGGGAGAAATAGTACATCAGATAAGGTTTCTCTAATCTCTAAACATCTGAGTCCTCTGTCCTCCATTGATGACTTGGAATGTATCTGAGTAGAAGTTGCAGTTGGTTAGAGCTCATGGTTTATGCTTGTTGTGTTTTGGATTACAGATGCTATCATTTGTTTCTTCCTTCATCTTTAGCTTCTTGAAATGTGCAAATTTGAAGTCGTCTACTCCCTGCACTGCACTGCAAGTCTGCAACTATCATTGAAATGTGCCTATTTACATGTTTAGAAATTAGAAAATAAAATCCAACACTAAATTCAGCAAACATGATTTAGAGATCGTAAGATGCAAAATTTAAAATACATATATTAATTTGCATAAAGCACTGGTAGCTTTAACAGAGGGCTGAAACAACCATTTTAGATGATCTGTCCTTGGTTTGCTCCCATTATAGCTAGCAGGGGAGAATAAAGATGATGTTAGAGAGGAGGTTATTTCATTTGCAATGTTCATATATGCTCGCTAATTTTGCTTCTTGTAACATTTGCCCTGCTACAACAAATTTCTAATGCCAAAATGAGAAGCACGTAAATCCCAGATCTTGTTATTAATTGATGCATGAAGAAAAGTAGAGCTTAACCATGTTTGCTGCATAGCTTAAGCATGCCAGTACGTGTAATCTGGTCACCTTTTGATATTAATATTATTCATATATATAGAGAGTCTTGACTACTTAAGAAGAGCAGATTACATTGTATTAATTTCGTTGAACCTGAAAAGCATTGACGAAAGAGGAAGGCAAAACATCCAGTTCCCCTAAAAGATTACATGCCAATTTATTTCATCGTGCCAAAAGAAAACAGCTAATCTAACAAGAGAAGATTACTTGAAGTTCTAGTGTTGGCATGCTATTGTAATGCCGCACGAATAAAATTTCTGTGTGCAATTGGCACTCAAAAAATATATTCTTTTCTCCCCCTAAATGACGTTGAGTTGTCTGCAAATTAAAGAACCGATAGAAAGAGAAACTTGCAAACCGAAAGATAAAAAACAAAAAGCAGGGGCTAATACTTAATATGATCAACATAACTTCCTTTTAATTTAGCAGTGAGGAACAAAAGTGCAGGTAACAAGTAAACCTTCGCTGTTTATGATTCCAAAGAAGATGCAAATCCAGATAAATCAAAGGGAAAGAAACCCCAATTCTGATTCACACCTTTAATTAGAATGACTTTACCACCAAGATAGGCCAAGTGGCTAGGATGTGTTCCAAATGCTCCAGCTTACCAGTAAATCATGCAAAGCTTTAAGGCCAGATGAAGTTTATGCATTTGAGGTTTAATGGAAACACTAAACAGTCATAATTTAATTAAATCTAGCCAACTTTATGCAGTTATAACTTAAAATTCCGTTAATTACAATGGTTGAAATGGGATTAATCGAGTATAATTGAGAGGTCAGTTGATTTTGGATGGGGAAAATGCTTAGTCCTGTTAACGACGGGTGCATCGTCCACTCACTTGTGACTTCTTTAAAGAAACATTATATGATATGATTGATTCGTCAGATTTAACTTTATTAACATAACATGATAGAAGTAATGGGCTGAGCATCAAAGCTCCTCTCATAGTTGCGTGAAATGTGCTGTCTCAAAAATTCCGTTCTTTTGTGCTCCAAGTTGGCAACTTTTAGAATGGTCTATACTCGCTTTTTTGCTTTTGATAAAAACAGTGGAAGTAGAAGCACAAAGCATTTTCAACTCTCCCTACCAAAACTTGTTCGCCGACCATTTGTTGTCACACAAAAAACTCTTCCTAGGTGTCATAACTTGATTGGTTCTCAACAATTCATCCATTCCCCAACCCTATCTCACCTCTCCAGCCATGGAAGCCGCAGCAGCCTCAGCGATGGTGGCCTCAGTCAACTTCCTCCAGACTTCCCCGACCCCAAAAATAACAGTTCCAACAACCTTATCAACACCATGGCTTTCCAAAAAGCCCGACATGTTCGCTCTTTGTGCTCCTACATGTGTCCCCAGAACAAAATTTCTCTCTATCCTCACTCGCTGCTCCACCAAACCAGACACTGACACTGACAGTGGAACAGACCAAAATCCAGCCCTTCAACATAACTCGAATTCCAAAACCAGCAATAACCCATCACAACCAAATTCAAGTGAAGCACTTTCCTCTTCCTCTTCCTTGTCAGAATCACCACCTCCTTCTTTTTTAAGAGGATTGGTGCTTGATTTGGGTCCAACAAGTTCATGGGACAGCGCTGAAATCGGTTCACCAGTTGTCAAAAGATTCTTGAGTGATGATGAAGAGAGGTGGTATATGTGGTACTATGGGAGTTCTAGTGACAACCCAGGTGCAGATTTTGTTGGCTTAGCGATTTCAAGCAATGGGATCCACTGGGAGAGAGGTAGTGAACCAGTAAGATCAAGTGCTGATGTGGGTTTGGTCATGAATTGCAGTAAAGATTGGTGGGCATTTGATACGTCAAGCATTAGGCCCGGTGAGGTCGTGATCATGTCTAGTTCTAAAGTCAGAGCCTCAAATGCTGTTTACTGGCTTTACTACACTGGTTACAGTGCCGAGAAGGTGAACTTCCCAGATGATGATTCTCTGGAGTATGATTTAAAGAACCCTGAAAGGTTTCATGCTTATAATTTGGGTGCTGAAAATGGTTCAATGGGGAAGATTTTGAAGTCCTTGCCAGGGTTGGCGATAAGCCAGGATGGGAGGCATTGGGCCAGAATTGAAGGGGAGCATCATAGTGGAGCATTGTTTGATGTGGGGTCTGATAAAGATTGGGATTCTTTATTCATTTCCTCCCCACAGGTTGTTTTTCATGGAAATGGAGATCTAAGGATGTTCTATCATTCATTTGATGTGGAAATTGGTGGATTTGGTATTGGCATTGCAAGGTCTAGAGATGGAATAAAGTGGGTGAAGATAGGGAAGATAATGGGAGGAGGAATTAGAGGTTCTTTCGACGAATTTGGTGTAAAAAATCCTTGTGTGGTGAGGAACAAGAAAGATGGCAAATATGTGATGATGTATGAAGGTGTTGGTGCCGATGGTACAACAAGCATTGGATTGGCTGTGTCCACAGATGGACTGAAGGATTGGAGAAGGTTTCAAGATGAGGCAGTGCTTAAAACAGAAGCGAAAGACGGATGGGATAATGAGGGAGTTGGATCGCCTTGCTTAGTCCAAATGGATGGAGATGGTGATGAGTGGAGATTGTATTATAGGGGTATTGGAAATGGAGGGAGAACTGGTATTGGCTTGGCAGTTTCTCAAGGAAGTGACTTCTCATGTTTAAGAAGATGGACGGGATTCCATTTATAGGGTAGATGTCTTAGTATATGTTCTCGTGTAGTCCAGTTATCATCAGTCTAATTTGATTATTGTTTGTATATGCATCTTCATTCACAGTTTAGTATCATAATTGACTGTCATTTGCCTGACTGTTGTAATCATGAACTTGGTAGTTTGGTTCCAAAATGTCTACTATTAGACCATTTTGATCACGAAACAGCAAAGCTAGGGTAATTAAAGTCAGTTACGCAGTTACAGAATGTTTCAAGTTTCTTTTATATGCTTTTTTGATATCAAATCTTGATTGAAGTACAATCTGCTTTTGCTGTTCTCACTTACATTAACTCACATGCTTTCTGTTGGATTACGAATGATAAATTTTGGTAAATGCACTCGGATAAACTAAACAGCTCTGCCTGCCCCATATATATATTTTTTCCCTTCTCTCTTTTGAACTTGGAGTGGGGTTTTGGACTTAGATCCCAATTTCACTAAGAGGCTAGGTTACAATCAAGCGACGCCTGCGATCATCTATTAGGGGGTACACTCAGTTTTTCATGGGTTCAAATATCACCATTTTTTGAATCATTTGGGCAGTTATCTTGTAATTTAATTTAATTTTAATTTCAACACATATGGACTGATTACATGATAATAGTTGTGATAATTGTATCTCTTTAAATGGTATATGCATACTTTTAATAAATTCATCTGATTAAATATTTTTTTTTTAAATTTATTTAAGAAAGATGTTTAGGGAGATTTATTTATAAAAATATGAGAGAGTAACGTTGAAAAAATAATATTTTTCGAATTAAGTGGATTGTAATCGTATATTAATTTTTTTAAAAAAAAAATAAATACATAGGAAGTATGTACAAAAGGATGCACATCTCCTTAAATCGCTTTTGTGGGGTGTAAATATCATCGAACAGTCATGAAACAATTTCTATTTGGGCTCAGAGAGGTCTTACACAACACTTATTTGACCCAATTCGGCCTATTTGAACTGACGGGCTTCCCAATCCAATCCATCAACCGAGCCAAAACAAAAAAGGCAAATAGCAAAACCTACCTGACTTTAGCTAAAATAACATGCAGCATATAACTTTCTTTGAACTACATCAATCACTCTTCAAAACCAATGATTAGAGATTTACCAACATTAATATTAGAAGGAATTGTAATTTTCCTACCTGAAATTTGCTTAATTACAAATAAATTGAAATTTATTCTTTTATTACATAGCTATTGGCGGCCTCCAAACTGTTGCAGGAGGCTGTCGACAACCTCCATTCATTTATAGTATGCTGTTAGCCTCCTGTTGTAGTGAATGGAGGAGGTTTTGACCTCCTTCATTCGTCGTTTTTTTTTTTTTTAAATTATAATTTATTTATATTTATTAAAATTTAAATTTTACTATTTTAATAAAAACTTATTATTAAATGTGTTTCATTTTTAATTAATTCAAATAATTATAATTTAAAATATATATGGTTATGAAAGTAATTGTAATGGAATATGAATGGATATTGGATTTAAAAGTATGAGAAAGGTTATAAATGGAAAAGCAACTTAACCTAAATTATCATTAAGTCATCATAAAAATGAAAAACAAATAAATTACAAAATCTTAAACATTAAATGTATGTTTAGTACAGCTAAAAGAGTTTTTTTTTTTTTTTTAATCCCAAAAACCTTGTTAGATTTATTTCGTATTGTTTAGTTGTAATCCTAGTAGAACTTTTGAATAATTAACAAAATTGAAATACATCTACTAGAATAAGTTCAAAATTTGAGCTTTTTTTTTTTTTTTTTCAAGTAGATTTTTCTTAATTTGAGCCTTGTAATTTTTGAATTTAAAAGTGAAAGCATATTTGCGGTTTTGATTATTTTACTATATTTTAAATGTCATTCTCGATAATCTTATAACTTAAAAGAACTTTTAAAATTTTCCAATCAAACTATTTATTGTTTAAAAGAGTTTTTTTAATTGATAACTAAACAACTAATATCTTCTCTTTGAAAGCTTTATTTATAAAAGATCTATGCCTAAAAGATTTGTTTCTAAAGGATCTACGTAGAAAAACTTACCAAATGGGCCTTAAGACTCATTCAAACCTTACTTAAATTAAGTATTAATAAGATTTAAGATTAAAAAAAAAAAAAAAACACAACCATATATTTTTTTTCTTCTTTTTTTTTTTTTCATTTTTTTTGCTGTTATTTATCATTGTTGTTTAATTTTTGAGCAAATTATAATTTAGCTTATCGGTTTGAAAATAATTACAAGTGGAGTCAACTTTTACTATTTATTATAATAAACCACCCTACTGTTACATCCTCTCCATTAAAATTAACTGAGGTAGGGATAACATTGTCTTTTGATATTATTTTAAATTCCTTTTAAAATAAATTATAAAAACTTTAAAATAAATTAAATAAAAATATTTTTGAGATTAATTTGATAAAAATTTAAAAAATAAATTAAAATTAAAATATTAATCCACACATCATCACATAAACCCAGAAAATCATCAAACACACCAAGATCAGCTTGAAACCCAGTTATCGTAAAATCATCAAACACACCCAATCATCGTCTCTCTCTCCCTTTTTTTCTTTTTCTTCTTCTTTCTTCAAGCCCAGATAAAATCGAACCTAGATGAATCTGAGTTCGTTCTAGAATCGCAACCCTTTTAACCCCTCGAGTTCTCTGGTTTGTAACCTTTTTAACTCAAATTAGGTAAGTTGGAGTCGTCTTATTGGTGTCGGGTTAGGGGAATGGGGTGTTGTGGGTTTGTTTTCGAAGGAGAATGTCTTCTTGGGGATCAATTGAGAGGAGAGATTGTCAAGACTTTGTTTCAAGTCAGAGATGGTGGCGGAGATGTGGGGGAGAAGAGATGGGTTGGCAATGAAGTCGATTTGGCTGGCGATAGAGTTCTTGGAGTGGTTGAAGCAAGAGAAGAATGTGGAGGTGGTGGTTAAAGAGGAGGAGTCAGGTTGATGATAGGTTTCAGATGGATTTATTGTATTTTTTCGTATTGTGGTAAAAGATATGGGTTTTCAGATGATGAAGCCAATCTTCAATTTAGGGTTTTTTTTTTTTTTTACACAATTTAGGGGATTTTGGGTGTTTGATTGTTGACGATATTTATTATTCATAATTTGTTGATGATTTTTTGGATGGGGAAGAAGAAAATGATGAATCAACCATATTGAAAAGGTTGAGCGTTTTTTCCTTTTTTATTTTTTATTTTTTGTGGGTTATGGAGATCTAATCTCCAGATTGGAACTCCACGATCAATCTTATTAGATGGATGAGATGAATGGTGGAGATCTAATCTAAAAATTAGATCTTTTTTTTTTTTTACTTTAAACTTTTTATTTAAAACTAATATCCAATTATTTTTTAATTTTATTTAATTTTTTAATTTTTTTTGAATTAATCTCCACCGTTCATGGAGATCTGATGATTTTTTAATTTTTTATTATTTTTTAAATTTCTTTTTGAAAAATAATTAAAAGTTGAGGATATTTTGGTCTTTTTGTCCATCCACAGTTAACTTTTAATAGAATTTTTAACAGTAAGGGAGTTTATTGTAATACACATTAAAAGTTGATTCTATCTGTAATTATTTTCAAACCGATAGATTAAATTGTAATTTGCTCTTAATTTTTTAAGTGTCTTTTGATTATAAATGGGTTGACTTAAAGATGTTGAATGACAAATGAAAAGTTAGATAATGACTTGCTCCTCTTCATTGTACATTCGACTGTCCGATGATCTACCAATAATTCTGTTCTGCCTAACATGTTGTCTACATTTTATTCCTTTCGTACATGTGCAAAGAAACTGGAGATCCAGAACTGTTACCTATACAATCACATTATCTTATATTTATTCATGTGCAAATTCAAAACTTCATTTATATATATGTCCCATAATTCTACATCCACATTTATATATATTTTTTTAAGTAATATTCTGTTTATATATATATTTTTTGGTTTCAAGTAATGATTTTTATAAAAATGTTGCAAAACTAAGAAGTCATTTGTTTTTTCCACTTAAAACTTAATAGTATTGAATTGTACCAATTAAATTATTTTCGTTTGTGTTTTTAAGTGGTCAAACAATTTAAAACAACTTAAAAACAACTGAAAAAATTAAGTAAGAATTTTTAACTTTTCACTTAATTGCAAATCACTTAATGATATTTAAAAGTTTTTATTTCAAATTTATCCTTCTCAAAATAACATCATTTCAAATTTATCATAATTTTATATTACTCAAATTTTCTTTTCTTTTCTTTTTTTTCTTAATACGTGCAAAAATATATATTTGAAAAGAAAAATCTAATACATCTCATCTCAAATTGTCTTGGAATTAAACTAATATATTTCAATTTACAATTTAAACATTTATTTTCTAGTTGTTTTCCTAAATATATTAATATATTTAAATATATAAATATGGTTAATGCTACTACATTTTCAATCATATTTTAATTATGAATAAAATATTATATTACTGTGTACATGAAAAATGTTTTAGAATTTATTAAATCATTTATTTTCAGATGTTTGTATTAAATTAATTAAAATTACATAACAATAAATAGTTAAAAGAGTATAAATGTCAAATTACTAGTTTTCAGATAATTTTAATTTTAAAAAACAAACAAGTTTATAACATATTTAGAGGTGGGAAAAAAAAACATGTTATTCAGATTTTAGGTTTTAGTCATTATTCAGTTTTCAGTTTTTAGCAGTATTATTCAATCTTCAGATAAAAAAATAAATGACCAATAAGTTTTTAATATAAGTGAAATAAGTTACACGGTACACCCAAAACCTTGTCATATAAGGGCTTGCACAAATCACATTTCTTTTTGGTTGGGTTGTACCTAAAACCAGTACCGTGAAATTTTGATTCTCTTACAAATCAAGTTCATGGGTCTATTGGCACAGACAAGTCAGACTTGTAAGCAATCTAGCATTAAGCTTCTCTAGTATTTATCGGGTTCGATTCTTTCTTGATGTTACATTAATATTACCACTTACTTATTTTTAATATATTGTTAATTATTCCATCAATACCTACCTTTCCAAAGACATTGGGGCCAGCGGGACCAAAACCATTCGGGGACCAGTATGGTGACTTACTTTCTTTCGACATAGAAGGCAAACATTTAATGACTTTTTAAAAAAAAAAACTAAAAGATGATTATCGTACTCATTTCAAATCTTTCTTGTTAACAAAATTAATCATGGAGTAATGGAAGTGTATAGGAATCTAAGAAGCTGAGCTTTAACCAATAATTATAGGTTTCTACGAGGAATTGATGACCGGAAAGATGCAGAACTATTCTTTGCAGGTGAATATCGATTATGGAAGTGCTGATGTTATCTGTGCACTAAAGTCAACATTTTGAGACGTATCAATATTCTAATTAGATTTTGAACATGCAAATTAACGAGAGTAAAATAATTAAATAAAAAATAATAGGTGGAATGTAGTGAAACTGTAATTTGAAATTTAGAATAAATTGAAGTTAGTTTATAGCTATCCTCACAAATCAAATTATAATTAGATTAAATTTAGTGCAATATTTATATAATGCTTTTAAAATGAACACTCTCTTACTTTATAAAGTAAGGACTAACCAATCAAATTCATTCATTATATTTTCTCTCCTAAAATAAATTATCTCTCTTAATTAATTCAAATAAAATTGATAAATTTGATTGGTTGATCTTTATTTTTTAAAATAAGGGAATCCTCATTTAAAAGTAATATATATATATAACTTTTATATTATTTAGAGTTTAAAATTCTGATTTTTCATACTTGAGCATACAAATTTAACACATAAAATATTCTAATTTCTGTCGTTCAAATGGGCATGAATTTTGAATGTTGGACGCACATATGATATACAAAGATTAATCAATATATATGTTTTCTTGCACAATGCGGACTGGGTTTGCAGTAGTTATGTATGTCTTGTATGTAGGCTATAGTTCATCGATCATAGATTATTACTCTACTTGTACAATTGCAGGCAGTACTGATGGCTATGCTGGAATTGATTAGTTCAAAAAGCCAATACTGATCCACGTTTCATCTTCTAAATGGCTTGTCAATAATGCCCTTGCATCAGTCATTCTCTAAAGTCTTAAGTCTACTGTTTACGTCAATCAAATTAGGGCTCAATTACAAGAGATGCAATATCGAATAGACAAGACTGCAGTCTTTACCAATTCTTCCATTTTGTCATGTAATGAATGCAGGAAAGTTGGTTCGAATGATGGAAACTCAACCTCAAGTCAGAGCTTGATTTATTCAACTAGGACTTTCAAATATCTCTTCAACTTTTTCCAGATATTTTAGCGAAGATATTTTTCAGGATACTGGAAACGAGATTTTTTGTATTTTTATTTTTTTTGAACGTGAGATTTTTTTGTTTTTGAAAAGATCTCTTCATGATCAGCGTCGTCATTGCCAACTGGCAACTCAAACTTCCGGTGGTCAGACTGTTTTTTTTTTCAGAGATATTACAAAAAATTCGCTAGAAAGCAAACTAATCATGATCAAAATTTTATTTTTATTTCTTTTTATAAATTAAACGAACTGATTTCTATCAATAATTTTTCATCTAGAATATTAATTTTTTCCATTTACAACCGTGAAATAACCTAAGTAACCATATCAAGATTTTATAAAATTTTTATCATATCCTTTAAACTTATGTAATGATTGAAATGTCCTTTAAATTTATTGATTATTAAAATGATAATATTAAATAAAAAATAACATAAAATTATAAAAATAAAATAAAATAACTCAACTTTTAAATTAGGTTTCCACATTACTGATAGATTTGAATAGAATTTACGTGATGTAAGTTTCAAAATATCTTTTTATAAAAAAAAAAAAGAAATTTAAAAAGCACAATTTTAGATCAATATCAAATGGACCCTAAACATTCACATGGGAGTAACGTACGTGCCAGCAAGTTTTTCTGACGTTGCTAACATGTTTCTCCTTGATTTACTCTCAACAGACATGGACGGAAATTGAATTAACCGAACGAGTCAATGAGTCCCAGCTCCTAAGGTCCTGTCTTAACCATTTGAAAGTTAGAAAGTGCTTTAAAATAATTTTTTGGAGTGCGTTAATCAACCTTTCCAAAAAAGAGTCGATGGGAAATACAAACACCAAATAAAATGTATACAACTTTTACCTTCCTTATTTGTTGGCGGGCGTGTGTACTGATAGATTATAATAAATTCACATGATGTAAGTTTCAAGTTTGTCTATAAAAACAGAAAAAATTGGGCAGGAGATTGAGCAGTCTCAAATGGTCCCAGAATAAATTCTCTACTTCATCTGAAAGCAACGCGGAAAAAGAAAAAGAAGTATTACTTTTACCACTTTATTCGCTTTTGAAATACAGATACCAATCTCCTTCTCTTACTCTGCAGTCCCGTAACGGAAGCAACGCAAGCAACAACGAGATTAATACAAAGTTTTAAGGTCATTGCTACTTCTACCACGACAAAAATGGCTATCACAACATATTTGGTCAAAACATCTTGGTCTTTTTGCAGCGGACCAGAAGTGCTCTCTCTTCATGCTTGCGGTAGATTTTTCTGCTCTAGCTTTCCAAGACATGAAAGATTTTCATCCTCCAACTCTAGGAACAAAAACCTTTTTCTCACTCATTGTTACACCAAACCAGGCATCGACAGCAGCAGTGCAACAAACAAAAGCCCTGCCATTGAGACGGATCCCCTCTCAGCAGCTCAACAGGAGCAGGTGACAGCCCCACCAAACAATCAAGCCGTTACAACAACATGTTGTGAAGGTTTGGTTTTTGACTTGGGGTGTAAAACATCCTGGGACAGTGACGAAATCGGGTCTCCAGTTGTGAAACGATACATGGGTGATAACGAGGAAAGGTGGTACATGTGGTACCATGGAAGGGATGGTAATAGTCCTCCAGCTGATTCGATCGGACTAGCGGTTTCGAGTAATGGAACTCACTGGGCACGAGGAGAAGGAGACGTGAGGTCATGTGCGGATGCAGGTGTGGTGATGAACTGCAGAGAGAATTGGTGGGCTTTTGACACAGAGAGCATTAGACCATCTGAAATGGCGATAATGTCCAGCCCCATGTACAGTGCTGTGTACTGGCTTTACTATACAGGTTATAGTTCTGAACAAGTAGAAATTCCTGGAGTGTCAAAATTTTATATGGAGAATCCTGAAAAAAACCACCTTGAAGACTCCAAGAATGAAAGTCTCACGTTTGGGAAGATTTATAAGTCCCTTCCAGGCCTAGCATGCAGCCAAGATGGTAGACACTGGGCTAGAATAGAAGGAGATCATCACTCTGGGGCCTTGCTTGATGTTGGATCATGCCAAGAATGGGATTCATTGTTTATAGCTAAACCCCATGTTGTAGTTCACAGCAGTGATGATATCAGAATGTATTACCATTCATTTGATGTCGAAAAAGGTGAATTCGCCATTGGAATGGCACGATCCAGGGACGGAATCAGATGGGTAAAATCAGGAAAAATCATGGGTGGGGGATCAAACGGTTGCTTTGATGAGCTTGGAGTGAAGAATGCATGTGTAATAAAAAACCAAATGGAAGGTAACTATTTGATGGCTTACGAGGGTGTTGGTCAGGATGGGAAAAAGAGTATCGGATTGGCAGTGTCTCTGGATGGGCTGAAAAACTGGAAGAGAATACGAGAAGAAGCGGCTCTGCAGGCATCAAAGGAGGATGGATGGGATAGTAATGGAGTTGGATCGCCATGTTTGGTTCGGATGGACAATGATTTCAACGAATGGAGATTGTATTACGTGGGTTTTGGGCAAGGTGGAAGAACAGGAATAGGAATGGCTGTTTCACAAGGTAGTGATATCAACATTTTCAAAAGGTGGTCTGGATTTCACTTGTAAGAAAATTTGTTCAGTGTTAGAGTTTGTCATAACCAGAATATAAAGCATCTCATTTGGTGAATTTATGTACTTTGGGGATTCGCTAGAATATTGAGAGGTACATAAAAGTCTGTCAAGATTGGTTAGAGCTGAAAAGCTATTATTGTAATTGAGAAACAGTTATGTACTTTTATAATAAAAGAAATAACTATATAAATATGTTTATAAAATGCAAATCGTGATATTTGAATTCGTATCACCTATAAAGTGGAAAAAGTATACAACCACTTGAGTTATAAGAGATGCGAAGTGATATTCAAATTAATAGAGCTCTCTTTAGGATAACCATTGGGTACCTACCTATATAAACATAGCATCATGGTTTAGTTATATAATGTTCTCACCACCATCTCATAAGTTGATAGAAATTTGCCAGCATCAATAGAGAAAATGTATGCATATAAACTCTTCTATTCGAAATATAAAAATAAAAGATACAAATATCAGAACTATAATTTTTTGTTAGTGTATCTCTTGTTGCTATATATAACAACCTTTTCATCAATGATATATAACATCAAAGCTAGTACAAATCCTTGAAATCAAATTCATAGCTTGAATGACAATAATAATAGTACAATTTACATGAAATCAAATTCCCCCTAGCTTCCCCCAAATCCAATAGCGTACGTAAATGAGATTCAATCCTGAAATTTTGTACACAATTGTCAACAATGCCAACGGCTGAACTAGGTAGTGTTCAGCACAGCTTTGCAATGAAATGATCCATAACACGATGATGTCTGCGACTCGACCAATCGTTCAGGATTTTGTGGGTCATGCTCAACAAACATATGTAAAGCCCAAAACTTACGATGTATTCATAAACTTCTCCAAGAAGAAGATTGTTCCAATGGGTTTTATTTGAAAAAAAAAAAAATTACAGTAAATTTAGGGTTTGGAGAAAAGAGAGACGACTTCAACTCATAACCTCATCTTGTCCTCCATTGAAATTCTTAATGATGGATTTTTAATCATTTCTTATTTGATCTAATTGCTTAGATGATTATATTTCCGTTTTACAAGTTTTATGACTAAAAAAAAAAAAAAGGTTTTATGACTATATGTTGGGATTATGGACCACGGTGGGCTAATTTTGTACTGTGTTTTCATCGAGCCCGACAAACGATGGGCTTTCTCTTATTGAAAATCCATGCGACTGGATCCAATCTCACTTAGCCCATTAATTGCTGGTACGTAGTGGCCCCTTCAGCAAGCACATCCAACTAAATATTGGGTGTTGATTTTCTTTTTCTTTAAAATGTCAATTTCAATATATATATATATTAGGAGTGGCTATATTTACACCCTATAAAGTTGTATGTACATCTTAATTTACATATTTTCAAAATTCCAATAATATACTTATCAAATTTTGATGTTGGATAATGAATTTATTTGGGTAATGAATTTGGATAATAAATTTGAGTAAATAAAATCATATAAATTTATTTTGAATTTAACGTCAATAGCATGATGTTTAAATTTTGACGTTGATGACATAAATGCCAAAATCTAAAAATCTAAAAACAATCTAAAACTTTAATTTAATTTTCTTGAAGTAAATTCCCGAATGACCCAAACTTATTGATCTACACCTAAGCAAAATTTTGAAAAGAATAAACTTACTCTTTCACCGGTGGCTCCAATCTCTTGATTGAAGAGACATAGTTCTCCGAGTAGAAGATTGATCTCCTTTCGAGGAGATCAGTGGAGACATTTGACGATCTCCTCCAACTAGAGGAGATTGTCCAGCCATAAAAAATGTAGATTAGATCCTCACTTATGGCAGAGATCTCAAATCTCTATAGTCAATGGTTTTTTTTTTCTTTAATTTTTATTGTTTAATTATATTCCATTTATAAATTCTTTTATGATTATATTTTTAGTAGAGAGCAATTTGGATCACAACACGACGGATCGATTCAAATTCGAGAAAATAAAATGAGTATGGATTTGATTTAAACGAATGCGTGTCATAATGTATCAACCCGCTTAACTTTTTCATTAAACGAATCAAATTGGGTTTATCTGTTGACATGATTAATAAGGTCAAATTGCAATATTTATATATTAATAGGGTCAAAATATTATCTAGGTTAAAGGGATTAAACAAGTTAAACGGATAAATAATTAACGGGTTGATGGATTAATGGTCTTGAATCCTTTATGATCCAAGTAATAAACGAATTAGTTATGTAGTACTGTATCACTTATTTATAAACGAATTGATGTCGAATCCAAAAATGTTGACTCGTTCATTAAACGAATTCGTGTCATATTGGTCAAATTCATAAACCAATCGAATTGAATCCAGCTCAACTCAACACGCGAACTATTTTTGTCACACTAATAACCTAGGGGTAATTTGGTATTTTTGACATTTAAGTGTTAAATTCAACAACCATCCACTGACAGAAAAAGTGTCTCTGTCATTAATGACAAAAGTTTAACATCATGCTACCTTTGTTAAGTCCAAGTCAGTTTGTGGAATTTGCCCCAGTCTCGGATCAAATTACTATTTGTGTTTTTCTTTATTTGAAGAAACAAATTACTATGTTTCACTTCTGATTACTCTGGTGACTACCTTTGTTAAGTCAAAGTCAGTTTGTGGAATTTGCCCAATCCAAAGATCAAATTACTATTTGTGTTTTTCTTTATTTGAAGAAACAAATGGCTATGTTTCACTTCTGATTACTCTGGTAACTACATTTTTACTTGACACGAGCCCCAACCTAGATTCCCTTGCACAGTAAAATCATGAGTTTTCAAATAGAGCTCTTAACTGCCTCGGCCTGTAGACGGAGAAATGTATTTTGCCTCTTTATTTCTTTATGATCATGGAATCAGAATACAACTTGAAATATATATATATATATATATCATAATGTTTCTAATTTTTAGCCAAATTAGTAGTGAAAACACAAATTCTCTTAAATTCCACACAAACCTCTCAGCGCCTGCACATTAAACAGTCTAAAATATTTAGATGATTTTATTAAATTATGTTCAATGTGATGTAGTAGTAAAGAATTTTCATTCGGTTTGACAATGATCCATGTTCGAGTGATTACATTTATTTAATATCTCAATTTAAAAAAAAATAATAATTAAACACATAAGGTGGAAGTTTTAGTTTTCCTTTGGGTTGTACACGGTACATAATTATATTGAAAAATATTTTAAGATTTTAAAAAATAATATTATTATAAATAAAATGTATGTATACATGTATATAATAGTTCTTTATTGAGAGATCTTTTAAGTTAACATAGACAAAAAATTTAATGAAATCTAATTAATTTTTATGTATATAAATTTTTATAAAACTTATGAAATTTACTTTAAAAAAAGTTTGAAAAATTTTCGAGTAGTCATACTATTATTTTTCCTATATTTTGTCCCATTTTTTAATACTTTATAATTAATAAAATATATATATAGTACTCGAAAAAATTTCAAAATTTGTCATTGTTCTTATCCCATGATTTTTTTCTTTTTTAATCAAAATTCTCACAAATTTTAATATAGAGGATCTGTTAACAGCACATATAATTAATAAGATGAATTATCTCGACTAAAACTAATCAGAATTTCAAATTTACACAAGTTATTCAATTTTATGTTTATACTAATCATATATCATTAATTGAAGCTAACCTCAGAAGCCAACAACTTAACGTGATCCGGGGTTCAAATAAGAAGTATCCAACTTGCATGCACAGGCGCTGGAAACCAAACCCAGCTGTCTTTTCGTGAAATTCAGGAGCTTCTTCATCAATTATCATAGAGCGTTTTAATTAATATTGGCAGTTATTGCGTAGTCAAATTTAGTAATATTTTTAACCCAAAATGAGTCAACTTTTTTTTTTTTATCTCGTCTGTGATGATCGCGCTAATCATGTGCTTGTTGTTGCTTTTTGAAATATAATCATTGCTTTTTGTCTGAGTGGTTTGTAATCATTTCAATTGGACGGTTACGGTTCAGGAGCCTTAACTGAAATCGACTGCTTCGTAACACTGAAAACAATATTGTTTTTACCTTCCGTTGCAATATTATTGGTTTTTTATGATTGCTTTAGTACTCGAGTTCACAAGAACAATAAAAACGAAAAATCAGTACTTTTGTACGCATTATTCATTTTATATGTCTTCATTGCCGCACAAAATTTACTAAACAAATTTACTACTCCTCTCCTTCGACTCATGCAACATTCATATTTTTACCTTTTTAATTTACCTGAGTCTTTTCTTTATCTTTTTATTTGGATAAAAATGTACCATGTATGTTCATATATGAAATCCATTTACGATGACATGTGAATTTCATCAAAATTAAGAGAGTAATAATATTGAAAATCGATGGGAAAGAAAAAAGAAAGAGCCATTTAAGATATTTGTTTCATATGATATTAAAATCAGCCAACCATATTAGATAAGGTGAAGATGTATATATGGACATTTATTGCTATAATAAAACATAATATTGATAAAATAATAATAATAATATTGATTAGATCCCCAATTTATCACTACTGCTTTAACTCGCTGTCCTTATCTATCCTTTTCCTTTGTAGATGGAGAATTCACTCTAATATAACAAACAAATATATAAATAATAATAAAAGAAAGAAAGAAGATAGATGAGAATCCTTATAACCACTAACCACCCTCAACTATTACTCACCTTACCCAGCCAATAAAGTTAGCCTACCCAAAAAAATATAAACAAAAACAAGGACATTCTGCTATATATGCAGGTGACAGCAGTATGGGACGCCTAGTCAATAAGCCAATGCGGGATTCTCAATAAAACTGAAATCTATTAACAAAATATTTTAGTTTCTAAAATTGAAGTTAAGATACCCAACTGTATTACAGCATTATAACCAAATCAATCCGAACAAGAATAAATGTACAAGAACCATAATCTTAATAAGATGAACCCGATTTGTGTTGTGTAAGTTAGAATTCGCCACCCCTATTCAACATATATATACAACATAATTGTGATACTTCTGTAGGTGCTGATCTTTGCACAATTCGTTTAATTTTAGATCAGACTTAATATGATTAATTTATTAACTGTTCATGTCATAATCGATCGACAATTTTAAGTTATTAAAATTTTGTTTCTTTTTCATACTGTCTTCACAAGGCTTTATCATGCAAAACTGCCATCAGTGGAAGTAGAGCTAGGCACTTTCAATCTAGCCGGAGCCAGAAAAATTCACTGGGCGTAAGAGGGAAATATGAGACAAGTAACTAAGTGCAGTGTGGTCCATCATTAATGCATCTTCAGTTTCCATAATCTTTTTTGGGTACAGAATGAATCTTTCTAGACGAGGAGACAAAACTGTTTTGTATTTTATCTAAAAAAAACTACTAAATAATTCACTCCGTAACAGTATCATACACCGGTTTTACTGTACAACTTGGCTAGAGATTAGTTCCACATTACAATAACATCGAGCATCATCTTTATTGGGGTGGCAATTTTGTGACATGATCACATGATAAGAAACTAGTGGATTCAGATTAGATCTTACTGAATTTAAGAAACTAATAGGTCAACATGTTAAACCTATTAAGTAAACAGATTGTGTTTGGGGTGTACCCCTTTCAACTCACTAATCCATTTAACATTATTAAATATCAAGCATATGATTTTAAATTTTATTTTAAATCATTATTATATCATAGTTTATTATTTCATTAATAAAAGATGTTCAGCGTATTAAATTATATATTTAAATTTTAAAGTTTCAAATTATTACTAAGTTTTATACGAATAAATAAAAATTTGGCTTTTAAATAAGATTTTTTTTAACTCAAAATAAAATGCAAATGAAAAAAAACAAATAATTTTAATTTATTTGTAAATTAAAAAATTTAAAAAAAAAACACAAAAAAAAAAAAACCACCCCTTAAAGTCCAGTTCTTAGATAGTGTGTGAACAAGTGGTAATCGGCAAATTTTTTATCAGTCGTTATCTGTTACTGTATCTTAAGCTAAAATTGTCAAAAATGACCTCATAAGAAATGGAGTTTAAGGGGGTTTATTTTTTATAGTTTTAAGATTTTTTAATTTAGAACATAAATTGAAATTATTTGATTTTTTACTTATATTATTTTCAGTTAAATTAAAAATATCTTACAAGAAGTCAAATTTTTTTACTTTTCATAATTTAAATCATATTATTCTAATAACGACATTAATTTACTAAAATAATGTCATATAACTAAGCTATTACGAAAAAGACCCCACTCATATAATAACCCCAAATTCATTAAATTTAATCTCTAACCCTAACCCTGAAATGGTATATAAAAGATATGAGATGAGATGGTGATGCATTGAAGGAGTCTGGCCAACCTCCTCCTCTCGTTTTACAATAGTAGGTTGGCCTGCCTTTCCTCCCGATTAAAGGGAGGAGGCTAATGTCCTCTTGACCAGTGATCATGGGCTAAGCCTCCTTCTCCAAAACTCTTTTTAGTTTTTTGTTTTATTATATAAAAATAATAACCTATTATTTGCATTTACATTAAATAATAAATAATTATAAATGAAAACAATATATCCTTTAAAAAGAAACAAATAAAATAATATAATTGAGATGAAAGGCATAATGAAATCTAAGAAAAAATGAAAAAATAAAATTCTTAGATAGTAAGCCTTATTAGCTACTTAAAAAATAATTTATAAGACCTAAGATTAAAAATAATAATAATACCTAAGTTCTTGCCATCCCATAATTATTTGGAAGTTTTTACCCATAAATAAGACTATAAATACCAAAATACCATTATATTAGTTTTTAAAATTAAAAACTAAATATAAATATATATATATATATTAGAACTTTTATAATAATTAGTACATCCTAACTTTTAAATTATTAAGATCACTAATTTCAGTTATTTATTTATCAACAATGGAGCCCCTGTTGGAGGTTGCAACCTCCATTGAATCTTTGAGTCTTTGACAACCCCCATCAAATCTCAAATATTGGAAGTCACTTGACCTACCATCAGATTTAATTATAGAGGTTGACCTCCATTGATGGAGGTCTTGATCTTCAATCGCGTTTTCAATTTTAGATTCTCTCACACTTGAGCTAACATGCATTTTGGGTGAGATTCATGTGAAAATAATATCTTGTGCATAAATCTCATGCATTTTTCTTCCCAATAAAGCACAAATTTTGGGCCAAATACATATGAAAATGATAATTTGTGCGTGAAATCTCACACAAATAAATTTTCAACACTTCCAACAAATGAATTTAAGGCGAGATTGAGATTGTCATCATTGGTGGGATCGTCAAAGCCAGTGAGATTGCCAAAGTGGAAACTCCAACGCGGATGGCTATTTTTTTTTTTTAAATTGATTTTTAGTTTTTTAATTAAAATATAAAAATGTTGCAGGCATAACTTTGAAGTGAGGTAACATATTCGTGTGAAAAAATAGCGTTTTTACCCTATAGTTTGAATTAATACTTATCTTTTTTATTAATAAAAAACAGAGGATTTGAGTATTAATTCAAATTACAAGAGTAAAATGAGTTAATTCTATTCATATGTCTAAGATGATAAAAATTTAAAAACTACTAAGAACGGATAAATTTGATTAGTGCCTTTTGCAAAAAAGTTGGTTTTGAATTTTTTGTCATTTTTAATATAATTTACTTCGTAATAAATACATAAAATACTCACATAGAAACGGAGCACCGCAAACAACCCAAAAGTTTTTGTCATCTTTCAAAAGGTAACATTCCAATTTAGGAATCAAATTGGTTGGATTTTGAGTTTTACATAGAGCACTTTTCTAATCTAACGACAACTATGTCGACCTCCGTTCAGGCTTGGAGGTTGCAAACTTTTGTTTGTATTCGAAAGGCAGGAGTTTGAACGTGGACACTAACGAGAAAAAAGCCCAAAAAAATTCTAACGACAACCAAACATATATAAAAAAATAAAAAATAAAAAAAAGTTAAAAAATGATTGTTAAGTTTTTAAAAGAGATAATCCCAATTTACCCCTGTAGTTTGATAAAATAGCCAAAATCCCCTTACTTTATAAAATTATTAATATCCCCTCTTGATTTACAAAATGGATAAAAAACCCTCTGTAGTTATTAAAATATCCAAAATACCCCTACCGTCAATTTGGACGTTAAAAGTCAACAGTTGACCGTTAATATGGAATGGTAAAACTGTCCAAGTAAAATAAAATATAAAAAATATAAATATTTAATAAAATAATAATTTAATATTTAAAAAAATTGAAAAAAATCTTCACCGTCCATCTTTAAAATGGACAATGATGATCAAAACTATTAAAAAAAAGTTCAAAATTAAAAATATTAATAATTTTTATCAAAACTACAACACTTTCTCTTTACTTCTCTCACTCTCTCTTCCTCTCTTTCTTCTTTTTCTTCTTCTTCCTCTCTCACTCTCTCTTTCGCTCTCTTCTTATTCTTCTTCTTCGTCTTCTTCTCTCTTCTCTCGACAGAAACCCAGTTCTCTCTACTTCTCTCTCTTTCTCTCTTTCTTTTTTTTTCTTCTTCTTCCTCTCTCTCTCTTTCTCTCTCTCTCTCTTCTTCTTCTTCTTCTTTTCTTTATTTTCTTCTTCTTCTCTCTCTCTCGGTGGTACCTAAACTGGGTTTCCGTCGGAAACCCAGCTTCGATCTATGGGTTTTCGATGAGAAAACCCGTTGAAAACCTAGATCCGATCTATGGGTTTCCAACGCGGAAACCCAGAGTTTTCAAGTTTCCGTGTCGGAAACCTATAGATTTACAGATTTTCGTCGCTGGAAACCCAGAAATTTCTGGGTGTTCGTGCCGAAAACCCATATGGGTTTTCGACGCGAAAACCCAGGCGCGGACACCCAAAGATCTCTGGGTTTCCAATGCCGAAAACCCAAGGATTTATGGGGTTTCTGACTCCGACGTTGGAACCCAACCTAGAATTTTTTTGGTTTTATCTTTTTTTTTGTTATGTTGCTGTTGTGTTTTGATGATGTTGTTATAATGTTGAGGGGATTTTGTTATGTTGTTGTTGCGTTTGATGATGGTTTGGTTGAATGGAGATGAGTGAAGGTATCCAGGTCGGATGATGGGTGATGATGGTGTTCTACATGCTTACTGTGTTACAGTGTTAAGGGGCAGTTTGGTCTTTCACTCACTATTATGGTCAGAAATCAACTCTCACTAACAGAATTAACAAAAGGGGTAAAATGAGATTTTTAGAAACTATAGGAGGTAATTAATGATTATATTAAACTACAGGGGGAATTAGGATTATCCCTTTTTAAAATATTTAGTTTGAAATATAAGTTATTAAAAATATTTAGAATCAACAGTCGTGTCAGTGGGTATGGTACGGCTAGCTTTCGATGGAATTGAGTGTAATAAAAATTTAATAAGAAAAGTTTTTATTGCAGTTATACTAGCTAAATGGATTACATAAAAATCAGTTCAATTCTGGAAACCCCTACAGACCAAAATTCAAAAAACTGGCGACCAATTTGTGGAAGCATTAACCAGGTTGAGTATGCTGTCCCAGTAGTTCTTGTTCTCCTCAAAATTGGCATTGTAGGCCCCATGATTGGAGTTCTCTCCATATTCCACTGTTGAGCTCTGTTGCTGTTGGTCACCAGACTCACAAACCAACATGTCCGACAAGCCTTCCATGATGTTTTCAGCTGTCCTATACGATTCCTGAAACCATGCACCCTCTCCGGAGTAGGTCATTTCATCATGCAACGCCATTGAACTATCCACTACTTTCTCTTTCAATCCCTGCATTTGGTTTGATTTCTCAAAGCATGGCATCGTATTCCCAAAGAAGTTCTCTCCAAATCCAACGGCCGGGATTGGTAACATGTTTTCCTGGAAGCTCAACGTTGAGGTTGGGGACTCAAGGTCCCCCCTGGCTATGCCAAACATGCCGGAAACTACACCTTGCCAAGCTTTGAGTACGTCAAGGCACTGTGGTCTAGCGGGTGGAGCCGTGGCTTTGTTGGGGATCTGACTACAAGAAGTTGAACCCATTAGCTGATCCTGGGAAGGGTTGGGGACTAGTTTCGACTCTCGGACCAGTCTTGCTTCGGCTTCGAGCCTCGCACTCTCCCACTGAGCCATGTGGCTAAGGTTGGCAGAGTCCTTGGATTGGCCGATGGCGGAGCCCAATGCGTTGGTTTTTGGCTTGTGAGTCACTGGGTCGATGCCCATTTTGGTCAGTCTTTTCTTCAAATGTGTGTTCCAGTAGTTCTTGATCTCATTATCGGTTCTCTTTGGCAAGTGCGTGGCTATGGCCGACCACCTGAAAATGATGACCATTTTAGTAAATAAAGACAATCATTACTCCATTAGCACACACCTGGTTTGCTAATTATATAAACGATTTTAATGATTGTTAATAATTAGTAATCTCATTAGTCATGACAAAAATAACAATAAAACGAGAAACCTTAACTCTACACGTGCACACCGTACCAAGATTCCACTGCTGCGGTAGTGGCTATCACTTGAAATTAATACTAAACACATAAAAAAAATTTTCTTATGCTAATAGCAACTTAAAAGATCCAGTGGTACTAGCCTGTGTCTTTTTTTCTTTTTATTTTTTTGTTTCCTTTTTCAACCATAGTAGTGGGGATAGCTGCAACTTTTATTTTTTTGAGAATGGAGATAGCTAAAACTTGGAAGCTTATATAATAATAATTACAATAGGCCAAAAAAGAGAGAGAGTGAGATATATACCAGCAAATAGTTGAAATTTGAATGACATTATCAGCAAACTTTGAAAGTACTGTAGCATTCTCATGTATAAAAAGAGCAAAAATGTACACTTAAAACAGTTCACACCTGTTCCCAAGAAGAGCATGGAGTTGAATGATAGTCTGTTCTTCCTGCAAACTGAACTTTCCTCTCTTGATATCGGGTCTTAAGTAATTTATCCACCTCAACCTGCAGCTCTTCCCACATCTTTGAAGTCCTGAAAACATGACAACAGTGAATTTAAAAATATATATATATATATATATATGAATGAGAATCTCGGGTTATGCATATAGTAACTATGGTACGGTTTTCCATGAAATAAGAAAAAAACTGTACCAGCTTTTGCAGGCAAAGCACGCCAGCTTCCATGGCCATGTTGTTCAATGTAAGCCAAGAGTTTCTGGTCTTCCTCCGGAGTCCAGGGCCCTTTCTTCAAACCCACCTTCTCACAACAGGGAGACCTGCCCATTTTGGAAGCTGAGTGGTTGACTAAGTAAAACTGTGAGGCTTAGCTTTTGATCACAAGTGGAGAGAGATGAGAGAGAGATCGGTTGTGATTAAGTCGAAACTTAAAACTCTGTCGCAATATATAGAGTTGTTGATGAGTAAGTATGAAGAAGCCGTACATAATTTCGTGACCACTATACCCTTACTTAAACTTCCGACCAGTTAGCCAGAAGCATTTTTCACCCCCATAAATTGCTAAACAAGATCCAATTGTGATCCGATTCCAACTTAAAGACGTAATAATACATCTGTATTAATAAAAGTAACGTTAACGTGTGCTCAATGGATTAACACCTAAAAAATTAGAAAAAAAAAACATAATTAATCAATATATAAATTTATTCATTTTCTTTGCCTTTTTCCTTACTTCTCTTTCATTCTTTTATTAGTTATCTGTGCCATTAACATGTACCTTTAACACACAAGTTAACTCTAATGATATTTTTATTATCATATTATATATATTTATTTTTTAAAAATCTCATACCACTAAATCATACAAATTATTCTTTAATTAATATGGGACCTTCTTCATTTGTTAAAACACTTGGCAGTTTCTTCAAAAAAAAAAAAAAACACTTGGCAGTAGTACTCTGTGTCCACCACCATATGTGCTCTATACTTTTGCAAAGGAGTCTTAGGTCCTGTTAAATCGAAGATTTAAGAATGGGTACTTGTCTTTAATTAATTTGTTTTTTCTTCTACGTACTATAGCTAGCTCCCCTATTCATCCCGATTTATGCAAAAACGCAATTATGATTTTTACACGGCAAGAGCTTTAATTAATCAATTAAATTATTTGTTAGAGAAGTTTTCTTTAAAATGTTGGTATATAGAAATTATCTTCCTCTGTTTTTAACCAAAAATTAGAAATGAAGAAGACCGCCGTTTTTCTACTATCCTACATATCAGATGTAAGGTCATAAGTTATCATTTGATATATAATTGAGCATCAATCATATCTAATATAAATGTTTGAAAATTTCTATAACTAGAAACATCTAATTTATGGACAAGAAAAGATTAATTAGTTTATTGTTAAACTTCTAACTAGTAACACTAATGAGAGGTTATAAGTTTGAATTATATATATTTTCAAAACTTTAAATTATAATAGTTAAAACACACACATAAATATAATGTATCATATAGAATATATTATATAGTAAGGGGTCCCCTTGAGTATACTTGGCGTATCGGTACACCTGACACGAAAAAAATGATTGATTGTATTTCAAAATTATTGATTGTAATTTATTATATCTGATTATAACTAAATAAGTTAGATCAACTTTATAGTACTCAGACATATAAAATCACAATTATTGATTGTAATCAAACATAATTAATTATCATTAAATATAATAAAGATATAATAAATTACAATCAGTAATTTTAAAATGTAATTACTCATATTTTGTTAAATGTATCGATATCTCATATATATTGTAAAATGAAATATATATATATATATATATTATCATTAAACCAAGTTAACGGATGACAACGAGAAATCACCGTTAATATATAATCAAGTAAAAAAGTAAAATGGTGTGAATTTGATGCATGGGCCATTCATTTGTCCGCCATAATTAACATCAATATTCACGTAGAAGAAGAAAAATATATGCGATGTGCGTGAGCTTTATACATCGGGTAATAGCTAGTGAGGTTGTATCTGCCACATTATTAATATATATGTAACGAGTCATAACTCATGATAAGTAATAGGTAGGACCAGATGGAGTAAAGGCAAAAGTTGGCAAACTTTATTTGCCTTAATAAAACTTTTCTGGTTCTAATTTAATTAGCTCAGTAGTTGTATTTAATATATTTTGTCACCCTCTTCATTTCCAGAAAGATAGGTTCCTGCAGACGCATGTGGCATCATGATCTGATGGTTATAAACTTACAGGAGAACTCTTTCAAAGTGTTTGCACTTCAAATCTAGTTTATTAGAATTAATTATTTCTAAAATATCATTAATGGAGATTAAATTGAGGAGTTCCAACTGTAGGTGCCTCATAGCCATCTAAACGAGGTTTCCCACTCAAAATCCCACTCCAAGTTTTTGTTTGAAAGGGATAGTTAACATAATATTAGAATCATATATTCTTATATTCAAATTTTAATTTCTTGATCCTATGTTCTTCTGGATTTCTAATCTTTTTCGGGAAAAAATCTGAAAACTCCCTGAAAAAGAAAATATTAGTCAGAAAACACCATCTTTGGAAAACTTTACCAAAAAAACACCCTCAAACGGACAGGCCAAAAGTGGTTTCTATCCAAAAATTAGGTAGGTTTTGTTAGAAAACCTGGAAAAGACAATGTTACCCTTATGTATTGTATTAAAAAATTAAACAATATTAGAAATTAAAAAATTATAATTTTAAATAATTAAAATAAAATAAAATAATTATTAATAATAACTATAACAAATAATATAATAAGTTCAAATTAAATTAAATTAAATTAATATTTAAAACAATTAAAATTATAAAAAATGGAGATGGAGATCATGAACGGCAGAGATCACATCTGGGATCTCTACTTTTTTAAATTATTTGGGATCCTAGATGCGATTCCTAAAAAAATAAAAATTAAAAAAACAAATAATTTGGTGTTCATCACCGTTAATCACTACCTTCAAACCAACACCACTATTGTTCATCATCACCCATCATCGATGTTCAACACATCACCTACACCACCAAACACTAAACCATCATCATCGCCATTCATCATACACAACAATCATCAAATTGAATTAATTAAATTAAATTAATCAATATTTAATAATTAAAAACTATCTTTTGGATCCATCTCCGTTTTTTAAATAAAATAAAAAATGTATGTTAGGCCTAGATCTGGATCCAGAAGGTCTCCATCTTAAAGATGGAGACCCCAATACCATATTTGGATCCAGAAGATGGATGTAGAAGGTATCCATCTACTGGATTCAAAAGATCTCCATTTTAAAAATATATGGAGATTCGGATTTGATAGGCATCCAAAAGAGCACCGCCACAGAAGTTGAGAGGGAAAAAAGTGATGGTAGAGGTTGGAAAGGGAAGAGAGAGCGACGAAGAAGGGTGAGACGGAAGAGAGAGTGACGATAGAGAGTGAAGAGGGAAGAGTGTGACAATGGAGGGTGGAAGGCGACCACAACGAATAGAGTTGGGGTGTTGGTGGTTGAGTGGTGATAAATGAATAGGTAGGGTTGGTTAGATAAATGGTGATGATAAAACTATGTTGTTCATATAGGTGCATTAGATGAATGCCAAGTGTCTTCATCCTATCCATTTATTTTTATTTAATATTAAATTAAAAATTAAACATAACATGTAATTACTTAAATACTCTCATACCCTAACAGTAACAGATCCATCATTTTCTGGATCGAAATCATCAATCCACTAACGTCGGGTTTTTTTGGATAATAGTTTAGAAACCCGGAGTAGTTTGACATTACTTTCCATTTAAAGGGATAGTTCAATAATATCCCTTATTTTTTCATACATGCTGCACTAACTATCAACGTTGTACCATTACATAACAGATACATACGAAATTAGTTTAGGTCCCACCTTAAATAGTTCATTTGTCACTATTATCAATTAATTATCTTAATTTGAAGGTTTTGATTTAGGTTTTAGAAATTCAATATACAGATAAAGATAAATAAATTAAGGGTATAAAAGTCAGCACATGGTTTTACATCGAGCACGTGTTTCATATATAGAATAACAGTTAAAACAAAGTTCTTTGATATCAAATCTGACAATTTGTCAAATATATTTATTCCATGTGAAAGCAACGAGTCCTTTATCACATTAATATGAACTGAGATTTCATGAAGAGCTGAATGTAGCTAGTTTGATTTTTGATATCTAACTTAATTTATAGTAGTACAGATACACATGTATAATAGAAAAGTAAGGGTATTAAATGTCAGTGGATTGGAGCCTACCTAAAAGAGAACCCAGATTGATGATTTTGGTCACGAAATATTTATAATATACTAGTCTAGAACGAAGTCACTGCTTGCACATGAAGACATGAACCAAACAGTTATAAGTTAGTATTTAATAGTATTAAACAAGAGTAATATAATAATATAATCCACATCTGTGTTGAGAACTTTAATTAATTTGAAGATCAATATATTATCATATATAAATCTGAGAAAACTCTGGGAATAAAATTAAATCCATCAAATGGAAACACGGACTGATAAAATGCATGTTCAAATCGATCAAAATTTTTCAACAATAAAATTAAATGGCCTTGAATGAGAAACCACAACAATTTAGCTGTCTTAATGTTATGTGTCAAGGGTACTATTTATATGTCAATTAAAGCAGAAATTTTTGTTGTAATTTCATTGTGGGTATTTCGAACACTTAAGAGAAGTTTCTTCTTTATTTTTCAATAAAAGTTGGATTATCGAATTACTAATCTTTCTCTTAATAATGATAATAATAATAATAACAATAGAGCTTAGTCGGTAACCATGATTCTTTGCAAAACTGAAATTCCAAATTCAAATCTGCCTCCCCTCAAGTTAAAAAAATAATAATACAATTCTATGATAATAATACAATTAAGCATCTCAACCTGTTTGCTGGTTTTTAATTAATTAATATGTAGCAGTATGGGTCATCATGCATGTTATGTTTGTATCAACCGCAGCATGATCCATTATGCTTATCATATTACATGTCTAAAACCAAACATGATCTATTATATAAACTAGTTACTAAATTAGACTCGTTTGACTTAATAATTTGTAAATTATATTAATTAAGTGATATAATTAATTTGTTTTCCAAGTAAAAACGTTGAAATAAATTTGACCTTTTCATTTAACCACATAATTCAGTTCACCAAACTCAAATTATGATATAATAATGTTGATTTCAAATAAACTCTATAATAATATGTTTGCTATTTAACAATGTTAAAAATGGATTAAGTGATTTCTCAAAAAAAAAAAAAAAGGATTAAGTGAGTTAGGAATGATAAAACCTAAAAATATGATAGAGTATGCTTAATGGATTTAACATGTTCTATCAATGACCTAAACATGATAAGGTTTAACCTAAATCCGTTAATTAGTATCATATCATGTCTATATCGTGCCATTGGATTATGTTAACAATTGTCACTCCTATGTGACAAAATATTTCAAGTCACAAAAACGTTAGAGGTGACTCAATTGTAAGTCCCTCACACCCACAAGGCACAAGTCAAATTTATCTATTTAAGTTGTATCTTCCTCGCTCTCTCAAATCTCAAATTATACTTTAAAATACATGCATCTTAAATTATATGTCAAATTGTTAGTGGTGTCCTAAATTCTGTGCTTCATTTCCATTAATAAATGATGATAATTTTACAACATTATCACACTTCTCATTTACAACAAATTAAAATAATACCTCATGCATTTAGATATAAGTTTTTCTTTTTAAATAAATAAAGAATAATATTACATTTTTTTAAAAATTTACCTAAAATTTTATGCAAATGAAATGACAAGTTATTTTGTAACTATCATATTAATTTATGATGATGTATTAATGAAGTAGTAATTATACATAAGTTTACCACATTATTTGGACAATAAATTTATATAAACTTTTGAATAATGTAACATTACTCATAAATAAAATAAAATATGACATCGTAGTGAAATGAGACCTCATTAATTAACATACAACTTTTTTAGTCATTTTTATGAAATTTGATCTCAATATAAATTGAAAATAACCAATCATAATTTTAGGTACTAGCTCTCTCTCTCCGTCTCTCTCTCTATATATATCAAATCAAGAGTTTGCTCAAAGTTGCTAACATAAGTACTATACTTGTATGATTTGAAAATCTATTACCACAACATAAGAGAAATCTAACCATATATACAGATAAATACATATGGTGAATTTGAACCCCCTAATCATAAAAATGAATTAACCCAAAAATGGATGTACATTTGAGATCCAAGTCAAATGCCTATGATTACTAAAAATAATAAAAAGTAGGTGATTGGTATACTCCCAGGACTCCCAACAACCCGTTTAGTGTGAGTTTACGAAAATAATAATAATAATAAATGGAAATTTGCTTTTAAAAAATATATTAAACAAATGAAAAGTCAGATCAACTTTGACAATTTAATAATTTTTAGAACAAATACTTCATAGAACTCCGTCTTTTTTGTTTTCATCTATATATTTTAAAGCATTAAAATCTTTAAAATTTTATAATAAGCATTCACAATTTTACATGTATCTACTCAAAATAATTGAGTTCAAAATATTTGAAATTTTAATTCATTTGATATTGATAATTTATCATAATATATTCGAATTTAAAACTCAACCATAATATTTGTATGTAATTACTAATAAATTTATCCAAATATTTTGTGACTACATAATAAATTTCGAGATCAAAACTCACTTGTATATAATTTAGCCCATGTGACGACAAGTATCAATCTAAAAATACATATCTGACTCCAAAGTAATGAATCAAGTAGGTCGCAACTTGTAAGTGATCAAAAAGATTCTTCAATTCGGTGTAAAATACCTTAAAATTTTGAAGATATATAAGAACTTACATAAATGATGATCATTCAAAGTTCTTTAGTACCTTCTTCCATAATTTATTAAATACATAATATGACAGCTATCTGCAAGGAATCAGCGTCAGAAATGGGCTCTCATTAATTTTTTTTTTTTTTTTTTCAAATTTCCTATCGCAATTACCACTCCTATTTATTGCAACTCAAGGGGACCAATTACCACATCCACATCATGCAAACTTCAAATGAAATAAAAACAATTCTTTCAAAAAAAATGAAATAAAAACAATAAAAACAAAATGTCAAGTGTATGAGTAAACAAAAACCGAATATAATGGTTCTTTTAAAATAACACTAGGTTATTTATCAAAATTTTATCCAAATAATGGATAAACTAATTGATAGTACATATAATTACTATAAGAGACTATAAGAGAATGTATGAATAAAGTGATAGTTATAATTCAACTTATCATATTATTTAGATAATAATGAAACTGGATTAATTTTTTGATACGGAAGCACTACCCATTTTTTTATTATATGTTTTACATAAATAATGATGAAATCTTTCATTGGTTACCCAAAAATGTCCCTTTGATAAAAGGAGTTTAAGTTAAGCTTTTAGCCTTCCCTAATAGTTTTTAATTTTTTATCAATAAATTATAGTGTGCTGACCAAACCACATTTGTATTATTATAAAATTTTATTAAATTAAAAAAAAAAATAATAATAATAAGTCTTATTACCAGTGATGGAGTTCGCTAATGGAGGTTGCTCGACCTCTATCGGATCTGATGAAGGTTGTCTGGTCGTCGTTTCATCGATTCGACGTTCATCAAAAATGGATGTCGCAACCTCCATTAATAGAGGTCGCTTGACCTCCATCAGATATTATGGAGGTTGTTTGTCACCATCCGTCAACTTCAAACTTCTCATGTTGTCCTTGATTGTCTTGACTCTCTAACTTCTTTACATTTGAGCTAACATGAACTTCGGATGAGCATCCAAAATTAATATTATGTAGGTGATTTTCACTTATTTTCTTTCCAATAAGGCAGAATTGTGTGAGATTTATGCAAAAATGATAGTTTGTGTGTGAATCTCACATATATATATATGTATGTATATATATATTTCCAATAAGTTGATGGGATTTATGCGAAAATGATATTTTATGCATGAATCTCACATAAATTATTTTTCAACACTGGCAACAAATGAATTTTGGGCAAGATTCATGCGCAATGATTTTCGTGCATGAATCTGATGTAAATTTTCAGAATTTTTGGCGACCTTGAGATTGCGGACAATAGTGGTGATAGGATTGTCGAAGTGGATGAGAACACGAAAGCCGATGGATTCACTGGAGTTAGTAAAATATTCGATGCATATGGCATTTATTTATTTATTGTTATTAGGTTTTGTATTAAATTTAAAATGGTACTACGGCCTACGGGTGTAAAATCTTAAAAAATATTGAGAAGGGATAAATTGATTAGTGCCGTTTTCAAAATACCAGTCTTGACTTTGTTTCAATTAGTTAATAATGCACATATATTAAGATTATGATTTAAAATAGATTAAAAATGAAATGAAAATTTGTTTTAATCTAAAAGGTGAAAATATTTTATATAAATAAAACATTTCACGGATAATATTGCACGTAAAACATGTTTAATAGCTAAAACAAGACTGAAAATGATTAAACTTTTATTTGTCACTAAAAATCAATGTTTACTTTTTCTTAGACCATTTCTAATCACTTTCACTAAGAGTAAAGGTGTATTCTAACTATCATTTAAAACTCTGTTAAACTCATAGAGTAGAAAAAATTGATCTTATTCTACTCATTTCAGTGCATCCTAAATTTATATCTATAACTACTTTACAAGTAAATAATTGTACGGTTTAAAAAAAAAAAGTAAATAATTGTATAATTGATTTAACATATTATGTCATTTATAATTTCAAATAAGATAATACATCATGTAAAAAAAGAGTTAAAAAAAAAAGTAACATAATACAAATTCGTGATTTATTATACTTATATATTCATAAAGTAAGATAGATACTCAAATTTTATTTTATTTTTTTCTTAAAAAAAAGTATAAATACTTACAACGTATGATTTTTTTTTTTTTTTTTTGAAACAGGGTACGAACATAGTTAGTAATTCTGATAGAGTGAACATAGAAAAATGAATAGTATAGCTCCCAAAAAAGCAGGCAACAAGACAACAAGTAATAGATGAGTGGGGCAAACAAAATAAATGGTAATATGAATGTCATGGGGCAGGTGATATATTGAAGGGGTAAATTAAACAACCTAAAGAAATAAATGAGTATTAAACACATAAATTAATCTAATATTAATGTTGGCTGTTGAGGAGAGACGCGTGATGCAATTGTAGTGAAATATGACCATTCCTTTTCTCGTGTAATAAATATTAGATCATAAATGAGTGATGTTTAATTAGGGTTGCTAATGATAAAAGAGTAGAATTAAAATCTGAAACTTTTGGCAGTTGAGAATTTGGTATCCTGCAACCAAATTACAACCATTGCAGTCAATATTGTTTTATGAATAATTAACTTCTTAAAAACTGATCATCATCAGCTCCGTACTCTCTATTTCACATTTACATTGCATACTATTTATTCTTTAATTAATATCTGGAGAAGCTTTATTAACATATTTATCATGATGAGCTCAACAAATATTATTTTTATCTTGTGGTTTTTTTGAGTCCACGTTTTGATCTTCGTGACAAGCAAGATTGGAATTTTTATTTGAAGGATATCTTCTGTTCCTAACTTCTTCGCCGACGAATACGATAAAATACTCACTCTGCTTTTTAATTCCTTTATTTATAGAATGCTTTTGAAAGTGTTGCTTTTTCAGTTTTTCTAGTTTAAGTAATTTTTTATCCCACATATAATATTTAATTTTGATATGTTGTGATAAATTCCAATAATTGGTGATTGTAATTATATATAAAAATTCATAAATAAATCATAGTTATATCCACCTTATATAGAAAGTACATAGAAATATTGTTGAATGTAAGAGAAATCATTAATTTTTTTTTGTTTTTTTAAATGCTTAGTTAATTAACTGTATGATGAGTTAAATAAACTATTCTGAATTATATTAACATTTACAAGAAAACAACTTTCATTTTTCAAATACATATAATAATTATTTTTTTAAAAAATGCATATAAATCTAAGAGATTGTTTTTTTGTTTTCCGCTTATAAATTAATAGTACTGAATTGCATGCTTTTCTTTTTTTTTTTTTCAAATAGTCAAATTAAGTAAGAATTTTCATTTAATGGTGCTGAATTCACTTAAAATTATTTAAAAATAACTTTAAAAAAAGGTAATAATTTTTTACTTATAACTTAATTGTAAATCATTTATAAATCATTTAATATTTAAAATATTTTTTTTCTAAGTCTACCCTCTAAAAAATAACATATTTTTGAATTTATATTAGTTATATTATATATATTTTATTTTTTTCATCAAATATTTATGAAAAAAAAATCTTTAAAAAAAAATTAAACACATCTAAATCTCAAATTTTCTTAGAATTAGAGTATATTATTTAATTTATAATTTAAACATTTATTTTTTTCAATTGGTTTATAATTCAATTTAAAGATCATTTCACTTTTATTTAAACATATAAATATCATTAATTCTACTATGTTCATTAGTGATAATTTAATTATGAATATATGTAAAAGTGTTTTAAAATTCGTTTTAGTTGTTCGTATTATATTATATAAAGTTGTAGAATAATTTATAATAAAATGATATAAATGTTAAATTTGTAATGGTAGCTTTAGAGGGACATATTATCCTGCTCTCACTTGTGGCAAATCAAGATTAGCATGAGGTTGTTAATAACTGTTAGGACACGTGTAAGGCAATGAAGCCAAGTTGTTAAGGCCGTTCGCTTTGCGTATAAAAATGGAGCTCAGTACTTCGAGTCAATTAAGAAAATCAGAAATAGAGATTGTGGTTCAAGAGATGTCTCCCAAATAGTTCTTCTTTGTTCATTTTTACTCTCCGATTTTAACCTTTACAAAATTATTAATTTTCAAGTATTTTAATTTTAAATAAATAAACAAATTTACAATAAATTTAGAGGTGAGAAAAAAAAAATATTATTTAGATTTTAAGTTTCAATCTCTATCCAGTTTCAACGATTTTTAAGCACGGTTCAGCCTTTTGGACAAAAGCAAATGACTCCTAAATTTTGAACTTAACAAAATACTCTCAATCCAATGGATTAAAAGAGTAAATAGATTAACAGCAAGTGATCCATCGAATTAAGAGTGAATGTGCATCGAGTGTTGAATTTATAAATTTAAATTGATATTTTTGAAACATCATAGATGAAGCACCTAAATACACACCAAATAATCTATCCTTACCATGTAATTCAAAGATTTTTTAGATATCACTTACGGTACAACAACTTAGTATTTGAGATATTTCTAAATTGAATGGACATTCTCTTACACCAAACCATGGTAATATTAACAAATCACTTCTTATATCTTTTGAGTAAATTATTTAAATAGTATTTTAGGTTTTATAATATTACTACAATATATATATATATATCTAAGTGCACATTCACCTATAGTGCATTTTTACTTCACATCCATAATAAACATTCGAATCTTATCATTTATATTTATCAGTATGTAAGTAGAAGTTTATTGTGGAACAGAAATCAAGTTTTTGATTTATTTACCATATTTTGCTGACAAGTGTAAATGTGAAAGTGAACTGAAAGAGTTACGATCATTAATGGTAAAAATCAATAAATATTTGCAAGCGAGAATAAATCAGACAGCATAAAAGAAGGTAATGGTACCAGTGATAAGAGGATTGTATTTGCATTGTATTAACTGGTGGCAATTATGTCGGACCTGAGTTCGTTATATATTTACATTTTACATTTATTTTCACCCAAACTGGTATTTATTTTTCACTGACTTTTCTTGTGTTGAATATTAATTGCTGTAAATATTTATAATAGCAATGTTAGGGCTAATTGCAAATCGCAAACTCAAATCGTCTAAATGAAAGTCAAAATATCATTCATCGTTCTTGTTATTACCTAAAATCCTCCCCTAGTTTCATCCTTTACAGTTCTTTGCCAATTTATCCCTACCTTACCGTCAAAACTCTATAAGAGTAAATGTGTAAATTACTTTTTAAAAATCTAATAATATTAAAAATAAAATATAAAATTAATTAAATTGAATTCCTCTTTCTCTCTCCAACCTTATTTCTTTGCTTTGTTTTTTTTTTTTTCTATTCATCTCTATCATCGTAGCGTACTCTTTTACTCTTTCTTTTTTCGTGCTTCACTTCTTTGCATGCTTCTCTTGCATGTCATCTCACCACCACTCTGCACATCTCAACCTTTGGCTACCCAATAAGAGAATGAGACAAGTTAGATGTTCCTCATCTCTATTAAGCCTCTGATAGCCTCCTTAAGCTCACTTGTGCTCCGACTTGACCGGTACATCATTGTGTCTACTCCATCTAGGGTGTGGAATCGATAGAGAGGAGTTTCGATGTGAGGTTGAGATGGAAAGAATTAATAGTGCATGTATGATTTTGTAAATAAACTCAAGAGTGTACGTTATTATCGAATTTATGTTTGAGTTGGTGGTGTTTAGGGTCTGACGGTGAAATTAGGTTCAAGTGGTTGATGGTGTTAGGGTTTAATGGTGAAATTGAGTATCTAGGATGTTTGATGGTGAAGGGTGGTGTTTGGGGTGATGTATTATACGATGAAGGGTTGTAAAATTGAAGCTAATGGTTTTTGTGGTGTTGGTGTTAAGGTTTGATGATGAATTAGGCCAAAGCCAGATAGTGTTTAGTTGGTGGTGAATTAAGTGTTTGGGTTTACAAGTAATGTTAAGAAGAAGAAGATGAATTTTTATATATTTTTTTTCTTTGTACGTCTTTATATTTTAATGTATTATTATTATTATTTAATAAATTTCTTGACGCGGTATAACAAGCTTTATGATTCCTAGATTCTACAAAATGGGTAAAATGATGAAAACGGAATTAGGAGGGATTTTACGGAACAATTAAAACTAGAGGGATTTTTGGCAATAATAATCTTTACATATATATATATATTTTTTTCGTATTTACATATTTTATATATAAAGCGACTTTGTATTTGAATTAGTGTATATTGTCAAATTTAACTTAATAAGTTTGTGAAAATTTATTTTAAATATATCTTACGTAATTGTTTGCAATTAACTTTGAAAATAATCCAAAAAATTATGAAAACCCTCCAACAATTTCAACTTTCAACTTTTCTTCCTTTTTCTTCTCTTTTTCTTACTACAATTTCTCTCACACTTTCTCCATAAATTTGTATGAAATGTAAACATATTTAGATTAGGCAGCAAAAAAAAAAATTATTAAAAAAACGGGTACTTAGTGTGACATTACTCCAAGTGGTTTGGATTTTCTCATTTCGATGAAAAAAAATCTTCAAACATGTTACATTTATTTTTAGGATGCAAGACTCTTATTGAAAAGTATCCTCATCTTTGTATCATCATATATTTCTTGAGTTATGGTTGTGTGTTGCAAAAATGTTAAGATTTATCAAAAAAAAAATAAAAATAAATGAATAAAGCTCATAAAAACTGCAATGAATGTGACAATTTCTTGATCTTTTCATGTTGCAACAAAAGTAATGCTTTGTAACGTGATTTCGTGCTGCTTTGCTAATGAAATATTGATCTTTTGCAACGTGAAACATTCAAGAAATTGACATGGTTTAATACTCTAAAATTGCAAAACAAAGGATTGCAAATCTCTGGCATCGTTAATGGATCCTTTCTCGCCTTCGGTGATGTTGATGTCTTCTTTCTCTTTGTCAGTGTGTGGAATGATCTCCAAAATCTATCTACTCTCTCTTTCTCTTTTTACAAAAACAATCGCTCTGGGGTTGGGAGGTTTGAACCATGGGGAGGACAAATTAAAATGGGGGGGTATTTTGATACTTCACTATCCAAATAGCTACTAACAATTAATTACATTATTGGGGTGGTAAAAATAATTTTAATAAATTTAAGAGGTTTTCTATGAAAATTTTCCTTCCACTTATCAAAGTTATATATTTAAAAAATTGTGATTTAATAAACATTAAGAACAAATGTAACTATACAAAAAGATTTTATGTTTCTAAATTTGGTAATTGATTAAATATAAAGATAAGATAAGAGTTGAAAAATCTCGTATTCCTGCTCCTGGCTTTATACTTGGCATGAGTTCTATTAAGAAAACAAATCCCAGCGAAAGAGAGCCAAATGACCCTTGTTATCGGCTCCTCAGCGGTATTGCATGGGCACCTTTTATGTAAGTTTATACCAATAATCGAACAAAAGTCTCTCTGAATTTGGACATAAAAAGTGAGGCTTCAATAATAATTATTAAAAGCTTCTGATTTTTAATATATATGCTGAAGACTTTACATTAAATTTGACATTAGAGAATTTCTTATATAAAAGTATTAGCACCTAGATAAAATTTTAATAAATTTTGTTGTTGGGCGTATTTATAAAAAGGTGTGAAAATAAAAATGGTGGGGTGCTAATAAGATAGCCGGGTTAAATTATGTAGAATTTTCCACCTGTACCAATAGGTTTTTGGGGATTTTCAAACATATATGATCTTTGCACATATAGGCTACTTTTGGTATAAGGGTCTGAACTGGATGCAATACTATATTGGTTTGGTGCACCAAAAGATTGAATTAAAAATAAATTCGATAAAATTAAAAATTTGATAAAATTAAAATAAACTATCATATGAATTAAATAAAAATAAAAATAATTTATGATTTTCAATAAATTTATATATTAGTATTTATAAATTAAATTTTATAAATTATTAGATATTTTTATATTTTTTAATTATTGAATAAATAAAATTACATAAATTAAAATAGAGCAAATTGCACAAACCTCTCTTGAGCTTAATCTTAATTACAAATGGCAAATCTTTTGATTAGAATTATATAAACCTCCCTTACCCCTAGTGGGTTACAAAAACACCTTTGGAACTAGTTACACCAATCCCATTATTGAACCAAACATTCTTGGACTAATTAACAAATCCAACGTTTAGTCCAATACACCATGAGTGTGGGCATCTAAATGCACCCACAAAGAAATGGGTTTGTAAGCTTCATTGCAAGCCAAGACTAGTGATACATTTACTAATTAAGAATCCAAATGGAAAAGAAAACTTAACTCCTTTTATGTAAATTCCAATGTTTATTAAATTTTTCAAGAGTAAAATGGGTCAAAAGTATAAGTTCTACCTTCGTCCTAAAATACAAGGTGTAGATAGTTTTATATGAATTTAATTAAAACAAAAAGAATCAAATTCTTGTTGGCAAGGGAACTTGATTCCCTTCTCTCTCTTAAAGAATTAAGTTTCCTTTCTTGATAAAAAGGGGAATTAATTTATTTTTACTAAAATATTTGATCAACATTAATAAAATAATTGTATATTTTCAATCTCTTTTATTTGTGTCGTTCTTCCCTACATAATTCTTCTCAACTCATCATTCATTCTCATTTATTTTACTTATTGTTTCTTCATATTTGGTTAGAGTACATATTTATGGATTTGTTAGTTAATAAGGAAAAAAAAAAAAAACAGTACTGCTGCTTGTTATAGTCATCCTTCTATTCTCTACATGTATTCAAAAGCATGTAGTGTTCATGACTTTTTCTCTTTTCTTAATTTTGTTCCTTTCTCCATTCTTCAAATTGGATTTTGGATATTTTACATTTTGTTTTAAAACTGGGAATTGATTTTGATCAAAATTCACCCTAATAAATAATGCACACATTAGATTGATTTTGTTTATTTTAGTTTAAGGTGGGTTTTAAGGTTTCTGGTTGAAAAACAGGTGGAGGTTGGATTGGGTTCATGACCTCCCATTCTATCGTATCGCATTCTGAAAAAACAGTCTCACTTACAAGCAACCAAGCATATCTTATGATATGTGGATGGTACATTAAAGGATGGAATAGAAGTTGAGATATAAGGTGTAACACTACTTATTATTAATCTATACTTATATATTATAGTTAATTTTTTATAATAATTAAAATTTTTTACTTAACATATTTATGTGTTATAATTATTATTTTTTAATAATTTAAAATTTTGACTTAACTAGTGATTACCGTTACGATATTAAACTTATAAGGTGTCGGATTTAAATCCATCTCCCCTCCTTTAATGATGATAGTACTGCATGAATGGTACAAAAAGTTTTAAATTGAATGCCTACTAAGTCTGGAACTAAAAAGAACACTTGATGGGGATCGGATAGACAGTAATTTATGGATCCAGTTTTGGGTGGTTCTCCCTTGAATTTAGTTCAGGATTAACTTTTCGGTGGTCCCTTTCCTGTACGAATTACCAGTGTATTTATTTCTTGAGTAAAGACCGGTTCTTTTTGGTTAACAACATCTGTAGACCCCTTAAGTTTATTGTATTATTAGTTTAAATTGAAATACGATCCACTAACTTAATGACTTATCCAATAAAATCCATTTAACTTGTTAATTTTAGGTTTATATCAATTATATGAGAGAATCTAATTCGATTGACTATATTAGTTATTTACAACCTTTTTAATTTAACCATATAACTCAATCCATTAAACACATTTAATAAATGAAACTAATTAACTATGATATTATTGATTTAAAATCAAATTTAAAATAATATATTTGATATTAATATGTGGTAGACAGGTTAGGAGTAGTTTAACTTGTTGCCCCCTTGGTATCCCGAACCAAATTATTGTTCAAACTTATTAATTCTATGTCGTATACGTGTCAAGTCAACAATTGTCATCTCTAATTATTTTGAATGTAGAAAAAAATTGTTTTATTTTTCTCAATGTCTTTTCCAAGAAGCTCTCTTATGGTAAATATATATATATATATATATATATTACATTTTTAAAGACATAGCCACATAAGTATAAATTATATTTTTAAAACTTTATATTTGTTTCAAGAAATAACCCTAGTTAAGACATTGCGTAAGTTTTATTTTATACTATAACTGTTTGTTTAAAATTAATCTTTAATTACTTCAAAAAAAAATTAATCTTTAATTTCTCAAAGTATTGCCCTAAAATAATGTAATGGTAAAATTTTACCTGGGTTTTACCCATGAGAAGGGCACAAAGCTAAACCTAAATTGATGGATCAATAAGTCGGTTCAGCCCAAGTGAAGCCCAAGACTTAGCATAACACTCACTAGCTCATGGCGTCATTAATGACATGTTTGATCGCATTGATGAGGAGTTAGACTGCTAACGTTTGACAACTTAATAAGAGATCCATTTGTTAACATCAAGGCATGGATTAAGGGAACAAATCCTTAATCCTCAACACCATGACTCTCCCTCCAACAGCTCTTTCCCTCTCTATAAAAAGGGAGAGCCACCAGAAAGAGAGACATCCAATTTCTCCCACTTGTGTTGTTACTCTTTCAAATCACTCCAGGTTCCTACACTTTCAAGTATTCTCACTCCTGCACATGAGCATACCACTACTACATTCTATCTTTTTGTTCGCCTTATGTAGGTTACAAATTGCTAGATTCCTGAAAAGCGACTGATAAAACTAACTCTACATCAATAAATTGTAGATCGACCCACTACACATAATACAATTTTTTCCCTTCTGCTTTGGCCAACAATTAGAAATTAGAAAGTAATTGGAAATAAGGTATCGATAATCGGCCTAATAACATAGCTAGTGACAGGATCCATCCTGACTTCTCTCTTAAGTTTAGGAGTATCTTGTGAAAACTATGGTCTTTTTGAATGAAATATGGATTTAATAAAAAAATTTATAAAATACTCATTAATCTCAACAATACAACAAATCAAACAAATCTAAAATCTTTACATTTCCCGTGTTGGTCCCATATATAAAATATTCATAAAATATTTGAAAAGACATTCCATATGAAAAAAAGATTCTTGAAACATGTTTGAGAGATCTGATTAATTAAAATAATCTATCAAAATGCAAGATTGTTCATTTATTTCTAAGACCTAAACCGGACTAAATTAGTAATAATAAATTAGATTTCAATTAATCTCTTATATCCATTTGGATTGGGGTTTTACCGCTAGCTATGCATATAATTGTTGAATAGTGTATAAGATTCATGAAGTAACCATGATAACAACAACAAAAGAAAAAAAAAAAAACCTTAGGGTTAAGATCAAAGCATC